>CM035842.1:79312230-79723079 GCA_020510985.1 Pholidichthys leucotaenia | reverse complement strand
TACCTTGGCATTGTACTAGATCCTCAACTCAAATTTAATCTTCATATAAAGAAAATTTCAAAAACAGTAAAAAAAAATCTGAACTGCTTTAAATTAATTAGATATTACATACCTTATGAAGCAGCTGCACTGTATATGCATTCTATGGTTTTTTCTCATATATCATACTGTTTGACAGTCTGGGCTCAAGCAGCCCCTTCCACAATAAGACACATAGGTTCATTATATAATCAAACCCTAAAAATCTTGGACAAAAAGCCCATTAGGTGGCATCACTGTAATGTTTTAAAAAAATACAACCTATTGAGTTTTGAGAGCTTCATTGACCTCTGTCTTCTGAAATTAACGTTCAAATGTTTCCATAAATCAGCACCCGAGCCACTTGCTGGTTTCGTCCAAAGACAGGACAGCAGCAGAGCCACCAGGAGTTCTGTTAACAATAACTGTAAAATATTCCACCGCAGAACCACATTTGGACAAACAGCTTTCTCTATAAAGGGCAGTCACATCTGGAACACAATGCCAAATGAAATTAAAATAATAACGGACTTTAAAACATTCACTAAAAATGTTAAAAACTGGCTGAAAAATAAACAAGAATGTACTCATGTATGAATTATTTGTCTGCAAAGTGAGAGTGAATGAAGGGAAGGAATAAATGTGTTTGTTAAAAGTGAGTGACGGAGGGAGGAAGGCCTGAAATAGGCAAATGTGAGTTATGTTATATGTGTTAAATGTGAGTCAGGCTGTTATATTTGTGTATTTATAATATTTATAATATTTATGTTAAATGTGAGTCAGGCTGTTATATTTGTGTATTTATAATATTTATAATATTTATAATTGTGTATATATAATTTTTCTGCATTGATGTATGTGGTTGTGTATATTTTTTATCTTGATTCTTTTTTCTAAAGCCCATCCAGGGACAAGAGTTGCAAATTAGCTAATAGCTATACACTCTATGTGCAACACATCAGATTGATTGTCTTTGATTAATTGTCTATGTTTATTGCACTGTCCCTGTCAAATAAACTAATCTACTACTACTATCCTCTATTGATTTTTATTGGTTTTGAAATATTGTTATTTGTTAGGATTTCTGCTGTAGCATTATTGTATATTATTTGAACCCATTTTATGAAATTATTTCCAAGTCCAAACCTTTGTAGGACTTCAAAAAGAAAGGGCCATTCAACTCTATCAAAGGCCTTTTCGGCGTCCAATGATAGGAGAGCTGTATCCGGCGCTTCTTTATTAAAATAAATAATATTAAATAGTCTTCTTACATTATGGAAGCCTTGTCTACCCTTTATAAAGCCATTCTGATCTCGATTAATAATATTTGGTAAAATTTCTTGTATTCGTCTTGCTAAAATTTTACAGATTATCTTAAGGTCGGCGTTTAATAGGCTTATTGGTCTCATATTTTCACATTTATTAGAGGGCTTACCTGGTTTTGGCAGCAGTATAATTAAGGCATTATTTATGTATGATGGTAAATTATTATTTTGAAATGCTTCTAAAACCATTTCCAAAAAAGGTTTTATTAATTTATTCTTAAATTTTTTATAAAGGTCAACTGGAAGACCATCTGGTCCTGCACTTTTTCCTGATTTCATATTATCAATGGCTAGCCCAACTTCTTCTTGACTAATTTTAGACTCCAATATCTCCCTGTTTTCATTTGGAATACACGGTATAGATAGTTCGTTCAAAAACCCATTTAGTTTTGTTAAATCAGGTTCATTTTTGGTATCATATAATTTTTCATAGTAATCTCTAAAGGCTCTATTAATTTCTAAAGGATCTATAACTACCTGTCCATTACTTATAATACTGGTAATTGGTGTTTTAATTTCCAATTGTTTAATCTGCCATGCTAATAATTTTCCTGATTTTTCACCTTGTTCATAAAAAGATTGTTTCAATCTTAGAAGACTCGAGGCAGCTCTATTCGCTGATTTTTTGTCGTATTCAGCTCTCAAAATCAGTAATTCATTCTCCAACCTTGGGTCACTTCCTGCATACACTTTTTCCTGAAGACTTTTTATTTTATGTTCCAATTTAGCTCTCTCCTCTCGAGTCTTCTTAGATTTTGATCCTGTATAACTAATAATATGTCCCCTAATAAAAGCTTTGAAAGCCTCCCACTTTACACATGCTGATGTTTGTGTAGTATTGATGTCAAAGAACTCGTCTATCTGTTTTTCTATATACTTGACAAATTCCTCATCCTGAAGCCATTTATGCTGAAATTGCCATCTACCTGATTCCTTTGTCAATTTTTTATCTACATATATTAGAGAACAGGGTGCATGATCAGAGATCACGATGTTATCATAAAAGCAGTTTTGAATCTTGGACCTTAATTCTGTGGAAATCAAAAAATAATCAATACGTGAGAATGTCTTGTAGGTACTGGAATAACAAGAATAGGCTTTAACTTGTGGTTTCATTTCTCTCCATATATCTAACAATCTCAATTCTTTCATAAAATGATTAATAGTCATCCTACATCCAATGTGCGTACAATCCAGTCCTGTTGATCTATCCACACCTGGATTCAATGTACAATTAAAATCCCCTGCTATTATATGTTGCCCTGTAAGTGATGATAAGATGAGAAATAAATTAGCAAAGAACTTTTGATCATCTATATTGGGACCATATAAGTTCACAAGATTTATATTTTCTAATAGCAAAGAACCTTGAATGATTACATATCTTCCAAATTTGTCTCCAATTACATTTTTCACCTGAAAAGGAACTGATTTATGTATGAGAGTCATAACTCCCCTGGCTCGGGATGAAAATGAAGAGGTGAATACACTTCCCTGCCATCTACTCCTAATTCTTTTAACATCCTCCTCTATCAGATGAGTTTCTTGTAAAAACACAATTCTTGAACCCATGTCCTTTATTTTATTCATAACTTGTTTAAGTTTTTTAAAATTTTGTAGACCTCTGCAATTCCATGAAGTTAAATTAAGATTAACACTTTGGTCCATGATCAATAGAGAGTTTGGGATTACCTTGCAGTGTAAACATGCTCATACAGAGAAGCAAAAACATGAGTGGTTGAACATTCATCCTACAAACTACACACAAACAAATTTCCCCTTCCCACACTTGTGGCAAACCCCCCAAAATCAAAAGAAAAATTCTGTCTCCCGATATAGCCATCGACCGTTCCACACCCACGGGGAACAGCCTAAGCCACTCCTTCTTCATCCTCCCAATCACCCTAACTCTACTGCTTTTAATGACGTAACATTAACTCTCCTCTGTAGTTTTCCAACTTAACTCCAAAATTTTTAACAACTTTGTACATCATAGTTTTTTTTTTGTTTGTTTTGTTTTTGTTTTGTTTTTTTAATATATAATACAATCTATATTTTGTAAACTTACTATTTACTTCAAGTCAGTCAGATGCCTGTGCAAATGCTTAATTATTCTACCTTATATTTTGTTCATGCTTAGCTCCCACCAGTCTCTTCTTCTTCTTTGATCTTCTTGATGAACTCCTGCGCCTCCTCTGGGGTCTTGAAGATGTGGGTTCTGCCCTCATACGTGGTCAGCAGTCTCGCAGGATAGATTACACCATGACGAATCCCAAGGTTGCGCAGCTCCTTACGTACGGGATCAAACTGCTTCCTCAATTGCTGGATTCCTGTGGCCAAATCTGGGTAGAACCGCACCTGCTGGTCCTGGTGTTTAATCTCTCCTTTTTTAGCTTGTGCAGCGTTGAAGATCTTCATCCTGTCTCTGTTGCTAAGAAACTTCATAATTAAGGTCCTTGGTGGTCCCTTATCTCTCCGTGGGCCAATACGATGTGCTTTTTCCAGAATCACTGCTGATTGCAACTCCTCGCTGCCCAGCACCTCCGGAATCCACTTTTCCAGAAAGGAGCATACGTCCCGACCTTCTGATTCCTCTGGAAGACCCACCAGCCTCAAATTATTCTGTCTCGACCGAGATTCCAAATCCAAAATATTATCTTCCAGAGATTTATTTTTTTTTTCCAAAGTGCGCACCTTTAATTGAAGACGGGTGACGTCATCTTCAGCACTAGCGAGACGGAGCTCCATCTGCGCCGTTCGTTCTACACAGTCACCCAATTCCTTTCTTATTCCTTCCAACGCTGTCATAATCCCATCAAATCTAGAGGAAAAGTCCGCTCTCATTGAACTCATGGCAGCCATCAGCGCATCTGCGCCATTCCCTGCAAATATCGCACCGCCGCCAGCCTCCTCCGCCATATATGGAGTTTTGTTTGCTGCGTCACAGACCTGAAAGTCCGTTAATTTGGACTGTTTCGGCGGCTCGCTTTTTCCTTTTCCTGGTTTTCCAGCCTTAGGCTTCGCCGACATATCCTCGCCCAAATGCTGGGATACGTTCTGTCCCAAATGAGAGAGTTATTTGCCGATTTTTTTTTTTCCAGGAGCAGAGCAGAGCGAGACACGTCCGTCCTACGTGGCAGCAATAACCGGAAGTCCTAAAATATTACTTTTAAGTATATTGATTCTCCCGATCATCGACATTGGTAGTGACATCCATCTCTGAGTTAACTCATTGATATCTGACATTAAGGCTTCATAGTTGACACTGGCGACTGATTCTAGCTTAGGCATAATTTGGATTCCTAAATATTTAAACTGATTTACAACATTGAATTGATTTACCTCAGGGGCTGGGTAATTTCTCTGGGTCTCATTTAGCATTAATATTGAAGATTTAGTTTTATTTATTTTATATCCTGATATTTCCCCAAAATTCTTTATTAAATTCAACAAGGTTGGAATTGATTTTTTTAGATTCGACATAAACAAAATTATATCATCGGCGTACAGGGAGATTTTATGTTCTGTTGGTCCAACTTTAATTCCATATATTTGTGAATGTAAACGTATCGCTATCGCTAAAGGTTCAATTGCCGTAGCATTATTGTATATTATTTGAACCCATTTTATGAAATTATTTCCAAGTCCAAACCTTTGTAGGACTTCAAAAAGAAAGGGCCATTCAACTCTATCAAAGGCCTTTTCGGCGTCCAATGATAGGAGAGCTGTATCCGGTGCTTCTTTATTAAAATAAATCATATTAAATAGTCTTCTTACATTATGGAAGCCTTGTCTACCCTTTATAAAGCCATTCTGATCTCGATTAATAATATTTGGTAAAATTTCTTGTATTCGTCTTGCTAAAATTTTACAGATTATGTTAAGGTCGGCGTTTAATAGGCTTATTGGTCTCATATTTTCACATTTATTAGAGGGCTTACCTGGTTTTGGCAGCAGTATAATTAAGGCATTATTTATGTATGATGGTAAATTATTATTTTGAAATGCTTCTAAAACCATTTCCAAAAAAGGTTTTATTAATTTATTCTTAAATTTTTTATAAAGGTCAACTGGAAGACCATCTGGTCCTGCACTTTTTCCTGATTTCATATTATCAATGGCTAGCCCAACTTCTTCTTGACTAATTTTAGACTCCAATATCTCCCTGTTTTCATTTGGAATACACGGTATAGATAGTTCGTTCAAAAACCCATTTAGTTTTGTTAAATCAGGTTCATTTTTGGTATCATATAATTTTTCATAGTAATCTCTAAAGGCTCTATTAATTTCTAAAGGATCTATAACTACCTGTCCGTTACTTATAATACTGGTAATTGGTGTTTTAATTTCCAATTGTTTAATCTGCCATGCTAATAATTTTCCTGATTTTTCACCTTGTTCATAAAAAGATTGTTTCAATCTTAGAAGACTCGAGGCAGCTCTATTCGCTGATTTTTTGTCGTATTCAGCTCTCAAAATCAGTAATTCATTCTCCAACCTTGGGTCACTTCCTGCATACACTTTTTCCTGAAGACTTTTTATTTTATGTTCCAATTTAGCTCTCTCCTCTCGAGTCTTCTTAGATTTTGATCCTGTATAACTAATAATATGTCCCCTAATAAAAGCTTTGAAAGCCTCCCACTTTACACATGCTGATGTTTGTGTAGTATTGATGTCAAAGAACTCGTCTATCTGTTTTTCTATATACTTGACAAATTCCTCATCCTGAAGCCATTTATGCTGAAATTGCCATCTACCTGATTCCTTTGTCAATTTTTTATCTACATATATTAGACAACAGGGTGCATGATCAGAAATCACGATGTTATCATAAAAGCAGTTTTGAATCTTGGACCTTAATTCTGTGGAAATCAAAAAATAATCAATACGTGAGAATGTCTTGTAGGTACTGGAATAACAAGAATAGGCTTTAACTTGTGGTTTCATTTCTCTCCATATATCTAACAATCTCAATTCTTTCATAAAATGATTAATAGTCATCCTACATCCAATGTGCGTACAATCCAGTCCTGTTGATCTATCCACACCTGGATTCAATGTACAATTAAAATCCCCTGCTATTATATGTTGCCCTGTAAGTGATGATAAGATGAGAAATAAATTAGCAAAGAACTTCTGATCATCTATATTGGGACCATATAAGTTCACAAGATTTATATTTTCTAATAGCAAAGAACCTTGAATGATTACATATCTTCCAAATTTGTCTCCAATTACATTTTTCACCTGAAAAGGAACTGATTTATGTATGAGAGTCATAACTCCCCTGGCTCGGGATGAAAATGAAGAGGTGAATACACTTCCCTGCCATCTACTCCTAATTCTTTTAACATCCTCCTCTATCAGATGAGTTTCTTGTAAAAACACAATTCTTGAACCCATGTCCTTTATTTTATTCATAACTTGTTTAAGTTTTTTTAAATTTTGTAGACCTCTGCAATTCCATGAAGTTAAATTAAGATTAACACTTTGGTCTATGATCAATAGAGAGTTTGGGATTACCTCGCAATATAAACATGCTCATACAGAGAAGCAAAAACATGAGTGGTTGAACATTCATTCTACAAACTACACAAAAACAAATTCCCCCTTCCCACGTTTGTGGTAATCCCCCCCAAAATAAAAAAAAAAAATTCTGTCTCCCGATATAGCCATCGACCGCTCCACACCCACGAGGACCAGCCAAAGCCACTCCTTCTTCATCCTCCCAATCACCCTAACTCTACTGCTTTAAATGACGTTACATTAACTCTCTTCTGTAGTTTTCCAACTTAACTCCAAAATTTTATAGCAACTTTGTACATCATAGGGTTTTTTTTTTTAAATCTGTAATACAATCTATATTTTGTAAACTTGCTATATGCTTCAAATCAGTTAGCTGCCTGTGCAAATGCTTAAATATTCTACCTTATATTTTATTCATGCTTAGCTCCCACCAGTCTCTTCTTGGATCTTCTTGATGAACTCCTGCGCCTCCTCAGGGGTCTTGAAGATGTGTGTTCTGCCCTTATACGTGACCAGCAGTCTTGCAGGGTGAATTACTCCATGACGAATCCCAAGGTTGCGCAGCTCTTTATGGACGGGGTCAAACTGCTTCCTCAACCGTTGAATTCCTGTGGCCAAATCTGGATAGAACCGCACCTGTTGATCCTGGTATTTAATTTCTCCTTTGGCTCGCGCTGCGTCGGAGATCGTCATCCTGTCTCTGTAGCTGAGGAACTTCATAATTAGCGTCCTCGGTGGTCCCTTATTATCTCTCAGTGGGCCAATTCGGTGGTCGCTTTCTAAAACGACTGATGATTGCAGCTCCGTGTTGTTCAGCACTTCTGGAATCCACTTTTCCAAAAAGGAACACGGGTCCCGACCCTCGGTTCCCTCCGGTAGACCCACCAGCCTCAGGTTGTTCCGTCTCGACCGGGACTCCAAGTCCAGGACATTATCTTCCAGACATTTATTTTTTTTTTTTCCAAAGTGCGCACCTTTAATTGAAGGCCGGCGAAGTCATCTTCAGCACTGGAAACTCGAAGCTCCACCTGCGTCACTCGTTCCACACAGTCACCCAATTCCTTTCTCATTCCTTCCAACGCTGCCATAATCCCATCAAATTTAGCGGCAAAGTCTGCTCTCATTGAACTAATGGCAGCGAGCACTGCACCTGTGCCGTCGCCCGCAGTCACCGCACCGCTGCTAGCTTCCTCCGCCATATCTGGAGCTTTATCTGCTGCGTCACGGACGTGAAAGTCCATTAATTTGGACTGTTTCGGCGGTTCAATTTTTCCTCCACCTGATTTCCCAGCCTTAGGCTTCACCGGCATATCCTCGCCCAAACGCTGGGATAGGTTCTGTTCCAAATGAGAGAGTTATTTGCCGACTTTTTTTCTCTAGGAGCAGAGCAGAGTGATACGTGTCCTCCTAAGTAGCCGCCATAACCGGAAGTCGTCCAGCAGCCAACATTTCTATTTAAAAACTATTTTTTAAAGTTTATGTAATATTCTAATTTTTTGCTAAATTGAATTTGGGGTTTTCAGGGGCTGTAAGCCATAATCATCCAAATTAAAATAAATAAATGCTTGAAATATATCACTGTCTGTGTAATGAATCGATATAATATATGGATTTCTCTTTCTGACGCTTTAGAAAATTATATGAATGACTTTATAAATCACTGGTTTGAAAAAGCACTTTTATATTGTTGAGATTTTGGCTCCTGTGGTCTCACCAGTATAACAGGGAGGCTAAACCCTTGCATGTGGAAACACATTCTAGCATTAAATTGCACACAATTTAATGCGCAGGACCAAAGTGCAATACAAAACAAAAACCAGGACTATAACCAGGATTGATATATTTCATCATTTTGCTCTCACAAGCGAATATTTAGGAGAAAACAAGCGCGAACCAGCAGTTGGTATTAGCTAGCTACTAGCCAAGATTCGTTAGCTAAAACGAGTTAGCCAGCACAGAATGGGGCTGCATGGCTCAAAAGTGAGCTTACCACCAACAGGATAAATAAGCAAACAGATGCACAATATTACAAATCACTCACCATCGATGGTTCTCTCACGTTCGTCTTCAGCTTGTCAGTAGTAAGATAAGATAAGATAAGATAAGCCTTTATTAGTCCCACAACGGGGAAATTCCAGGATTGCAACAGCACAGGGATAGCAACACTCAGAGCAACAATCAGAAGGCAAGAAAAAAAACAAGCAAGCAAGAGCAGCTAATAAACATATGTACGTATTACTATAAAATATATATATATACACACACACACAGACACACAGTGCAGAGCATTGTAGCTGGATGGAATAAATATATGAATATATGAACACACAGTGCAGAGCATTGTAGCTAGATGGAATAAATATGTAAATATATAAACACCCACAGTACGGAGCATTGCAGCTAGGTGGAATAAATATGCAAGTATATAAACACACACAGTGCGGAGCAATGTAGCTAGATGGAATAATATGTAGATATATAAATATATAAACACACCCAGTGCTGAGCATTGTAGCTAGATGGAATAAATATGCAAATATATAAACACACACAGTGCAGAGCATTGTTGCTAGATGGAATGAAACAGCATAACCGTCTACTTAGTTATCCTACATGGTATGATTATGTGCCCATACATATTCTCACCCTCCATAGCGACCGGTATGTTCCTAGTTGTATGCCGGAGGGGACCATTGTGTAAGTCTATTGCATCTTTTGCATTCAAAAAACTATTAGTTTGTTACGTCTTTTTGCTATCTCTGCGAGCAGCCCTGCTTAGGTTGTACAGTCTGACAGCCGTTGGTAGGAAGGACCTACGAAACCTCTCGGTTGTGCACCTGGGATGATGTAGTCTGCTGCTAAATGAGCTCCTCAGTGCATTCAGTATGTCCTGCATAGGGTGGAACTCGGACTCCAGCAGAGATGACAGTTTAGCCACCGTCCTTCTCTCTCCTATCTCCTCCATCGGATCAAGGCGCTGCCCCAGGACAGAGCTAGCTTTCTTAATCAGTTTGTTCAGTCTCTTCCTATCGGCTGCAGTAATGCCACTGCCCCAGCAGACCACTCCAAAAGTGATGGCTGATGCCACCACCGTGTCATAGAATGACTTCAGCAGCGCCCCTTGTACACCAAAAGACCTGAGTCTCCTCAGCAGGAACAGCCTGCGCTGTCCCTTCTTGTAGAGTGCATCAGTATTGTGTGACCAGTCTAGTTTATTGTTCAGATGAATACCCAGGTACTTATAGGATGTCACCATCTCGATGTCTGTTCCCTGTATATTTACTGGTACTGTGAGGGGCTGCCCATGCCTGCGGCAGTCCACCACCAGCTCCTTAGTTTTCCTCGCGTTGATCTGGAGGCAGTTCCGATGGCACCAGTCCACGAAGTCCTGGATAAGCCCTCTGTACTCAGCTTCATCTCCATTGGAGATGAGGCCAACGATCGCAGAGTCATCAGAGAACTTCTGTAGATGGCAGTGTGTTGTGTTGTGTGAGAAGTCCGCAGTATAAAGAGTGAACAGGAAGGGAGCCAGCACCGTTCCCTGGGGGGCCCCCGTGCTACTGATGATCGTGTCGGACACACAGTCCCGGGTTCTCACAAACTGAGGCCGGTTCGTGAGGTAGTCCAGGATCCATGATGACAGGTGCTGGTCCACCCCTGCGCGCAGCAGCTTGTCCTTCAGGATCATCGGTTGGATGGTGTTGAAAGCACTGGAGAAGTCAAAGAACATGATCCTCACCATATTCCCGGGCTTCTCCAGGTGGGACAGAGAACGGTGAAGGAGGAAGATCACCGCATCCTCCACCCCAATGCCATGCTGGTAGGCGAACTGGAGTGGATCCATCGCTGGTTCCACCAGGGGGCGGAGGTGAGCAAGGAGCAGTCTCTCCAGGGTCTTCATCAAGTGGGACGTCAAGGCCACCGGTCTGTAGCTGTTCAGGTCTTTGGGGTGGGAAGTTTTTGGTACAGGTACCACACAAGATGTTTTCCACAGCTGTGGTACCCTCCCCAGTTTCAGGCTCATGTTGAAGATATACGTCACAATCCCACACAGCTGGTCTGCACAGGACTTGAGGAGCTTTGCGCTGATGCCGTCCGGTCCCGGCGCCTTCCTCGCCTTGATCTTCCTCAGCTCCGTCCTCACCTGGGTCCTGGTCAGGGTCAGGATGGGGGGCTGTGTGTTGGGAGTGGGGGGGTGTTGGTGGAGTGGGGAGTGGGCAGCAGGACTTGATTTCTTTAGAGGCAGCAGTGGTTGTTGTGCAGTCAGGGGGGAGGGCAGTTGGTCAAATCTATTGAAAAACAGATTCAGGTTGTTCGCCCACTCCCTGCCCCCTGTGGCCTGGGGGGAGGTATTCTGGAGCCCCGAGATGGTTTTGAGGTTTCTCCAGACCCCGCTGATGTCGCTCTGTTGCAGCTTGTCCTCCATCTTCTTCCTGAAGCTGTCCTTGCCTTCTCTGATCTTTCTCCTCAGCTCCCTCTGTACGGACTTCAGCATCTCCCTGTTCCCTGACCTGAAGATCCTCTTCTTCTCTCTCAGAAGTGTTTTTATCTCAGGGTTGATCCAGGGTTTGTTGTTTGAGTGACGCCGTATGGTCTTGGTGGGAACGGATTTGTCCACACAGAAGCTGAGGTAGCCCGTGAAGGTGTGAATGAGGCCATCGATGTCCTCACCATGTGGATCGCAGAGCTGCTTCCAGGCGGTGGCTTCAAAACAGCCCTTTAGGGTGTCCATTGTCTCCTCAGACCATAACTCCACAGTGTGCATGGCCGGAGGTTGTCTGTCGGAGGTTGTAGTACGGTTCTATTCTGCGCAGTCATCTGTAGGGTCCGGATCACTCCTCTGACTGTGTATCTGCCAGCAAGCAGAGAAAACTCCGCACCTCTTCATTGGACCACGGTGTAGATTTCCGCAAAACCTACAACGCTGTCTGTATTAATATCGTATTTACTCCGTAACCGAGTTAGCCCGTGATTGCAAATGGCGGTCGTAAAGATTTCAACGAAGACGGCCGCTTTCGTGACGTTACACCCTGACCAATCAGCGGCTAGCAGTCTATTGACGTCACATCACACCTCGCTTTCGCTCAGTTATACCCTGCCTCTTAAGTGGCACGAAAATAGTGTCGGTTAAAGCGTGTAGGGTAAAGTGGAAATAGCGAGAAAGTGAATAGAGTAGAAACAAGTAAGGCCAAGGTGATACTAATGGAAATGGCCCATTAGTCCTCTTCATGGCCAGTTTCAGCACGGTAGTGACGCACAGTCGTTGCTTTGTGCGATTGACTAGGCTGCAGTATACCAGTCAAAGTTTTAACATCAGAATTTTATGTAATTTCTTACAACCATGTACAAGCAAATCTACCCACATATATTTTAATGAAATAAAATTCTAGTATATCAAGATTTATTCAACATGTTCTGAAATTACTTGACTGGGATCTTGCCTGTTCGCCAGGTCCCCTTCAGCTGCTGGTCCCCGGAGGTACCTGCGGATCATGCTGTCAATAAAGGCCACTTCCAAGGACGGTTTGTGCAGTATATATCCGTGCAGATTTTGTGCCATTTGCAACTCGGATCTCGACTCACTGAGCATCTGCTGAACCCATTTACTCATCCATGGTAAACACGCTACTCTTCTTTCGCTGTAAAGCCGAAATCAAAAACTGCATGTCGCTTCCAGCTGATGATGGCTGCTCCCCATTGCTTTTGACCGAGCAGTTTTCATGGGATAAAATTACTCAATATACTGACTCTTGGGGGTTATTTGTACTGAATAAAAACATTTTTGGTTTATAAAGTAATGCCTAAAGCAGGATTAATGTTGTTATAATGACCAATAAAGGTTTCCTTTAAAAACTTGAGTAATGACTTCAGTCTTGAAGGTTTGAGGTTTTTCTTCAAAATTTATAACAATTTTCTTAGTTTTCTATTTTTTCTGTAAATTTATCTAAATTTGAAACGGTTTTCCTCAAATTTGTAATTTTCTCTTGTAAAATTGACTATTCTTGTACATTTGAGACTTTATTACACATTTGTGAATTATTTTATGACTAATTTATGACTATTTTTTTAAAATAAAATTAGTTTTTTTTATTATTAATTTGAAATAGATTGTGGTAAAAATTTGACTTTTTTTCCTTATCCACTTTATTCCTAGGCCCCATGATGCCTTGCGTGAATTATGGTAGCAACTTCCGGTACTAGTTTAGAATGTATTGTTGTCACTGAAATGGGACACTTTTTCTTGTTTAAAAAAAACAATGACTTCAACGTCAAAAATGCGGGAACACTGCTTTTTGCACCTCATAAACAGTAATATAATCATACCACATCCCACGACTATGGAGGGATAAGAAGATGACCTTAAAAAGTGGCCAGTAGCTCCGTTAGTTAGCGCCGTCGCAAACAGGCTAACGCTGTAAACAAATAAAAGCCCTGAGATATATCAATGTTTCCACCACAATAAAGTCGGCTGCATTTTGTTAAAATATCCATCCATCCATCCATCTTCTACCGCTTTTCCGGAGGTCCGGGTCACGGAGGCAGCAGTTCAAGCAGAGAAGCCCAGACTTCCCTCTCCCCAGCCACCTGCTCCAGCTCTTCAGAGGGGATACCAAGGCGTTCCCAGACCAGCTGGGAGACATAGTCTCTCCACCGAGTCCTGGGTCTGCCCCGGGGTCTCCTCCCAGTGGGACGTACCTGAAACACCTCAAGTGGGAGGCGTCCAGGAGGCATCCTAATCAGATGCCCATACCACCTCAACTGACTCCTTTCAATGTGGAGGAGCAGCGGTTCTACTCTGAGCCTCTCCCGGATGACTGAGCTCCTCACCCTATCTCTGAGGGTGAGTCCAGCAATCCTACGGAGAAAGCTCATTTCAGCCGCTTGTATCCGTGATCTTGTTCTTTCGGTCATTACCCAAAGCTCGTGACCATAGGTGAGAGTAGGAACGTAGATTGACTGGTAAATCGACAGCTTTGCCTTAGAACTAAGCTCCCTCTTCACCACAACAGACCGGTACAACGTCCGCATCACTGCAGATGCTGCTCCAATCCGTCTGTCGATCTCTCGCTCCATTTTCCCTTCACTCGTGAACAAGACCCCAAGATACTTAAACTCCTCCACTTGGGGCAGGAGCCTGTCCCCAACCCAGAGAGAACAATCCACCTTTTTCCGGCTGAGGACCATGGACTCGGACTTGGAGGTGCTGATTCTCATCCCAGCCGCTTCACACTCAGCGGCAAACCGTCCCAGCAAGAGCTGTAGGTCATTGCTGGATGAAGCCAACAGGACAACATCATCTGCAAACAACAGAGATGAGATCCTGTGGTCACCAAGCATGACACCCTCCATTCCCTGGCTGCGCCTAGAAATCCTGTCCATAAAAATTATGAACAGGATCGGTGACAAAGGGCAGCCCTGGCGGAGTCCAACTCTCACTGGGAATGACTCCGACCAAGTGTTGGCAATACGAACCAAACTCTCACAACGGTCGTACAGAGACCGAATAGCTCGTAACAACAAGCCCGATACTCCATACTCCCGAAGCACCCCCCACAAAAATCCACGAGGGACGCGGTCAAATGCCTTCTCCAAGTCCACAAAACACATGTAAACTGGTTGGGCAAACTCCCACGAACCCTCAAGAATTCTCGAGAGGGTAAAGAGCTGGTCCGATGTGCCACGGCCAGGACGAAAACCACATTGCTCCTCCTGAATCCGAGGTTCGACCAACGTCCGGACTCTCCTCTCCAGTACCTTGGCATAGATCTTCCCAGGGAGGCTGAGGAGTGTGATCCCTCTAAAGTTGGAGCACACCCTCCGGTCCCCTTTTTTGAAGAGAGGAACCACCACCCCGGTTTGCCATGCCAAAGGCACTGCCCCCGACCTCCACGCAATGTTGCAGAGGCGTGTCAACCATGACAACCCAACAACATCCACGGCCTTGAGGTACTCAGGGCGAATCTCGTCCACCCCCGGGGCCCGGCCACCAAGGAGTTTTTTAACCACCTTGGCGACCTCAGCCCCTGTGATAGGCGAGTCATCCCCCTCGTCCCCAAACCCTGCTTCCTCTGTGGAAGGCGTATCAGTGGGATTGAGGAGATCCTCGAAGTATTCCTTCCACCGCCCGACGATATCCCCAGTTGAAGTCAACAGTGTCCCATCCGCATCATACACAGTGTGGACGGGGAGCTGCTTTCCCCTCCTGAGCCGCCGAACAGTTTGCCAGAATCTCTTTGAAGCCGACCGAAAGTCTTGTTCCATGGCCTCACCGAACTCCTCCCATACCCACGTTTTTGCTTCAGCAACCACCCGAGCTGCACTCCGCTTGGCCTGCCGGTACACCTCAGCAGCTTCGGGAGTCCCACAAGCCAACCAAGCTTGATAGGACTCCTTCTTCAGCTTAATGGCCCCCCTCACCACTGGTGTCCACCACTTGGTTCGGGGGTTGCCACCACGAGATGCACCGACCACCTTGCGGCCGCAGCTCTGGGCCGCCGCTTCAACAACAGAGGTGGAGAACATGGCCCATTCAGACTCCATGTCTCCAGACTCCCTCGGAATGTGGTTGAAGTTCTTCCGGAGGTGGGAGTTGAAGACCTCCCGGACAGGGGCCTCAGCCAGACGCTCCCAGCACACCCTCACTATACGTTTGGGTCTACCAGGTCTGAATGGCTTCCTCCCCTGCCATCGGATCCAGCTCACCACCAGGTGGTGATCAGTTGACAGCTCTGCACCTCTCTTTACTCGGGTGTCCAAGACATACGGTCGCAGGTCTGATGATACGATAACAAAATCGATCATCGACCTGCGACCTAGGGTGTCCTGGTGCCAGGTGCACATATGGACACCCTTATGCTTGAACATGGTGTTCGTTATGGACAGACTGTGGTTAGCACAGAAGTCCAATAACTGAACACCACTCGGGTTCAGATCGGGCAGGCCGTTCCTCCCAATCACCCCTCTCCAGGTTTCACTGTCGTTGCCCACATGCGCATTGAAGTCCCCCAGTAGGACAATGGAGTCTCCAGGAGGAGTACCCTCCAGCACCCCAGTCACAGACTCCAAAAAGGGTGGGTACTCTGAAACATCATTTGGTGCATCGGCACAAATGATGGTCAGGACCCGTTTCCCAACCCGAAGGCGTAGGGAAGCAACCCTTTCGTCCACCGGAGAAAACTCCAATATAGAGGCAGCAAGGTGGGGCGATACAAGAATACCCACCCCTGCTCGTCGCCTCTCGCCCAGGGCAACTCCAGAAAAGGCCAAGCTCCAGCCCCTCTCCAGGAGACTGGTTCCGGAACCGGAGCTGTGTGTTGAGGTGAGGCCAACTATATCTAGCCGGTATCGCTCAACCTCGTACACCAGCTCAGGCTCCTTCCCCACCAGAGAGGTGACATTCCACGTACCAAAAGCCAGTTTAGAAAGCTTGGGATCAGTCCGCCAAGGTCTCCGCCTTTGACCGCCACCTAATCCACATAGCACCGGACCCCCATGATCCCTCCTGCAGGTGGTGAACCCACTGGAGGGCGGACCCATGTAACTCCTTCGGGGTGAGCCCGGCCGGGTCCCATGGGTGGAAACCCAGCCACCAGACGCTAGCCTTCGAGCCCCTCCCCCAGGCCTGGCTCCAGGGTGGGGCCCCGGTAACCCCATACCGGGCACTGAATCCTTGATATACAATTTATCATGAGAGTCTGTTGGATCGTTCTTAGTCTGGCCCTTCACCCAGGACCAGTTTGTCTTGGGAGACCCTATCAGAGGCAAATTGCCCCCAGACAACATAGCTCCTGGGATCACTGGGGCACGCAAACCCCCCCACCACGATAAGGTGACGATCCATGAGGAGGTTGTTAAAATATATTGGACATAATCAATTTTACCTCAGAGCAGACGTAGAGTCTAGTCAGAGCCACTAACAACCACAACACTGTGCTTGGGCATTTTAAATTTGGGATAAAACATCAGATCTGTGACATTCATACAAGTGAAAACATACCTGGCTCTTGTCTTGGTGTCTGTCCTGTGTCTGTACCACCGATCACATGAACAATCCTTTAGTTTTCAGAGCATGATCTACTCATTGCTGTTGAAGCCACAGATTTAGCTGTTCTTATTTGTGAGGAGACTCGCACCACGAACAGCAGCAAGTACCCAAACTACGCAAAAACATTCAAAAATACAAAAACTACAAGTGCTGAAATTAGCTGCCACTTGAGTGCAAAACATGTATGTGGACTATACATTAAAATGAATTTGAAAAACTTTTAAAAATGCTATTTTAAATGCCCCTGGTACTCCACTCTTATTGACTGATTTAACACTAGGTCAGCTGAAACCGGAAGCTCCACCCATAATTGTTCCTACAGCGGCACCCCGACGAATAAGGAGCATACAATTTACACGTTCGACCATAATTTTGCAGAGCCAGAACAGAACAATAATTTAACTCTCATTTCAAAGAAAAAAATATTTATAAAGCTACATTTGTGGACGACACACATTGTGGGCTCACTTTTCCACAGAGACATGACTGCATGTGTATTGAGGGTGTCACGTCTGCAAGGACAAAGAACTGGGATCTGCAGAAGATAACAAGGAGGTGTGAGATTTGTCTCTTTGTCCCACAGAAGATGCCCCGGAGAGATTTCCGGTTCATCAGGAAATGAGAGACAATGGTGAAGATGCAAAGGGATGCTTTGTGACTGTATGTTTACTGAAAACACCATGTGACTTGAATTCTGATGCTGGAAACATATAAAAGGGTGATGAGATATGATTCTTCCTCTTTCCTGCTTTGAGAATGCTAGACGATGTGTTCTGTCAATAAAGCTGGTTTACGAATTAAACTCAGCCTCATCATTCGAGCACATCTTCTACACATTTAATGAAATAAATTAACTTAAATTACCAAAGATTCAGTTATTTCTGTTAAAATATTTCTATATATTTATAGTTTTTTAGAACTCTCCTCACCACCCAGACAGCAGGAAAAACCTCCCTTATTTTGAAATCCAATTGTTGGCACATTTGGTTTGTCTGAAGGCTGTTGACGGATTAAAGTCATTGACTTTGTGAATTTCGGTCATCTTAACTTGCCACGTACATAATAATGAACATAAGTTATTGTAATGGCTGGTGAAGTAAATCCTCAGCAATTCAGTCACTCTTGCCTCTTTCCCTGCATATGAAGTCTAACCACACCTGTTTGCTCAGCGACTCTTATTGTTCTCGTTACCAGCGGGTTATAACTAGTGATGTTACGCGCGACACCGCCCACTCGTCTGATTCGAGCAATATAAAGCGTAAGTGTCATGAGCAGTGCATCGAGCGCTGTTTCAGACACAGTCACGTGACTGTAGCAAACGAGGCCTCGTTAGGTTTTTTTGTTTGTTTTGTATTGTTTGTTCCTGCCATCCAGTTTTGAATAGACCTTGGATGGCCAAATGCTCAAAAAAAAAAAAAGTATTGATTTTTTTCAGGTTTAAAGGAGACAACCAAAAATTTCTTAAGGGTACAAAGAGCACCCACTTAAAACTTGAGTAATGACTTCAGTCTTGAAGGTTTGAGGTTTTTCTTCAAAATTTATAACAATTTTCTTATAGTTTTCTACTTTTCTCTGTAAATTTATCTAAGTTTGAAACCATTTTCCTCAAATTTGTAATTTCCTCTTGTAAAATTGACTTTTCTTGTACATTTGAAACTTTACTATAAATTTGTGGATTATTTTATGGCGTAATTTTGTCTGCTTTTTAAAATAAAATTATTTTTTTTAAATAAATTTGAAACAGACTGTGGTATTTTTTTTTTTTACTTTTTCCTTATAACAATTTATATTTTTGACCATAACTTTGCAGTCAGAACAGAACAATAATATAACTCTCATTACAAAGAAAAAAATATTAATAAAATTGGATTTAATGATTTAAATTAACTTAAAATGAGCAATGATGCTGTTATTTCTGTTATATTTCTATATATTTATAGCTGTTTGGGGTTTTTTTTTGTTTTTGTTTTTGTTTTTTTTAGAAGTCTCACCGCCAAGAAGAACCTTCCTTATCTTGAAGTCCAAATGCTGGCACGTATAGTTTGTCTGAAGGCTGCTGACGGATTAAAGTCATTGACTTCGTGAATTTCGGCCATATTAACTTGCCAGGTACATAATTGGGAACATAACTTAATATTGTAGTGGCTGGTGAAATATATCCTAAGCAATTCAGTAGTCCCCCTTGCCTTTCCCTTTATTTGAAGCTGGCTGCATTTGAATTGCTGCACGACATGAGCCCGACACCCACGCGGTGCTGTTCATGCTCACTTTTTTCATTTACCCAGGCCAAGCGGTTGACGCATGCACACAACCATCATTTGTAGTTTCACTCCCGTCCGATAGGTAGCGCCAAGGCGCTGACGCGCCAGGATTTTCACCAACAAAGAAACGGCGGACTTCTTAACAAAGTTTCTCTTCAAATAGAGTCCATTTCTGCTGTTTGACTTCCCGGTTTTCACTCCTTTTCCACGAAGATGCTGCTGCCGCTAGCGAGACACTGCCTGCTGACTGACTGGAAAGCTCGCGTGGGCGGGGCGCTTCTAAACTCCGTGCGGATGACGGTCACGTGTGTTGTTCGTGAGTGCGCTTGCGGAAAGTAGTAGTAGTAGTAGTAGATTAGTTTATTTGACAGGGACAGTGCAATAAACATAGACAATTAATCAAAGACAATCAATCTGATGTGTTGCACACAGAGTGTATAGCTATTAGCTAATTTGCAACTCGTCCCTGGATGGGCTTTAGAAAAAAGAATCAAGATAAAAATATACACAATAACCACATCAAGTCATTGCTTCATATATTTTTTTTAAATTCATGTTTAGTTTAGTTTAGTTTATTTGAAAAGGGACAATGCAATTTCATAAAACACATGATTACACATGGTTAAAAAAGCCAGAATTAGCCAAAAGGCTAGTTTTCATCTGTAGTCCCCTGGCCAAGATGTAAAAAAGCAGTAAAATGCATCTACAAGAAAAAAACATGGTTAGACATTTAAGAGGGCACTAATGTAACAAATAATATATACATAACAAACCATACATTGAAACACAACATCAAACATCACAGCAGACTTATCTTTTAGTGTTGGCAGCTGTAGGTGTTTATAAGCCACATTTTCAATTTTTTTGTGAAGGCCTTGAATGTTGTGAGCAGTTTAACCTCCTCAGGTACTGAGTTCCACTCACTAGCGCCCCTCACTGACCAGGCCGACTTACTGAAAGTGCTCCTGCACAGAGGAATGAAACGGTCACCTCTGACAGAGCCTCGAGTGACACGCTCAGAGCTGTTTCTTTGGCTGATGAACTCTGCCAGAGGATCTGGAGCCAAATCATGCAGTACTTTATAAATCAAATTTAAATTTGCAAATGTATGAAGACTATCCCAATTTAAAAGACTGTATTTTTTTTAAAAATTGCACAATGATGATAATGCCTAGGTTTTTTTATCCATAACTTTAACTGCTTGTTTGTACAAAACTTCCAATGGTTTTTTTGCACTCAAACCCGCCTGGGACCAGCTAGTTAGGCAAACTAGCTGGTCCCTTCTTGGTGTCTTCTTGGTGTGGCTATAAATTTTCTGGCGAGGTGGCCCACCACCAAGAAATGTTACCAGAGGAAACCCTGGCTTAACATTAATGTTGGCCAACCGGTCAGTGGCTAGTGGATTTCAGCAGTGGCCAGTAAGACAGCCACACCCACTAGCCACTTTGGCCGGTTGTAGTTTTCTCAAATGGCATCTAAAATAATAAACCTATTGCAATGTGAGACTACAAAACTAGAACTCCTATATAGGTACTGCTTTTTTCTAATCAGTATTTCAATGAATCAATGTAATCAATGAATCCTAAATTGTTTTTGTTGGGTCTGTATCCAGAAAAGCATAACTTTAATAAGAGTGAAAGAGCATTCATAGACCTCAGTTTGCTTAATGCCAAAAAATGTATTGCACTACTGTGGAAAAAGACTTATAGACCAGATGTGACTCAGTGGTTAAGACAGATGTTAACAAACCTTCCACTAGAAAGAATAACATCATACTGAAATCAAAGGAAAATGTGTTTGAGAATATATGGAGACCTTTCATTGATTATGTAAAGAAATTAAACATAACTTCTGAAGAAGAAGGTGAATGATGTGTGTGGACCTTGTAAATTCCAAATTGGTGAATGTGTAATATGTATACTTATGTAATGGATTGCCTAGACTAAACAGAGGAGCATTGTTGAAGACTTGCCTTTGTTAGTGGTTGTTGGTGTTTTTAGTACTTTTTTTTAAAATTACTTTAGTGTTTGTTTGTGTTATGTTTGTAAAAAAAAAAAAAAAGGTTCAATAAAAAATATTGTGGGGAAAAAAAAAACGTGCAGTGTGATTTCCAAGTGCTTGTGGACTGCTTCTTTTCCACACACACTCCCGGGACCTGTCACAATATAAACACTTATTCCAAAGTTTGGGTAGAAAATATGTTTACTGCTCATGTCTGTACGTCAGCCACATGTCGACATAACGTATTTCCGCCTTTACAGCAGCTAGCGGAAGACATGGCGGGAGTAAAACAGAACTGGTCTGTATCGTCCTGCTGTCTCCCTCTGTTCATCATATGTAGAAGTATGTACTGCTGGGCTTGTAGCTTCATTATGGAGACCACCAGAAGCAAAAGTACAGTCTGAATAACACAATACGGGTTCATTTCAAAAAGAGACACACGAAGCAGGTTTGCTTACATTGGAGGTTGCTGCTTCTTCTACTATTTCCAGAATGTCACAGTTTTCTGCATGTCAAAATGATTTAGTCCTTTCAAATGTGTGACGCATGTAAATGCACGGCATAATTGGATCAACTTTTTCAGGGTCCATGTAAACGTTAAAGTTCTGATCTGAACTGTTATCAGATTGAAGAAATTTTGCATACAGACATTGACAAAATTGTTGGTACCCCTCTGTTAATGAAAGAAAAACCCACAATGGTCACAGAAATAACTTGAATCTGACAAAAGTGGTAATAAATAAAAATTGTATGACAATTAACCAATGAAAATCAGACAATGCTTTTGACTTGTGGTTCAACGGAATTATTTTAAAAAACAAACTCATGAAACAGGCCTGGACAAAAATGATGGTACCCCTAGAAAAGATTGAAAATAATGTGACCATAGGGACATGTTCAACCAAGATGTGTCCTCTAATTAACATCAAAGGAGTCTACAAACTTGTAATCAGTCAGTCGGCCTATTTAAAGGGTGACAAGTAGTCACTGTGCTGTTTGGTGACATGGTGTGTACCACACTAAACATGGACCAGAGGAAGCAAAGGGGAGAGTTGTCTCAGGAGATTAGAAAGAAAATTATAGACAAGCATGTTAAAGGTAAAGGCTGTAAGACCATCTCCAAGCAGCTTGATGTTCCTGTGACTACAGTTGCACATATTATTCAGAAATTTAAGATCCACGGGACTGTAGCCAACCTCCCAGGACGTGGCCCCAGGAGGAGACGGCTAATACGAATGGTAACAAAAGAGCCAAGAACAACCTCTAAACACATTCATGGTGAACTCCAAGGTCAAGGTACATCAGTGTCAGATCGCACTATCCGTCGTTGTTTGAGCCAAAGTGGACTTCATGGGAGACGACCAAGGAGGACACCACTGTTGGAAACAAATCATAAAAAAGCCAGACTGGAATTTGCCAAACTGCATGTTGACAAGCCACAAAGCTTCTGGGAGAATGTCCTGTGGACAGACGAGACAAAACTGGAACTTTTTGGCAAGGCACATCAGCTCTATGTTGACAGACGCAAAAATGAAGCATACCAAGAAAAGAACACTGTCCCTACTGTGAAACATGGAGGAGGTTCTGTTATGTTCTGGGATGCTTTGCTGCATCTGATACAGAGTGTCTTGAATCTGTGCAGGGTACAATGAAATCTCAAGACTATCAAGGTATTCTAGAGAGAAATGTGCTGCCCACTGTCAGACAGCTTGGTCTCAGTGGCAGATGATGGGTCTTGCAACAGGATAATGACCCACAACACACAGCTAAAAACACCCAAGAATGGCTAAGAGCGAAACATTGGACTATTCTAAAGTGGCCTTCTATGAGCCCTGATCTAAATCCTATTGAACATCTGTGGAAGGAGCTGAAATATGCCGTCTGGAGAAGGCACCCTTCAAACCCGAGACAACTGGAGCAGTTTGCTCATGAGGAGTGGGCCAAAATACCTGCTGAGAGGTGCAGAAGTCTCATTGACAGTTGATTGCAGTGACAGTTGATTGCAGTGATTGCCTGAAAAGGTTGTGCAACAAAATATTAAGTTAAGGGTACCATCATTTTTGTCCAGGCCTGTTTCATGAACTTGTTTTTTTTTTTTTGAATAATTCTGTTGAACCACAATTCAAAAGCATTGTCTGATTTTCATTGGTTAATTTTCATAGAATTTTTATTTATTACCACTTTTGTCAGAGTCAAGTTATTTCTGTGACCATTGTGGGTTTTTCTTTCATTAACAGAGGGGTGCCAACAATTTTGTCCATGTCTGTATGTAACCATGGCTATTCTTGGTTATTTCTGTGCTTATTGCACTCCAGTAATGGGTCATTTGCTATCACAGGGTTTCCTCTGGTAACATTTCCCGGTGGCGGCCCAAAACGCTTGAAATTATCCCGCCACTCTATGAGGAAATATAAATTTAAGAAAAAAATATGAAGGAATGACGGTCGGCAAGTGTGTGCACACGAACAACGTGCGTGACCATTATCCACGCGGAGGTCAGAGGCGCCCCACCCATGTGACCGCTCCAGTCGCCAGGCAGAGTGTCTCGCTACTAGCATGACTGTCCGAGAGAAACATGAGCTTATTAAAGTACTGTAAACACGGAAAAAAGCAGTAGAGGTATGTAAGCAGCGAAGGCATTTATCATAGTTTTAACCCGGTGGTAACGGGAGCAATAATGGAACAGTCACTTAGCTGACAGGTGTGGCTAAGAGCTCAAGTTGGTTCATTTTGCCTTTAATTACTAGTTTTTGTTTTTCTTATTTCAGGCAAGAATGAAAAGGAGATGTTTTTACCTTTACTTTAGTTAATATTAATTAATTTATGTTCATTATGTACCTGGCAAGTTAAAATGACAGAAATTCATGAAGTCAATGACTTTAATCCGCCAGCAGCCTTCAGACAAACTAAATGTGCCAACATTTGAGTTTCAAAATAAAGGTTTTCCTGTTGTCTGGGTGGTGAGATTTCTTTAAAAAAAGCTATAAATATATAGAAATATTATAATAGAAATAACTGCATCTTTGGTCATTTAAGTTAATTTATTTCATTAAATACAACTTTATTAATATTTTCTTCTTTGAAATCAGAGTTAAATTATTGTTCTGTTCTGACTGCAAAATTATGGTCAAAAATGTAAATTGTTATAAGGAAAAAGTTAAAAAAAAATATTACCAATGTCTGTTTTGAATTTTTTTTTTTTTTTTTAAAAAGTAATTTTATTTGAAAAAAATATACAAAAATTAGCCATAAAATAATACACAAATAGCTAAAGTCTCAAATGTACAAGAAAAGTCCATTTTAAAGGAGGAAATTACAAATTTGAGGAAAATGGTTTCAAATTTAGATAAATTTACAGAGAAGTAGAAAACTATAAGAAAATTATTATAAATTTTGGAGAAGAACCTTAAACCTTCAAGACTGAAGTCATTACTGACGTTTTTAAGTGGGTGCTCTTTGAACCCGTAACTCAACTAGAAAGTTTTGGTTATTTACTTTTAATGATTACGGTAATTTCAAAAGCACTGCTTTTACATGAGTAGGATTTCTGGCTACTATACCCACCTCTGATCATGTAATTTAAGTATGCATGAGTAAATTGGTATTATGAATGTTTTTTTCCCTTCCCTACTCTCTCAATGGAAAAAAGAATAAAAATACAATAAATACACACACATTTTTGTCATTTATGTAAACCATGACAAAAAAATCCTGCAGGACAAAACATGACACTTGATATTTTCTAATCTGTTTGTATACCACCATAGACAGAGAGAGAACCTGAATTAGACAGAGCTCAGAGAGGGCAAGATGAGACAGAAGAGAGGAGCCAAGGAGAGCAAAGTGTTCAGGCAGAGAGGTGAGAGCAGAGGAAGGAGAGAAGGACGACACCAGTAAAAAGTCCAAACACAGGACGTCTGGGTGGGACCCCAACTGGCCCAATATTCCAATATTCAACCCTCGGTTGTACAATACTTCAAATGGTAAGTTCCATCCATATGCAGTTACTGTGCAAAATTTAAGAAGAGAAAAAAATGAATAGTATAAAATTAACATATTCCTGTTATAATAGTGTCATGTGTTTTCTCACCCCCTCCCACCCCCCGAAAAATATGTTGCCACTGCGCCAAGGTCTTTAAGCCAGAGGAAACCCTGCGATCATCCATTCAAATCATACACCCTTGTCTCCAATAATGATTTACTTGGACTTTTAAACTCTGTAAAATTCAGCCAGAATTTATTAGTATGTTACCCAGTCTGACAACTGAAGCTAAGAGCTAATATTAGGATTAAACAATGCATTACTGTCAAAAAAAGAAACAACACAAACTCAGAAATTAAGAAAGAAGAAGGGTGGGGTGAACTGGGGTTCACTGGAATTTAAAGCAATATACTATTAAAAACAGTCAATTTTGAGAAGTCCTGTCCATTATGTAAAAGGGTATTGCAATAATTTAACCTTGAGTGGCCTTAGCCAATACATGTCACAAACATTCCATTAACACCTCTAGGAACTGTGTCATCATAATCATCATCATCATCATAGCAGTCTGTTGGGGCGACAATGACTGTTTCATTTAGGTCTGATCAGATTCCTTCACGCAGCTCTGTCCTTTGCCCTCCGCTGCCAGGAACTCCTGACCTTGTTAACCCGGGCGACGTCCGAGCCAGTATGAGTTGCTTTCTGATTGACCATTTCATGAAACTGCTTGCAAAGTATTTGAGTACCACTAGCTTTTGCTGGACTAGCAGCACATTCTTGGCAGATGGAGGTATTATCAGTGGCAAGGACAGGCCAAGACAAACTGTGTCAACATGTGGAAAAAGTCAATATTCTGAGCTCTTAAAATGCCTCCCAGTTCTTATAGTGTCTGGTAAATTGATATTGGTTGGCAGGTGTGTAGATTTTGGGCTAATGGTGACCATGAATCAGCTAAAGTTAACATGCTTTAATTGGCAAAATGAATGAATAAAACATTTTAAACTTATTAACTCTCAGGAGTTATTTACTGAATGAACCTAAGTAACTAAAAATGTTCAGAGGACATATACCTCTGAGGAAAAAAACTTAAGTGCTAGATCCAGATTTTATTTACATCTACAACATACTGTACACACTCATAGATGCATACCTCTCATTTAAATTTGAATTTTTAATCAGGCTCAATACATAATGAATGAAAAGCTAAAAAAAAAAAATACCCTTATCTGGCAATGTTCAAGAAAGTTTAAAAAAATCTTGGATCTGATCCTTGATTCAGATCCGCCACAAAATCAAATTTGTTCTTCGGTGGCCCAAACTCCACCCCTCTGTCAACCTTCATTGAACTTGGGTCAGTAGTTTTTGCACAACAGCTGGACAAACACCACTGAAAACAGAGCCTCTTGGCAGAAATAACTAACAAGCATTAAAAAATCAGGAGAGACTTTGGGTGGTCCATAATTTTGAACTTTGAAAATGATTGTTATGGCTCTGCAATTGATACATCTGTTCTAACCATAATCTGTGGTTCCCTTTTTTCAATAAAAATGGCAAATTTACAAAAAGAAAAAAAAAAGTTTCACATTTATGTCAAAATGTTGCAAATTGAAGTAGGGAAAAATGGGGAAAAAAAAGACAAATGTGTCAAATCTAAACTCAAGAAAAATTGAAAATGTTAAGTGAAAATACGAGGGGGGGCTGAAAAGTTCATAGCGGTCAAATTTGACCAAATGTAGTTTATTTTTCAACAGTCTCCCCTTCGGTCCACACACTTCTTCCATTGGTGTTGCAGTGCTTAGATCCCTGCGGTTGAAAAATTAACCACATTTGGTGAAATTTGACTACTATGAACTTTTCGGCCCCCCCTCATAGCATATTAAAGAAAAAAAGCTACTAAAAAAATCGATGGTGCCATATTGTGATACATTGTGGTGGCAATATTATAACAATTCAGACACCATTATCTTGATACTTTATTGAAAATCATTAACCCCTTAACACCTGAATTTATTTCCAATTATGAAAAAAAAAAAATTCACTTGTGTTTTTGCTTTCAAGTAGATGCTAAATTAAGTTGAGAAAGTTAATTTGACTATAGCACATAAAACAGATATAATTTTAGGTATGATGCAAATTGGCGACAACAGGCATCTGTGGTAAAAAATGGTAAAAAAGCACCTGTTCCCATCTCAAGTATGAAGAGTCTTTTATTTATGCAACAAAGTTATTTTCAGTATTTTCAACTCTCATGACTGCCAAACTATAACCCTAACCATAACCCTAACCCTAGCAATCAGGAAATGGATGGTGCTCCGTCTCTGACCGTTCCTACGAGAAACTAATGCTTGCAAAAGGTTCCTAGGTATGTGTTGGAAGTGCTCCAACCGGAAGTGGAGGAATACAGACGGTATTTTGGTTGCATTTGGAGCAGAAGTGGTTTGATGCGAATTCGCGACGACAGGCGTCAAGGGGTTTTTAATACATGTCACAAATACAAACCTGCTGATTTAGGTATTGGGGTAATAAAAATCAGTAGACTTAAGTCCATTAGATGGTGTTAAATGTTCACTGTTTGATTAGGTCAGCACAGCAAAGGAGTGACCCTTGAGATCTAGCCAGGAGCTGGACAAAACAAAGATCAGATGGGAAATCACAATTTGCAGTGGTGTGAAAAAGTGCCCACTTCCTGATTTCTTTTTTTTTTTTTTTTGTATGTCACACTTAAATGTTTCAGATCATCAAACAAATTTAAATATTAGACAAAGATAACACAAGTAAACACAAAATGCAGTTTTTAAATGAAGGTGTTTATTATTAAGGGAAAAAAATCCAAACCTACATGGCCCTGTGTGGAAAAAGTGGTTGTCCCCTAAACCTAATAACTGGTTGGGCCACCCTTAGCAGCAACAACTGCAATCAAGTGTTTGCAATAACTGACGATGAGTCTTTTACAGCGCCGTGGAGGAATTTTGGCCCAGTCATCTTTGCAGAATTGTTGTAATTCAGCCACATCGGAGGGTTTTCGAGCATGAACCGCTTTTTTAAGGTCATGCCACAGCATCTCAGTCTGATTCAGGTCAGGACTTTGACTAGACCACTCCAAAGTCTTCATTTTGTTTTTCTGAAGCCATTCAGAGGTGGACTTGTTAGTGTGTTTTGGATCATTGTCCTGCTGCAGAACCCAAATGCGCTTCAGCTTAAGGTCACGAACAGATGGCCAGACATTCTTCTTCAGGATTTTTTGGTAGACAGAAGAATTCATGGTTCCATTTACCATAACAAGTCTTTCAGGTCCTAAAGCAGAAAAACAGCCCCAGACCATCACACTACCACCACCATATTTTACTGTTGGTATGATGTTCCTTTTCTGAAAGGCTGTGTTACTTTTACGTCAGACGTAATGGGACACGCACCTTCAAAAAAGTTCAACTTTTGTGTCGTCAGTCCACAGAGTATTTTCCCAAAAGTCTTGGGGATCATCAAGATGTTTTCTGGCAAAACTGAGACGAGCCTTTATCTTCTTTTTTACTCAGCAGTGGTTTTCATCTTGGAACTCTGCCATGCAGGCCATTTTTGCCCAGTCTCTTTCTTATGGTGGAGTCATGAACACTGACCTTAACTAAGGCAAGTGAGGCCTGCAGTTCTTTGGATACTGTTGTGGGGTCTTTTGTGACCTCTTGGATGAATCGTTGATGTGCTCTTGGGGTAATTTTGGTCGGCAAGCCACTCCTGGAAAGGTTCACCACTGTTCCATGTTTTTGCCACTTGTGGATAGTGGCTTTCACTGTGGTTTGCTGGAGTCCCAAAGCTTTAGAAATCGCTTTATAACCTTTTCCAGACTGATGGAGCTCAATTACTTTGTTTCTCATTTGTTCGTGAATTTCTTTGGATCGATGCATGATGTCTTAGCTTTTGAGGATCTTTTGGTCTATTTCACTTTGTCAGGCAGGTCCTATTTAAGTGAGTTCTTGATTGAGAACAGGTGTGGCAGTGATCAGGCCTGAGTGCGGCTAGAGAATTTTTTTTTTTTCCTTGGCTAGAGAGATTGAACTCAGCTTTCCAAAGATGTGGTAAACCACAGTTAATTTATGTTTTAACGGGGGGGGGGGAATCACTTTTTCACACAGGGCCATGTAGGTTTGGATTTTTTTTTTACCCTTAATAATAAACACCTTCATTTAAAAACTGCATTTTGTATTTACTTGTGTTATCTTTGTTTAATGTTTAAATTTGTTTGATCTGAAACATTTAAGTGTAACAAACATACAAAAAAATGAGAAATCAGGAAGGGGGTAAACACTTTTTCACACCACTGTATGATCTTGATAATATCATATTGTGGGGCCTCTGGTATTTCCCACCCATACTGAATGGGCAGTTTATACTAATAACTGTTGGTTATTATAATTTTAATGCTTCAATATGAGTTGTTGTTTTTTTTGTTTTTTTTGTTTTTTTTTTTTTTGCTCCATGCATTTGTAGTCACAAATTGCTCAACTGGCAATTTTCATTGGTTCCCAAACCAAAATGGCAATTTTTGAACTTGTACCATTATTATTAATTTAATAAGTAATGTCTTATCATCATTATTATTACAAATAAAATCTAATTTTTACTTGTAGCAGATATTCTCTATTTTAACAAACATGTCTGTGTACTGGGGCAGCGCAGTGGTGGAGTGGTTAGTACTGCAGCAGCACAGCAACTCACCCTTGGCTGGGGGATCCTGGGTTCAATCCCAGCCCCCGACCAACAGTGATCTGTGTGGAGTTTGCATGTTCTCTCCATGTCTGCGTAGGGTTTGCGCACGAATGCATCCACTGCGCTCAGTTGTGTACAAGCACATTTTTGCCACCACGAATTAGGCTTCAGGCTAGCTCTGCACAACTTACCCCAGCGCTCAGGAACTTTTACAAACTGAGCACAACTTTCACCAACATTTATTTCCAAATGTTGGTAAAAATTTTCAGCATGTTGAAAATTTTCAAAGAATACGACTTTCACCAGCATTCGCCAACAAACACCAACTCATTAACTTTTACCAACTTTTGCCAGCAGAGCCAGACGTTTGCCAAAATGTCAGTAAAAGTTGGTCCAAATGTTGTAGTGCGAATCCACCCTTATCCTAGCAGTCACTTGACCTGTCAGTTAAAGTTTGCTGGGGGTTTCACGTGTTTTGCTATACTCGCTGCACTAAACTGCATCATATAGGTAAGAAAACAAATGCTCCACCAAGCTTTTGATGTTAAATATGCACACTGAAAAATTGAGACACCTTATTACACAAATTAAACTAATTTGTTTTACTTTATGCTTTGATTACACTCACTGGTGGTTCGGTTTCCTTTTGAAATTTATCATGTCTCAATGGTGAGCTCATTTATAAATAATTATGAGCGCTTTCTCCACAAACACTGGCTGCAGCAATGGTAAGATACAGAAACAAAGCCAAAAATGGAAATAACAGGAAAAATATTAGTCTTTCTGGTTGACTTAAAACACCACATTTTCCAGAGCAGCTTTCAACCAGTGGATAAAAATAAAAATGATGTAAGTCAGGGATTTCTGTGTGAGTCAGTCATCTCCATGACAACAGATGATGTCATTAATCCTGTCCTGTTTTGCGTTATTCCTTTTAGTGTAATTTTGCCTGAAATCTGTTTGAGCTCAGAGTGCAGATTTTGTTGCCAGACAATGAATGTGAACCAAATAATGCAGATTTGAGGCAGGGTGGAATCCACCTTTGTCCACGTCTTATTTGCAGACACTGGCTGGTGGTGACAGAGGATGGTTACATGGTGACAGGCAGACAGGAGCCTCGTCTGGTGTTGGTGTCTCTGACCTGTGAAGGGGGTCACGCTTGTCTGAATGGACCAAGCATGGAGGAGCTGAGATTCCCTCTAAAACGGCCTGAAAACCCTGTCATCAATTGCAGGTTTTAATCCCACTACTCAGTGTTTTTTCAATTTGTGAATAAGATGGGGGTTATTATTTAACTGATCTACCCAATATAGTGACCAGGTCTTTGTCTGGTCACTGAAGGCTGCATTTATGTGAAGATAACTACATTGGCTAATCTATCCCATATTAGAATGTGAAAGGATACGTGGCATCACAATATATACCTCCAAATATTTCTTTAATAATATATAATGGTATGATAGGAGACTGGATATCTTTTTACAACCAAATGAATATTTTACAGTATATTGTCAAACATGACCAGGTGCCTGCTTCACACTGTCTCCTTTATTTAGCCTTAAATTCTTGATGTTTTTGTGCTATAGAGTGTTTAGTGCCGACATTCACGGCCGTGACTGTGGTGACGAAGTGTCTCAGTGGCTCACACGTTATCTTGGTGGAGAGAAAGCCTTTCGCTTGGTGCACTTTGAACCTCAGATGAGGGCCAGAAGGCCAGCGGAAAAAGAGTCCCTTTTCTCGAAAAATGAGGTAATCCCTTGTGCTGCATCTGTGAGTTTCCTTCCATCATCAGATAATTTTTTTCCCAAGTGAAATGCAATATTGAATTCACTTTTTCAAAACTCTTCTTATAGGCTGCATTATCAACCTGCATCCAGGCCAAACAGTTAGCCCTGCGTACAGAGACCCACTCAAATCACAAAAAAAACCCCACTTCACGCTTGTTTCAAAATTAACTCATTCAGCCATAACGTGTGTAAAATTCTCAGCCACTCACACTGCAAGGACTTAAAAACACAACATGATACACACTGTAATTGCGAAACTTGTACCTTGGAACTTGATTGATGGCTCATTCCAGCAAAGGTAAAATGACCTAATGCCATGATGCCAAAATCCCTACTTGTAAGGAATTCTTTTTCTTATCCTCTTCAGTCTTCGTAGGTTATTGACCTATTACTGATTTTCACTGACTAACACAAAAAGAGAAATTTTCAGGCAAGAGATGGAGAGCTAATAAAAGTGCTCCAGGGAGTATTGGTATGCAGACCAGTGGGCATCAAGTCTGTTCTTCAGCGTATTCACTGTTGGAGCAGTCACAACATCCTCTGGCAGTCTATTCCAGGTTTTAATCACTCTGTTGGAGAAAAATTTCTGTTGCCTGCTCTTGCAACATCGTGATTTTTTTAACTTCAAACTATGTCCTCTGGTGAATACAGGGCTATCATCCAGCTCCAAGGAACAGGGAGCAACCCTGTAAATGCTATAAAGGTACTTATATACTGCGATGATGTCTCCCCGAGCATGTCGATACTGCAGTGTTGGAAGCTTCAATTCACGTAGCCTATCAGTGTATGCTAGATGCTGAAGTCTTAGGACCAGCTTTGTTGCATGTCTTTGAACACTCTCTAGAAGTTTTGCTTGCCTGACATATATAGGGAAAACAACTGTATTACAGTACTCCAAATGAGTTCTGATAAATGATTTATACAGTGTATTGAAAGTCTCTTTGTCTAAGAATTCAAACCATTGTCTTATCAGTCCCAGGTGCCAGTTGGCTTTGTTCACTTGGTTCTCCACATGGATATCAAACTTGAGTTGATTGTCCATCCATACTCCCAGAGCTTTTTCTTCCTTAGTTTCCTCTAGGGTGACTTTGCCTAATCTGTACTTGTATTTGGCATTGTTCCTCCCAAGGTACGTCACTTTACATTTGGTGACATTAAACTTAATTTGCCAACGTTTGGTCCAGGCCTGCAGTTGTTCCAGATCCTCCTGAAGTGACTGCTGTTGGTAGTCATTGTTAACAAGAGAGAAGACCTTAGCATTGGCTGCAAACAGAGCAATATAGTTACGCACAGCTCCCGGCATGTCATTCACAAAGAGCACAAAAAACAGGAGGCCTAATACACTTCCCTAGGGGACTCCTGACAGCACATGCGTCCATCCAGATGCTGCCTCATTCACAATTACCCGTTGTTTCGATCCTGTAAGAAAACTCTGGCTCCAGGCGAGGAATTGCCCAGATGGTCACCAAACTCGCACACAGTGAGCACAGGGAGGGTTTGCATTCAGTTTGTGCTCAAGGTCAAAGGTCCAAAGCTGAGTAGGTGACATTTCAACTTTGAATAGGCCTGTAATATTCTAAATACTCTCCCAGAATCAACTTTGTGTTTCCATATGGTTACTGCTGAAATGTGAATTGTTTTAAGATTTTGTGTTTTTAACAGTTTTGAAAAAGGCATGTAAGCATTTGAAAATTTTGCAGCAAATCTAGTATGTTGCAGGAGATGGAATCGGCTGTTGAATGCAGTTTGTCTGAAGGAAAGTCAAAATGATTCAGTTTGCTCCTTTTAAATGTCTGTTCTGCAGACTGTATGAAGAGTTCTGAGAATGTTACTCGAGTAACTGTCCAATTCATTTGAGCAAGCAAAAATAAATAAAAATTGTAAATACTCCAACTTCTTGTATCTAGCAATCCAAGTTTGTTTGTCCAGTTTTACCCATTTTCATCTTGTGTCAACAGCAAGTGGCTTACCCAGATATTGGACCTGTGATGCTGCTGTCAGAGGCTTCTGTTAAAGATCTCAGTGGCAAATTGGACAAGGATGTCACCGTGGAGCGTTTCCGGCCAAACATTGTGATAGGCGACTGTGAACCATTTGCTGAGGTGCATTGCTCACCCCTTCACCAACACTTTCCCTGCTGCTGTTCAGCCAAAAGTTTGGAAATGATAAAAACCAAGAATAAGGAAGACACTAATGTGAAGACTTGATATGTCTCCACACTACAGGCCATTGGATTGTTGTTGTATTTCAGTTCTTCTGCCTGTAGCAGTTATCATTTTGGTCCGTTCTTCTTGTGACTAATAGCATGCCCTTTTCAGTGTGAACAGAGAGGACTAAATTTATCACAAACTCCAAAACCAACTGCTTTGCTTTTTCAGGATTCATGGGAGGAGATCCAGATTGGCAGCGTGCGACTGCAGCGTGTCATGGCATGTGGACGGTAAAGCAATTGATGCTTCACACACATTTGAATCGGTGACAGAATCACTTCATTTACTTACATAAACCATAAATCCAAAGCTGTAATGCTGTCATTTGGTTTCAAAGATGGAGGCAAATGTCTCTATTTAACGTAAAGGGGCCTGCATGGTGAAAAATGAGATGGATGCAAATTTAATGGCAGGTGGTGTTGTTTCCAGATGTATTTTCACCACAGTTGATCCAGAAACGGGCACAATCAACAGGAAAGAACCCCTGGAAACCCTGAGAAGGTAACATGTTTTAGTCTGATTGTTTTAGTTTAGTTTATTATTATTGGCTTATTCTGTTGAAGCAGAAAGGAGCTTGGGGGCTAATGCGCTCGTTGTCAGTCCGTCTCCCTGTCCATCAATCTGTCCATCCACATTTCATGGGAATCGCTACTCCTCATAGGCATTTGCCTTGATTCTCACCAAACTCACAATGATCCTCGGGTAGGTTTGCATCCAAGTTAAGATAAGATAAGATAAGATAAGCCTTTATTAGTCCCACAACGGGGAAATTCCAGGATTGCAACAGCACAGGGATAGCAACACTCAGAGCAACAATCAGAAGGCAAGAAAAAAACAAGCAAGCAAGAGCAGCTAATATACATATGTACGTATTACTATAAAATATATATATATACACACACACACAGACACACAGTGCAGAGCATTGTAGCTGGATGGAATAAATATATGAATATATGAACACACAGTGCAGAGCATTGTAGCTAGATGGAATAAATATGTAAATATATAAACACCCACAGTACGGAGCATTGCAGCTAGGTGGAATAAATATGCAAGTATATAAACACACACAGTGCGGAGCAATGTAGCTAGATGGAATAATATGTAGATATATAAATATATAAACACACCCAGTGCTGAGCATTGTAGCTAGATGGAATAAATATGTAAATATATAAACACACACAGTGCAGAGCATTGTTGCTAGATGGAATGAAACAGCATAACCGTCTACTTAGTTATCCTACATGGTATGATTATGTGCCCATACATATTCTCACCCTCCATAGCGACCGGTATGTTCCTAGTTGTATGCCGGAGGGGACCATTTGTGTAAGTCTATTGCATCTTTTGCATTCAAAAAACTATTAGTTTGTTACGTCTTTTTGCTATCTCTGCGAGCAGCCCTGCTTAGGTTGTACAGTCTGACAGCCGTTGGTAGGAAGGACCTACGAAACCTCTCGGTTGTGCACCTGGGATGATGTAGTCTGCTGCTAAATGAGCTCCTCAGTGCATTCAGTATGTCCTGCATAGGGTGGAACTCGGACTCCAGCAGAGATGACAGTTTAGCCACCGTCCTTCTCTCTCCTATCTCCTCCATCGGATCAAGGCGCTGCCCCCAGGACAGAGCTAGCTTTCTTAATCAGTTTGTTCAGTCTCTTCCTATCGGCTGCAGTAATGCCACTGCCCCAGCAGACCACTCCAAAAGTGATGGCTGATGCCACCACCGTGTCATAGAATGACTTCAGCAGCGCCCCTTGTACACCAAAAGACCTGAGTCTCCTCAGCAGGAACAGCCTGCGCTGTCCCTTCTTGTAGGTGCATCAGTATTGTGTGACCAGTCTAGTTTATTGTTCAGATGAATACCCAGGTACTTATAGGATGTCACCATCTCGATGTCTGTTTCCCTGTATATTTACTGGTACTGTGAGGGGCTGCCCATGCCTGCGGCAGTCCACCACCAGCTCCTTAGTTTTCCTCGCGTTGATCTGGAGGCAGTTCCGATGGCACCAGTCCACGAAGTCCTGGATAAGCCTCTGTACTCAGCTTCATCTCCATTGGAGATGAGGCCAACGATCGCAGAGTCATCAGAGAACTTTTGTAGATGGCAGTGTGTTTCGTGTGTGTGAGAAGTCCGCAGTATAAAGAGTGAACAGGAAGGGAGCAGCACCGTTCCCTGGGGGGCACCGTGCTACTGATGATCGTGTCGGAACACACAGTCCCGGGTTTCACAAACTGAGGCCGTTCGTGAGGGAGTCCAGGATCCATGATGACAGGTGATGGTCCCCCCTGCGCGCAGCAGCTAGTCCTTCAGGACATCGGTGGATGGTGTTTGAAAGCACTGGAGAAGTCAAAGAACATGATCTCACCATTATTCCCGGGCTTCTCCAGGTGGGACAGAGAACGGTGAAGGAGGAAGATCACCGCATCCTCCACCCCAATGCCATGCTGGTAGGCGAACTGGAGTGGATCCATCGCTGGTTCCACCAGGGGGCGGAGGTGAGCAAGGAGCAGTCTCTCCAGGGTCTTCATCAAGTGGGACGTCAAGGCCACCGGTCTGTAGCTGTTCAGGTCTTTGGGGTGGGAAGTTTTTGGTACAGGTACCACACAAGATGTTTTTCCACAGCTGTGGTACCCTCCCCAGTTTCAGGCTCATGTTGAAGATATACGTCACAATCCCACACAGCTGGTCTGCACAGGACTTGAGGAGCTTTGCGCTGATGCCGTCCGGTCCCGGCGCCTTCCTCGCCTTGATCTTCCTCAGCTCCGTCCTCACCTGGGTCCTGGTCAGGGTCAGGATGGGGGGCTGTATGTTGGAGTGGGGGGGGGTGTTGGTGGAGTGGGGAGTGGGCAGCAGGACTTGATTTCTTTAGAGGCAGCAGTGGTTGTTGTGCAGTCAGGGGGGGAGGGCGGTTGGTCAAATCTATTGAAAAACAGATTCAGGTTGTTCGCCCACTCCCTGCCCCCTGTGGCCTGGGGGGAGGTATTCTGGAGCCCCGAGATGGTTTTGAGGTTTCTCCAGACCCCGCTGATGTCGCTCTGTTGCAGCTTGTCCTCCATCTTCTTCCTGAAGCTGTCCTTGCCTTCTCTGATCTTTCTCCTCAGCTCCCTCTGTACGGACTTCAGCATCTCCCTGTTCCCTGACCTGAAGATCCTCTTCTTCTCTCTCAGAAGTGTTTTTATCTCAGGGTTGATCCAGGGTTTGTTGTTTGAGTGACGCCGTATGGTCTTGGTGGGAACGGATTTGTCCACACAGAAGCTGAGGTAGCCCGTGAAGGTGTGAATGAGGCCATCGATGTCCTCACCATGTGGATCGCAGAGCTGCTTCCAGGCGGTGGCTTCAAAACAGTCCTTTTGAAGTTGAAGTCAAAGTCATTGTTAAAGGTCAGGAGATCTGAGCACCCTCCGGTTGATTGCACCAGGCCGGAATGAGCTACTTGGTCATTGACTGTCTGATTACATTTTGGTGATCAGTGCCAGATCCAACCAGAAGAATGTGATTTTTTTTTTTTTTTTTTTTAAATTACTTAGATCTAGGGATGGGAATCGTGAGGGACCTCGCGATTCAATTTTGGATCGCAATACTTGGGTCATGATATGATCTTATCACGATTCAACGATAATCACAATATCAAATATCACAATCCCATATATTTAAAATGTTTTCACCTTATTCAACCTCAAATCATGTCTCAAAGTAAAACTGTTGACATCTCTTTCATATAATATTCTTGGGGCTTCATTTTCCACGGAGACTCATCTCTGCACACAGGGAGGGTGGTGGATGGTGTTCGGAATAGATTCCCACTCCAGATACAGTATGTTTATCTGACTCTGTAGACTCTTTTAAAAAGCAGTTGAAAACTTTTTTGTTTAACGAGGATTTCTGTTGTTTCAGTTCAACTGCTTTTTAATGGTAAGTCTGATATTTTAAAATTATTTTAATCTTGTGTTTTAACTTGTTTCTGTATTTTTAAAATTATTTTTTATCTTTCATCCATCCATCCATCCATCCATCTTCTACCGCTTTTCCGGAGGTCCGGGTCGCGGAGGCAGCAGTTCAAGCAGAGAAGCCCAGACTTCCCTCTCCCCAGCCACCTGCTCCAGCTCTTCAGAGGGTACCAAGGCGTTTCCCAGACTAGCTGGAGACATAGTCTCTCCACGAGTCCTGGGGTCTGCCCCGGGGTCTCCTCCCACAGTGGGACGTGCCTGAAACACCTCAAGTGGGAGGCGTCCAGGCGGCATCTAATCAGATGCCCATACCACCTCAACTGACTCCTTTCAATGTGGAGGAGCAGCGGATCTCACTCTGAGCCTCTCCCGGATGACCTGAGCTCCTCACCCTATCTCTGAGGGTGAGTCCAGCAATCCTACGGAGGAAAGCTCATTTCAGCCGCTTGTATCGCGATCTGTTCTTCGGTCATACCCCAAAGCTCGTGACCTATAGGTGAGAGTAGGAACGTAGATTGACTGGTAAATCGACAGCTTTGCCTTAGAACTAAGCTCCCTCTTCACCACAACAGACCGGTACAACGTCCGCATCACTGCAGATGCTGCTCCAATCCGTCTGTCGGATCTCTCGCTCCATTTTCCCCTCACACGTGAACAAGACCCCAAGATACTTAAACTCCTCCACCTTGGGGCAGGAGCCTGTCCCCAACCCGGAGAGGACAATCACCTTTTTCCGGCTGAGGACCATGGACTCGGACTTGGAGGTGCTGATTCTCATCCAGCCGCTTCACACTCAGCGGCAACCGTCCCAGCAAGAGCTGTAGGTCATTGCAGGATGAAGCCAACAGGGACAACATCATCTGCAAACAACAGAGATGAGATCCTGTGGTCACCAAGCATGACACCCTCCATTCCCTGGCTGCGCCTAGAAATCCTGTCCATAAAAATTATGAACAGGACCGGTGACAAAGGGCAGCCCTGGCGGAGTCCCACTCTCACTGGGAATGACTCCGACCGAGTGTTGGCAATGCGAACTAAACTCTCACAACGGTCGTACAGAGACGAATAGCTCGTAACAACAAGCCCCGATACCCCCCATACTCCCGAAGCACCCCCCACAAAAATCACGAGGGGACGCGGTCAAATGCCTTCTCCAAGTCCACAAAACACATGTAAACTGGTTGGGCAAACTCCACGAACCCTCAAGAATTCTCGAGAGGGTAAAGAGCTGGTCCGATGTGCCCACGGCCAGGACGAAAACCACATTGCTCTCCTGAATCCGAGGTTCGACCAACGGCCGGACCTCTCCTCTCCAGTACCTTGGCATAGACCTTCCCAGGAGGCTGAGGAGTGTGATCCCTCTAAAGTTGGAGCACACCCTCCGGTCCCCTTTTTTGAAGGAGGAACCACCACCCCGGTTTGCCATGCCAAAGGCACTGCCCCCGACCTCCACGCAATGTTGCAGAGGCGTGTCAACCATGACAACCCAACAACATCCAGGGCCTTGAGGTACTCGGGGCGAATCTCGTCCACCCCCGGGGCCCGGCCACCAAGGAGATTTTTAACCACCTTGGCGACCTCAGCCCCTGTGATAGGCGAGTCATCCCCCTCGTCCCCAAACCCTGCTTCCTCTGTGGAAGGCGTATCAGTGGGATTGAGGAGATCCTCAAAGTATTCCTTCCACCGCCCGACGATATCCCCAGTTGAAGTCAACAGTGTCCCATCCGCACCATACACAGTGTGGACGGGGAGCTGCTTTCCCCTCCTGAGCCGCCGAACAGTTTGCCAGAATCTCTTTGAAGCCGACCGAAAGTCTTGTTCCATGGCCTCACCGAACTCCTCCCATACCCGGGTTTTTGCTTCAGCAACCACCCGAGCTGCACTCCGCTTGGCCTGCCGGTACACCTCAGCTGCTTCGGGAGTCCCACAAGCCAACCAAGCTTGATAGGACTCCTTCTTCAGCTTAATGGCCCCCCTCACCACTGGTGTCCACCACTTGGTTCGGGGGTTGCCACCACGAGATGCACCGACCACCTTGCGGCCGCAGCTCTGGGCTGCCGCTTCAACAACAGAGTGGAGAACATGGCCCATTCAGGACTCCATGTCTCCAGACTCCCTCGGAATGTGGTTGAAGTTCTCCGGAGGTGTGAGTTGAAAGCCTCCCGGACAGGGGCCTCAGCCAGGACGCTCCCAGCACACCCTCACTATACGTTTGGGTCTACCAGGTCTGAATGGCTTCCTCCCCTGCCATCGGATCCAACTCACCACCAGGTGGTGATCAGTTGACAGCTCTGGCACCTCTCTTTCACTCGGTGGTGTCCAAGAAATACGGTCGCAGGTCTGATGATACGATAACAAAATCGATCATCGACCTGCGGCCTAGGGTGTCCTGGTGCCAGGTGCACATATGGGACACCCTTATGCTTGAACAGGTGTTCGTTATAGACAGACTGTGGTTAGCACAGAAGGTCCAATAACTGATCACCACTCGGGTTCAGATCGGGCAGGCCGTTCCCTCCCAATCACCCCCCCTCCGAGTTTCACTGTCGTTGCCACATGCGCATTGGAAGTCCCCCCAGTAGGACAATGGAGTCTCCAGGAGGAGCACCCTCCAGCACCCCCAGTCACAGACTCCAAAAGGGTGGGTACTCTGAAACATCATTTGTGCCTTAGGCACAAATGATGGTCAGGACCCGTTTCCCAACCCGAAGGCGCAGGGAAGCAACCCTTTTCGTCCACCGGGGAAAACTCCAATATAGAAGGCAGCAAGTGTGGGGCGATACATGAATACCTACCCCTGCTCGTCGCCTCTCGCCCGGGGCAACTCCAGGAAAAGGGCCAAGCTCCAGCCCCTCTCCAGGGAGACTGGATTCCGGAACCGGTGAGCGGTGTGTTGAGGTGAGGCCGACTATATCTAAGCCGGTATCGCTCAATCTCGTACACCAGCTCAGGCTCCTTCCCCACCAGAGAGGTGACATTCCACGTACCAAAAGCCCAGTTTAGAAAGCTTGGGATCAGTCCGCCAAGGGCCTCCGCCTTTGACTGCAACCTAATCCACCATAGCACCCGGACCCCCCATGATCCCTCCTGCAGGTGGTGAACCTACTGGAGGGCGGACCCATGTAACTCCTTCGGGCTGAGCCCGGCCGGGTCCCATGGGTTGGAAACCCGGCCACCAGACGCTAGCCTTCGAGCCCCTCCCCCAGGCCCTGGCTCCAGGGTGGGGCCCCCGGTAACCCCATACCGGGCGGGGTACACTGAATCCTTGATATACAATTTATCATGGAGAGTCTGGTTGGATCGTTCTCGTCTGGCCCGTCAACCCAGGACCAGTTTGTCTTGGGAAGACCCTATCAGAGGCATATTGCCCCGGACAACATAGCTCCTGGGATCACTGGGGCACGCAAACCCCCCCCACCACGATAAGGGTGACGATCCATGAGGGGGTTTTTATCTTTCAACTTTCTTTAAATCCTTTTATTGTACAGTGCTCTGTGACTATAGGTCTGGTGATTCAAAAGATTCAAAGATTTTATATTTGTCAATACTTCTATATGTACAAGACATACAGGAGAATTGAAATGTTTCTCAGCTCTCTCTTAGTGGTGTGCACAATATATAAGAAAAGAAGGAATAAGGATGGAAAACAACAGCAGGTCTATGTACAGTAATGCTATCTGTTGTGCAAAATAAGATAAAAGATAAAACCCAGCAATCCTATGTACAGAAAAAGAAAGTAGAGCCGTAATACCCGTAGATGCAAGCTCATTGCGGTAGTGTAGGTGCAGACAGTGACAGATTGGACTGCACATGATCAGTATTGGCAATAACAGACAGCAGCAGGTATGGTATTTGTGCAGATGGTTGCAGTAAGGTGCAGAGGACATACAGTCAGCAGATTATTACTGTTTTGTGTTGTAGGTCTTTCTGTGCTGTTTAAACAGCTGAGGTAGGTTATTTTGTGGGTGAGTGCGTTTACGGTCCAGGAAGGGGGGTCAAATTTCAGGATCCTGATGGCCTGGTGAACAAAGCTGTTTAGCAGTTTTGTGGGAGCGGGCAGAGGAGGCGCCGTCTGATTACCTTTTCCTCAAGGCAGAAGCTGAAGAGGGAGTGTGAGGGGGTGGGAGGTGTTGCCTGCCAATGTTGATGGCTGTGCGGATGTGGTAGATGTCCAAGAGGGAGGGCAGAGGGACACAATGATCATGCTGGTCGTGTTTTACCATGCATTGTAGAGTCTTTCGTCAGAGGGCGGGTGCAGCTTCTGTACCACACAGTGGATGCAGCTGGTGAGGATGCTCTCAATGGTACCCTGGTAGAAAGAGCACATGAGGGGGGGTTGGACTCTTGCTGTCCTCACTTTGCAGAGGAAATGGAGGTGAGTTTGAGCCTTCTTGGCCAGTGATGTGGTGTGAAAAGCGCTTCATAAATAAACTTTACTTACTTGGCAATCGGATAAAAAGCAGGCTCCATGCTGGTATCTCTTGGCCCTTGCTCATGCTACTTCGAGATGTGTGCTGGCCCACATGTTCCGAGTGGGATTTTTTTTCGTCCAGCGCTTCGTGTGGGTTGTGTGTCTTGTCAAGGTCTTTCTTCCATCTTTGTTATAAAATCCAAAAAAGGCCCAACTTTTGAATTAACTTTGGGCTAACTGCTTCCTAACTTTCAAAGCAGTGCTGCAAATCTCACAAGACAAGATAATACTATTCCGACAATGGGTGCTTTTGTGCCATCTAGCTGCAAAATTTCGTGAGGACAAGCTATGACTTCACTTGTCTTGGTGCTTGCTTGGTGCCATCTAGTGACTGAAAATGCAACTGGTTGAATACCCAGAGAATATGCAGTGTTTACATGAATATAAATACTGTATATAATTAATAAAAGATTGATCCATGCGTTTAGGGATTGGTGCATCATTGGAATTGTCAAGTATCGCGATCAATCACTGAATTGAGCTTTTGTCCAACCCCTACTTTTATCTGTGCACAAGTGCAAGGCTACCAGATGTAAGAGGTGCATTGTACTGACCCCTAGTCCCCAGGAAGGGGAACTTCCTGTTTGAGCTTTTATAAGTGGATGCTGTTATTTTTACCCCCCAACCTCTAAAAGACTGAAGGGGTATTGTCATCAGCCTCAACACATACCTTGTGAACACAATAACTAGAGAAAGAAAGGACATAGCCTTTTCAAATCAATACCGTTCAGGTTACTTTATTTGTACCCGTAGGTAGATTTGTTTTGCAGTCAAGTGACATCCATATTTACAAACCACAATTACATTCAACATGAACACAAACACAGGCACACATGAAGCTGACTATAAACATGATAAAAGTGCTCAAGGCTCCACCAATCAGGACATAGGACAAAGAGATAAGAGAAAAAACAGAGATAAGAGAGAAGGGTCATACTAAAAAGTTAAAGACTAGTCAAAGAGGTTAAAAACTCAAAAGTCTAAAACCCAATAAAAGATTTAGAACCCAAATAAAAAAAAACAAAAGTAAGTAAATATAAAATAAAATTAATAAATAGGTAACTAAATTATGTGCAATATATTGATACCATACCATAGTTGTATCTGTGAAAAATCTTGCACAAGTTCAGATTTGAGTGACCTCTGGACCTTTAGGTTGAGGTCAGAGGTCAATTTTCCCAAAATCTTGTGAACATACCTATTCAGTTCAATTTTCAATTCAGTTCAGCTTTATTTGTATAGTGCCTGATCACAGCACTAGTCGTCTTGAGGTGCTAGATACAAAAGTTATAAATCAAGTAATTCATCGGCCACGACTGGAGGGGTGGTGAGGGGAGAGAGAAGAAAGGGAGAAAGAAATGGTAAATGGCATTGACTGATAAATAGTGCTTTTTACTCATCTCTGGATGACCTAAGCACTTTACAGATCCTGCTATCCACATATTCACACACTGATGGCGGCGGAGCCGCCATACACAGGTGCTGGCCTGACCCACCATGAGCAACTGAGGGTTAAGTGTCTTGTTCAAGGATACTTCGACATGCAGACTGCAGACAGAGCGGGAATTGAACCCCTCACCCTCCAATCAGTAGTCGGCCACACTACACCTGCACCACAGCCGCCGCACCAGAAGAGACATACTAGTCATACAGATGACATCATACAGGTAGAACGTTTGTACAGATACGACATGCAATGTTGCGTCAAAACTAGGTTAACCTAGGATTACAGCATTTTTATCCCCCGTTGGTCAAAGACCAAAGGGAGTAATGTTATGGGGCAGTCCTTCCGTCCATCCGTCTGTCCCACTATCAAAGACAAATCTTGGATGACTTACACCCTGATCTGACTATGGGTTTGGGGTCAGAAGGTTAAAGGTCAATGTTAGCATTCCTTATGCCCTATGTGAGAGATTTGCAGACCACTTCAGGTGCAAGGTTGATTCTGTTAGATCCAACATTTTATCTGACCAGAAGACTGCTTTTAATGGAATCTTAAACTTGCGCTTAGCTGAGGAAACACTGGACTGTTTTGTCCTGGTTGATGCTAAGATGCTTGGTAGAGTTTTCTCCCAGGTAAACTTGACCTCCTGCCTTTTAGATCTGATTCCCACATCACTTTTTAAAACATTTTATGGATTCTTTGAAAATGAGATTTTAAATACTGTAAATTGCTTCCTTTGGACTGGTGTCTTCCCCACTGCCTTTAAAACAGCTGTGGTGAAGCCCCTTTTGAAGAAGAGTAATTTAGATCATGATATCCTCAGTAACTATCGACCTGTATCCAACTTACCATTTTTAAGTAAAGTTTTAGAAAAAATTGTTTTTATCCAGTTCAACAATTTTCTTATTGACCACAACATATTTGAAAAGTTTCTATCTGGTTTTAGGACAAACCACAGTACCGAGACGGCTCTTTTAAAAATCGTTAATGATATCAGGTGTAACATGGACTCCCACAAACTGTCAGTCCTGGTGCTGCTGGATCTCAGTGCTGCCTTTGATACAGTAGATCACCACATTTTATTAAGTAGACTCAAACACCTGGTGGGCCTCTCGGGTACTGTTCTTGAATGGTTTCATTCCTGTCTCACAGATTGTCACTTTGGATATGGTCACACTGCAGGTCTTGATGCTCAATTCCGATTTTTTGCTGAGACCCCGATTTTTTTATTTTTTTTTTTGTGTGTGTGTGGGCGTTCACATTATAATTTAAATGCGACCCCCATCAGACTGGAGTATGAACAGTCTCCAGCTATGAAGTGACCCACATGCGTAGAAGAAAACACAACATCAGACACAGCGCTGTGTTTGAGGAAGTAAATATGAGCACTGAACGACTGAGGGGACAGAACTTCTTCACCTTTGATGCAGCGCAGCAAAACAAATGTTAAAAACATTCAGAAATGTTTATGCACAAAATAAATGAGACCAGCTTCATTTCTCTACATGCCAAATGACCACTTTTTTTTTTTTTTTTTTATAAATGTGCCTTCTTCTTCTTCTTTTAGATTTGACTGGCGGTTGGCAACCAACTTACAGGTGCATTACCGCCACTGACTAGATTATCATCACTCTATATCTCTGTATAAGGAGTTCTGAACATCTCCCCATGTGTGAAAAAATTATCTGTCCGAGATGCGGCCGTTACTGTGCACATGTAATGTCTATGGCTTCAGCCCCGACCCCCCCCCCCCCCCCCCCGCAGTTTTGAAGTTATTGTGCAGTCTGAGCCAACAAAAATTACAATCCAGTGATAAAGGGAAGGAGATTGATTAAAGGGAGAGCACAAATCAGCTGTCTTCCATGCCTGCGGCATCCTCCACCACAGAATTGTAGCGTCTGTCTCACTTCAAAGAGGAAAAAGTCGGATGAAATGCAACATGACCGCTCAGACAGGGGTCGCTTTGGAAAATATCAGATATGATTCGGAATTAGGACCACATATGAAAGTGGCCTGGGTCTGGTGTGAAAAAATCGGATCTGTGTTGTTCAGACAGTCATTAAAAAATCAGATATGGGTCACATTTGTGCAAAAAAATTGGAATTGGGCATTAAAACCTGCAGTGTGACCATAGCCTATTTTGTAAGTATGGATACATGTTCTTCAGCAATCCACAAAATCAAGTGTGGGGTACCCCAAGATTCAATTTCAGGCCCAAAACTTTTTGATCTTTATATGCTACCACTTGGGGATGTTATCAGGAGACACGGCATCAATTTTCATACCTATGCTGATGATACACAGCTGTACATTGCCGTGTCTCCTGATGACACAAAACCAATTAATGCCCTTTTGAACTGTATTTTAGATATAAAGTCATGAATGCAGAGAACTTCCTACAGCTCTACAGCTCAACCAGGACAAAAGAGAAGTTTTAATCATCAGTCCTGAAGACGAGAGAGAGAAATGTTTACCCAAATTGCTAGGTTTAAAACCTACATATTGTGTCAAGAACCTGGGTGTTCTTTTAGACTCTGACTTTAATTTTATTTCACACATTAAAAATGTAACAAAAATCAGATTTTACCATTTTAGGACTATAGCCAGAGTTATCCCTTTCCTCTCTTGCCAGCACGGAGGTCTTGATGCATGCTTTTATTACAAGTCGTATAAACTATTGTAATGCCCTGCTCTCTGGTCTTCCCCAAAAAAGGATATCACATCTCCAACTGCTCCAAAATTCAGCAGCACAAGTGCTGACATGGACCAGGGTGCAGGCGCATATTACACCAGTTTTAAAATGGCTGCATTGGCTCCCCATGCATTTTAGGATCGATTTTTTTTTTTTTTTTTTTTTTTTTTTTTTTTTTAAGGTTCTCTTAGTAGTTCTTAAATGCCTCAATGGTCTTAGGCCTTCTTATCTATCTGAGCTGCTTTTACCGTATGAGCCCTCGCAAACCCTGAGGTCCTCTGGTACTGGCCTTTTAGTGGTTCCCAAAGTCAAGATGTATGGTGAAGCTTCCTTTCACTATTATGATCCTCGTCTGTGGAACAGCCTGCCAGAGAGCCTCAGGGCCGCAGAGTCAATAGATGTTTTTAAGATCAGGCTCAAGACCTTTTAATTGTGCTTTTAATAAACCTGTTTAACTATTACACAACATAACAAAAATAATTTTTTTGTAAGTTGTCTTGTATTTTTTCAACTGATTTAAGACAATTTTGCACCGCTGAATCCGAAAATGACATCAGTTTCTCTCAATCAGGTCAGGTTTTTATGCTAAGTTGTAAGCAGTTGTACTGTAAATTGAATAGTAGACCGATAAAAGTAAGTACATGTAAATTGAATGTTACGTCATCATTGTTCAAAATTCAGAGAATTTCAAGATATAAAAAAGAATTTTGCATCATATAAAGTGAAAATACCCATATATGTAAACAAAAACATAAAAAACATGTGGCCATAGTTCAAAAAGTTGACCTGATTGAGCAAAACCAATGTGATTTTTGGATTCAGCACATCAAAATTGTCCTAGATCAGCTAAAAAAGCTTTGACAATAAATTTGGTGTTGACCACTGTTATTGAAGTAGTTATTTATGTTCCGTTGTTTTATGTTGTTCTTAGCTCCATTTGTCTTTAAAGTTCCTCATCTCTTTTTATTTTGATGTGTTTTTAGCTCAGTTTATAAGTATGGGTTTTTAGTTCCGTTTGTTTTATGTGTTCTTAGTTTTATCTTGTATTTTGTGTTTTAGCTCCATTGTTTCCTCATTGGAGAACCTCATACCGGATGCTGCTTGGCCCATCTGCAGGGGTGTTGGTCTTGTGGGTCGCCTTGGGTGGGTGGGGGCTTTATGCCATTACCTACGGCTATGGTGTGGGCCCCGGCCTGTTCTGGTCGGGGTGGCATGCCCCTGTGATCATGGGTTGTGTGGTCTCCCGGCGTGGTGGTGGTGGTGGGGGGGGGGCTCCACAGGATGGTTGCTCCTTCACGTGGTGCCTTAGTGCCGAGCTATGCCTCTTTTATTTTGTAGGTGTGTGAGAGAAGTAGGGAGTGGTGTATATGCCTGTGTGTTTTGTGTGTGCATGTATGGGAGGGTTGGAAGGGGCAGGATGTATCATGTAAATATATGTAACTAAATTTGTCTACTGTTATCTATGTAAAGCACTTTGTGCAGCATCCAATGTTTGAAAAGTGCCATACAAATAAAGTTTGTTTGATTGATTACTATAAAACAAGAAAAGGTAGGGTCACCAAACTTTGGACACAGGTTCACCCTGTGATCCTGAACCGTCACTATGCTTTTGGAATTACAAGGTCAGCGGTCAAGGTCAAAATGCCATATGAGCTACATTTCAACAACAAAAAAAGAGGTTGAGGGGTACCACTGGCAGCCACCAGTAGTTTTGTCATTCTGGAGAAAGATCCCCTGTAGTTTCATCTCTTGTGCCTGCTCTACCAGAGTCCTCTTGTCCATTTCGCCCTAATGTGTCCATCAATGTCAGATGGATGAAGCACTTATATGCTTGCTTACACCCCCTTTAGACAGCGGTGGAGATTGTTGAGAGATTGCTGAGTGATGACAAAATGGACAGATCTCCAAACCATCTCTGAATGATCCTTGAGCGATCGCCAATATCTCAGTGATCTCCACGGTCTCTAAAGTTTTGACTAATCCCAAAATGATCTCTCAGCAATCAACACACGGAAGTGATCTCTTAGCAATCTTTCAACAATCTCACAGAGCGCTCAACAAGGTCATTGATCTCCCAATGATCTCTCAGCCATTTTTCAATGAACTCTATTGGTCTTTCATCAAACGCTCAGCAATCCCTCACTGATCTCTCAGCTACCTCTACCTTTGGGAAGGAAAAAATTAGCATTCATTGAAAGATTGCCGAGAGTGCATTGAGTGCTGGTTGAGAGATCATTGAAAGATCAGTGAGAGATCACTTCCCTTTGAAAATTGTTAAGAGATTGCTTTGGACTATCTCAAAACAGTCTCAACTGTGGAGAATGTTGAGATCACTGGAAGATCATTGAGATCTTGGTGATCACTGGGAGATCATTAAAAGATTGTTGAGAGATCTGGCCATTTTTTTTTTTCATTTTTCAGTGATCTCTCAACAATCGCGCCTCTGTGTACAGGGGCTAGAAGAGCACTAGAAACCTCTCAAATATATACTATATACCTCTTTGGTCCCCCACCAAACTCTCAGATGATCTCCCAGTGATCTCTCCTGGTCTCTTAGTGCTCTCTCAAGGATCTTTCAAAGATTTCTATAGATTGCCATGAAATTTTACAATGAGCTCCCAAACATGTCCATAGAAATGGCTTTTTTGAGGCATTAGGAGAGTGATCGGGTCAATTTGTAATCTCTCAGTGGTCACCCAGTGTTCTGTCCGTGTAATGGGGCGTTTAGGAAAAAAGCACACAGATACTGTATAGCTTCATTGAGTTTTTCAGATTCCTTCAAATGGGTCTGCCTATATTTAATGCACCTTGACTCTGACTTTTTTTTCTACTTTTCTACAATACCCCACCCAAATGTCTCATCCTTGTGGTGTTTCTTTCACAGCTACCGCCTGTGCCAACCAACTGAGAAGCACATCTACAAACAAGCTCCTTTATTTGGACAGCTGCACACAGTGAAGAAGACGGGGGAGCTGCAGGTTGGCGACGTGGTTTACAAGATCAGTCGTTGATAGGAGCGGTCGCAGAAGGAAAAATGTGACATCAGAGCCTTCAGACAGTGTTTAAGAAATCAGCATAGTGTTGGTCTTAAAGAAGCACCATGAAAAATGTTTATTTGTATGCATGGCGTATTACATTAATGGTGTTAAAAATTCAGTGAAGGCATGTAAATATATATGCTTTTTAGATAACATTCCAAAACTATCACACAAAAGTGCACCTGATTGTCATTCTCCTGGGTCGGATCTACAACAGATTAACTAGCACAACCTAAATCAATCACTTTTTTTTTTTAACAGTTTATCATGTCTTATTCTTCTTAAATCCTTGAAGTTTGTGCTGATATAAAAGCAGGAAATGAAAGTAGTTGAAATACCTGAGAACAGATGGAACAAAGAATTTCTGCTCGCATTTATTGAATCTCTAATGGAATCTGTTCTGATCAGATTATTGTTGGTCCCTCTTTCGTTGTTTTCAAGCCATAAAAATAAAATGAGTTCTCTTCAATGTGCTCAACATTGTCATACCTGGCCGACAGCATAAAGTTTAATTGATGGTAGTTTTCTGACATCTTTATTTGAATATGCACTGTTAAATTGCTGACTTTACTGTATTTGCATTTCACACACCAGAACTATGACCTGTCAGTGTCAATGTTTTTGCACCACCTTTTATCATATGCTGGATACTTTTTGATTTTTTTTTTCTTGTTTTATCATATTTAACAACTGTAGGTCTGTGATGACTTTCAGGAGGTCTGGTCTTAAATATTTTACATCAGAAAATGGATAAGGCAAACTAACATGATGTCACATGTTTTGATTACTTTAACAATGATTACATGGGAGTAACATTACCATCCACTAACCAGTAGGGGGCAATGTAGCTTTACTTTTTAAAATTGCATGTAAAGCTTGGAACTTGCAAATCAAGTACTACATCCTCTGGGGTCAAAAATGACCCTGCCTGGTTTGACTGTTATTTAAACCATAGTATAAATTGTCAATCAGTTATGTGTTATACCTTTAGTGTTACTTCAGTACAATCTGTTACCCACAACATTCTCCCTCTGGCTTGGAATTTAGGGGCCATTAGACCAAGTTTACATAAAAGTATACCCAGTTTTTTTTTTCTTTTATGAATCTTTTTTACAATTAAGGGACGATAGAAAGTTGTATACAGCAAGGTTCACTCATTTTTCTGAATTTCAGAAACTGAGTGGGAACAGTGTCTCTGTGAAAAGGAATGACCACAATAAACATAAGAGCAGGCAGGAGAAGAGGGAAAAGAAAAAAAATTACAGATCTCGATATCGCTCGTGTATAAACACAATTACACTTACATTAATACACAAACATGCACACCTATTGTGAGTGCAAGTGGGGTTAAAAAAAGGTCTTATCAAATCTGAATGTATATAAAAAGCAGAAGGGCGAGGGGTCGATTAGTGGACTTTATAAGTGGAGCTTAGTCTCCAGATGGGGTTTGTACAGTGAATATATTTGAAGTGGTTCCATGTTTTAAAAAACTTAGCTGAAGAGCCTTTAACTGTCTGGCTTATCTTTTCAAATTTAAAGAAAATTGTCATGTCTTTAAGCCATATGGAAATGGGTTGGGGGGACTTCTGAAAGAGTAAAAGACAATGTCTAGAAGGAAGGTAAAAGCAAGTAACTAATTGTTAAGTTGTTACCTGAAGTGGAGCATGTGGAGCTCCAAATATTGCAATAAAGGGATCAACCTTAATTTGAGCTGATAAAACTTCAGACAGAATCAAAAGAAGTCACTCCAGTACTTAAACAATTTGGGACAAAAAAGAACATCCATCTTCTAACCGCTTTTTCTGGGGGTCCAGGTCACGGAGGCAACAGCTCAAGCAGAGAAGCCCAGACCTCCTCTCCTCAGCCACCTGCTCCAGCTCTTCAGAGAGGATACCAAGGCGTTCCCAGACCAGCTGGGAGACATGGTCTCTCCAGCGAGTCCTAGGTCTGCCCCGGGGTCTCCTTCCAGGAACACGTGCCTAAAACACATCAAGTGGGAGGCGTCCAGGAGGCATCCTGATCAGATGCCCAAACCACCTCAACTGGCTCCTTTCAGTGTGGAGGAGCAGCGGTTCTACTCTGAGCCCATCCCGGATGACTGAGCTCCTCACCCTATCTCTAAGGGTGAGTCCAGCAATCCTACGGCGAAAGCTCATTTCAGCCACTTGTATCTGCAATCTCATTCTTTTGGTCATTACCCAAAGCTCATGACCATAGGTGAGGGTAGGAACGTAGATTGTCCGGTAAATCGACAGCTTTGCTTTAGAGCTCAGCTCCCTCTCCACCACAACAGACTGGTACAACATCTGCATCACTGCAGGTGCTGCTCCAATCCATCTGTCAATCTCCCGCTCCATTCTCCCCTCACTCGTGAATAAGACCCCAAGATATTTAAACTCCTCCACTTGGGGCAGGAATTTGTCCCAAACCTGGAGAGGACAATCCACCCTTTGCCGGCTGAGGACCATGGACTCAGACTTGGAGGTGTTGATTCTCATCCGAGCCACTTCACACTCGGTAGCAAACTGTCCCAGTAAGACCTGTAGATTATTGCTCGATGAAGCCAACAGGACAACATCATCTGCAAACAGCAGAGATGAGATCCTGTGGTCACAGAGCATGACACCCTCCGATCCTTGGCTGCTCCTAGAAATCCTGTCTATAAAAATTATGAACAGGTCAGTGACGAAGGGCAGCCCTGGTGGAGTCCAACTCTTGCTGGAAACAAGTTTGACTGAGTGTTGGCAATACCGAACCAAACTCTTACAACGGTCGTATAGGGAATGGATAGCGCATAACAAGAAGCCGGATATCCCATACTCCCGCAGCACCTCCCACAAGAAACCACAAGGGATGCGGTCGAATGCCTTCTCCAAGTCCTCAAAACACATGTAAACTGGTTGGACAAACTCCCACAAACCCTCGAGGATTCTCAGGAGGGTAAGGAGTTGGTCCGATGTGCCACAGCCAGGATGAAAACCACATTGCTCCTCTTGAATCTGAGGTTCGACCAACGGTCGGACTCTTCTCTCCAGTACTCTGGCATAGACCTTCCCAGGGAGGCTGAGAAGTGTGATCCCCCTAAAGTTGGAACACACCCTCTGGTCGAAGCCCAAAGGGGTCAAAGAGCTCTTTGGGCGAAGACTGAAGGGGGATTTTGTTATGGATCCTTTCGTCCATCCCATTTTTGTGAAATCAACTCTTTCTACAGTTTTGGTCCAATTGTTTTGAAACTTGGTACCATGGTTTGATATACTCTGATGATGCTCATATTGCAATTTCACTCTCATTGGATGACCTTGAGGTCAAAGGACGGGTCAGATTTTTCCCTAAGTCTTCTAAACACAGTAACTACTGAAAGAAATGATGTAGGCTTTTCAAATCGATACAGTAGTTGTATCTAATTCACATCTTGGACAACTTACACCCTCACCTAACTATGGGTTTGGGGTCAAGGGGTCAAAGGTTCAAAGTTAACAGTGCAGTTGCATTATGGTAAATGCTACATTTAGTATTACTATAAAATGAGTAAAGTTAGGGCCACCAAACCTGGTACACATGTTCACCTTGGGATCCTGACCTCTGACTATGGGTTTGGGGCCAGAGGTCAAGGTTAACATTCCCTATGCCTTTTTACTGTACGAGTAATGTTAGGGTCACCAAACTTGGTACACAGGTTCACCCTGCAACCCTGAAGTGTGACTGTATTTTGGGATTGCACGATTAAAGGTCAACATCAACATGGCTTAAAAACTATATCTCAACAACAAAGAAAGCTAGGGTCACCAAACCTGGTACACAGGTTCACTCTGAGACCATAACCTCTGACTTGAGGTTTGGGGTCCAGAGGTCAAGGTTGGCACTCCCTATGATCACTTACTACAGGGATGGCAATTTTCCGCCGATCCGCGGATTTCCGCCGATTTATTTTCAAATTGATAATTTCTGTGAATCGTCTAAATCCGTTGAGAAAATTTTAGGGGTGTGGGAAGGTACCTTTGTGGCGGCATGAAATAATAAGCAGCGAACTGAGAGTTTTTGAGGGAGTTTATTAATCATACCGCCATCACAACACCCACTCCAGCGCCATGCAGGCGCGCCGGAGCGGGCCCGGAGGCTCTCGTCAAGAGACACGGAATGCGTGTTGTCAGAAGCAGTGGTCAGAGAGAGAGAACATGAGAATTTCAGTCAGCTTATATACCCAGTTACAGACAATACATGAAAGGCACATTTGCATCACAGTAACTGGCAGGAAGGCAATGGGACATTTGCATCACAGTCAGAGCAGGAAGCATGAACCTTTGCATTTGAGTCATACATAACAGCAGGATACTGGTGCCTGAACTTGACAAAGAGAGGCTGCCTATTGATGTCAGCCATTGTTCTGCTAATTGCTCCAGCTGAGCGCTCTGCTTGTCCCAGTCTGTTGTGTGGGTCACCCACAGTACTCCCCCCCCCCCCCCCAGAGGGCTCAGTGGGAAGCTGAGGCCTCAATAGTCGGGCTTTGGGAGCGAGCTGCAGGGAAGGCTCGCTGCAGGTGGCGGTGGAGGGAGGGGGGGTGGGGGTAGCAAGTGCCAGCCCAGGACGGCAAAGTTGTCTGGGCCGCTCAAAAATTGCCTGTGGATCCTCGATGTTGAGGGCCTGTCCCGTTGAACGTGCGGAGGTCCACAGCAGCTGTAAGAAGAAAAATTAGTCTGACTCCTCTCGCGGTCATGAAGAAAAACAGGAGCTGCAAGGCTGCGTAGTGGCTGTGAGAGAAAAGGAGCTGCAGCAGTGTGGGACTTGGCGTGTTGGTTTTAGATGCGTGCGCGCAGCCCTAAGGCCCTCGGGGACAGCTGACGGCTGAATTCCCTTTGTGCGCCGTGGCTGAGACCCGTACAAAATCCTGTGAGCGAGCTGTGTGCGTGCTTCAGGTGTGTGAGCAGCCCTGAAGGTTCTGTGTGCAGCGGCAAAGGATGATGGCGGTCTGTGGAGCCGTTATTGTCCCGTGCGTGGTGCACCATCCTCGTAACCCCCCGGTGTGCGCGCGGGGGTTCGGTGCATGGGTGGTCCGCTGTTGAGAGAGGAGTCAGGGTCAGGGAGCTTGCTGGAGATCAGCGTCGTCGGCGCCGATGGTCATCCCTGTTCAGGTTGTTGCTGTAGTTCGGTCATGGTGCGTTCAGGTCCACGCACTGCGTTCTCCGTCGGCCCTGGAGGTCGCCGTCGTGGAGAGAGGACGAGGTGCGTGTGCTCTCGTGTGGAGGAGCTGTGAGAGCGGCCGGTCCCAGCGTGGATGTGCAGATCTCAGGCGTGCAGATCTCACCATGAAGCTTTCTGCCGCTTTCCCGGTCGTGGGTGATCTCCGGAGAGTTCGCCTGGTGGTCGCTCTGCGTCGAGGTCTCCCTGTAGCAGAAGGGAGGGCAGATCATTTGCGTCAGGCTGCTGCGTTCGCTTGTCATCGGAGAGTCACCCGCCGGGGGCTGCCAGCGTGTTCTTTCTTGGCCGGGTCACCAGTGTGGCTGTCCAGACCAGAAGGTTGCGTTGCACAAAGCGTGTGCTTTCTCGGGGTCACCAGTGTGGCGGCATGAAATAAATAGGCAGCGAACTGAGAGTTTTTGAGGGGAGTTTATTAATCATACCGCCATCACAACACCCACTCCAGCGCCGTGCAGGTGCGGCCAGAGCGGGCCCGGAGGCTCTCGTCAAGAGACACGGAATGCGTGTTGTCAGAAGCAGTGGTTAGAGAGAGGAGAACATGAGAATTTCAGTCAGCTTATATACCCAGTTACAGACAATACATGAAAGGCACATTTGCATCACAGTAACTGGCAGGAAGGCAATGGGACATTTGCATCACAGTCAGAGCAGGAAGCATGAACCTTTGCATTTGAGTCATACATAACAGCAGGATACTGGTGCCTGAACTAGACAAAGAGAGGCTGCCTATTGATGTCAGCCATTGTTCTGCTAATTGCTCCAGCTGAGCGCTCTGCTTGTCCCAGTCTGTTGTTTGGGTCACCCACACCTTATTGTTACTGATTTTAGCGAAAATCAACACGATTACATAAGCGCTCGGCGCTTCCCCGGGTCAAGTCTCCCGCGATAACCCGGATGTTTTGTACTCAAGCTACTGCTGTATTGTAAACAGCCCTGCGATTGGATAGTTGCAAACGATTGGACCAATCAAATGGCTCGTTGTATGCTTTGTCAAAAAATTCATGGCGGCGTGTTCGTCAGGGATGTGATTTTTCCGCTAATTCGCAGAATCCGCTTTTTTTATCTTCCAGGAAGATAAAGTACGTTAAGTACGTTAGCGGCTTGTGGTCCACGAATGCAGTGAAGGTGCGCCCTTTCAGCCAGAACTGGAAGTGGCGTGTGGCCAGGTGGAGAGCCAGTAACTCTCTGTCGAACACGCTGTATTACGCTCACTGTCGTGCAAAGACCTGCTAAAAAAGGTGAGCGGCTGCCAAGAACTGGCAGCGCATTGCTCCACGACGGCCCCTATGGCATTGTTCGAGGCGTCGGTAGTGAGCGCCATCCGAGCCGCCGGGTCTGGGTGCGCCAGTAGTGCAGCGTTTGCCAGAGCTGTTTTAACCTCAGAGAACACCTGCTCCCGCTCAGGAGTCCAGTCAACTCTGTCCGCCGGTTTCTGTTTCTTGAGTGCGGCGTACAACAGCTGTATGAGCTGGGCTGCGCGGGGGAGGAAACGGTTATAAAAATTAACCATCCCCAGAAACTCCTGCAGCGCCCTGACATTGATGTTGAGGAGAAAAAAATAGCAAAACAATTTAGTTACATTACTTTTATAATTCCAAACAGTTTGAAATTGACAGTGCACAGTGGACATTGACTCATACCTTTTGAATATTTCTAAGACTTGGCTACATCAGTGATTGTGCAAAATGAACTGCTCAAGACTCTATGGAGATTGAAACTGGTGATCTGAAATGATTGCTGAAATTATAAAAAGTAATGGTATGAATGAATTTTATTTCTATTATGGGATAGATAAAATTAACTGATTTTTTTTTTCCACAATATCTTTATTGAACCTTTTTTTTTTTTTTAACAAACATGATACAAACAATCAAACACTAACACTAAAGTACTACAAAAAAAAAAAAAAGCACTAAAAACACCAACAACCACCAACAAAATCAAGTCTTCAACAATGCTCCTCTGTTTAGTCTAGACAATCCAATACATAAGTATACATATTATGTTCACCAGTTTGGAATTTACAAGGTCCACACACATCATTCACCTTCTTCTTCAAGAGTTATGTTTAAATTTTTTACATAATCAATAAAAGGTCTCCATATATTCTCAAACACAATTTCCTTTGATTTCAGTATATATGTTATTCTTTCTAATGGAAGGTTTGTTAACATCTGTCTTAACCACTGAGTCACATCTGGTCTATGAGTCTTTTTCCATAATAGTGCAATACATTTTTTGGCATTAAGCAAACTGAGGTCTATGAATGTTCTTTCACTTTTATTAAAATTATGCTTTTCTGGGTACAGACCCAACAAAAGCAGTTTAGGATTCAATATGATTTGTTTTGAGATTATTTTTTCAATTGTTACCCTCACCTCTTCCCAAAACATTCTTATTAATCTACATTCCCATAAACAATGAAATAGGGTTCCTTTACTTTCCATGCATTTTGTGCATGTATCTGGTATATTTTTGTTATATCTATTTAACTCCTCCGGTGTAACATACATCCGCATTAACCATTTGAAATGTATCAATTTAAGGCGTGCATTTATTGATTTGGTTTGAGCTTCCTGTACACGCCAATTCCCATTGTTCCTCTGAAATTTCAATTTGCAGATCTTCTTTCCAGTAGTTTAATCTTTTCAGTGAATTTTCACTTGAAGATAGTGTCAATGAGTTATAAAACTCTGAAATAATACCCTTTCTTTTACTATCTTTCATCATCATTTTTTCCAAGGATGAATAAATAGGTCGAGTGAGAGCTTTATTTGATTTGATCGAATAAAGTTTCTAAGTTGAAGATATTTAAAAAAATGTGTTCTATTGAGATTAAATTTGATCCTCAGCTCTTCAAAAGTCATTATGTTGTCTGCACATGGCAAATATAAATCCTGAATCTTTTGTATCCCTTTTAAATTCCATACTTAAATACAGCGTCCGCTCTCCCTGGTTTAAAATATTGATTACCCCATATTGGACTAAATTGTGACAATAACTGTGGTCTTTTAAATAGTTTTTAGCTTCACACCATATTTTGATCATATGCTTTACAAATGGATTTTTAACTTGTTTTTGTAATTTTTTTTGCCGAATCTGAGTATATGAATATGGGAAGAGGTAAAGGTAAATTGTATGATTCCATTTCAGTCCAGTGAGGGAGATCATTTGATGAAAAATAATATGTCATAGACCTCAGTTGTGCCGACCAATAATACAACATAAAATTTGGACATTTCAGACCTCCACGATCAATGGTAAATATAATAAAGACAAACGTAATCTAGCCCTCCTGTTGTCCATATAAATTCCACTAACTTTTTTTTTATTCTTGAGAATAGATCTAAAGGTGGTGATAAGGGAATGTATTGAAATAAATAAAGTATTTTAAGTAAAATATTACTTTTAAGTATATTGATTCTCCCGATCATCGACATTGGTAGTGACATCCATCTCTGAGTTAACTCATTGATATCTGACAATTAAGGCTTCATAGTTGACGCTGGCGACTGATTCTAGCTTAGGCATAATTTGGATTCCTAAATATTTAAACTGATTTACAACATTGAATTGATTTACCTCAGGGGCTGGGTAATTTCTCTGGGTCTCATTTAGCATTAATATTGAAGATTTAGTTTTATTTATTTTATATCCTGATATTTCCCCAAAATTCTTTATTAAATTCAACAAGGTTGGAATTGATTTTTTTAGATTCGACATAAACAAAATTATATCATCGGCGTACAGGGAGATTTTATGTTCTGTTGGTCCAACTTTAATTCCATATATTTGTGAATGTATAACGTATCGCTATCGCTAAAGGTTCAATTGCCATAGTAAACAGTAAAGGTGAAAGTGGACAGCCTTGTCGACATCCTCTATTGATTTTTATTGGTTTTGAAATATTGTTATTTGTTAGGATTTCTGCTGTAGCATTATTGTATATTATTTGAACCCATTTTATGAAATTATTTCCAAGTCCAAACCTTTGTAGGACTTCAAAAAGAAAGGGCCATCAACTCTATCAAAGGCCTTTTCGGCGTCCAATGATAGGAGAGCTGTATCCGGTGCTTCTTTATTAAAATAAATAATATTAAATAGTCTTCTTACATTATGGAAGCCTTGTCTACCCTTTATAAAGCCATTCTGATCTCGATTAATAATATTTGGTAAAATTTCTTGTATTCGTCTTGCTAAAATTTTACAGATTATCTTAAGGTCGGCGTTTAATAGGCTTATTGGTCTCATATTTTCACATTTATTAGAGGGCTTACCTGGTTTTGGCAGCAGTATAATTAAGGCATTATTTATGTATGATGGTAAATTATTATTTTGAAATGCTTCTAAACCATTTCCAAAAAAGGTTTTATTAATTTATTCTTAAATTTTTATAAAGGTCAACTGGAAGACCATCTGGTCCTGCACTTTTTCCTGATTTCATATTATCAATGGCTAGCCCAACTTCTTCTTGACTAATTTTAGACTCCAATATCTCCCTGTTTTCATTTGGTATACACGGTATAGATAGTTCGTTCAAAAACCCATTTAGTTTTGTTAAATCAGGTTCATTTTTGGTATCATATAATTTTTCATAGTAATCTCTAAAGGCTCTATTAATTTCTAAAGGATCTATAACTACCTGTCCCTTACTTATAATACTGGTAATTGGTGTTTTAATTTCCAATTGTTTAATCTGCCATGCTAATAATTTTCCTGATTTTCACCTTGTTCATAAAAAGATTGTTTCAATCTTAGAAGACTCGAGGCAGCTCTATTCGCTGATTTTTTGTCGTATTCAGCTCTCAAAATCAGTAATTCATTCTCCAACCTTGGGTCACTTCCTGCATACACTTTTTCCTGAAGACTTTTTATTTTATGTTCCAATTTAGCTCTCTCCTCTCGAGTCTTCTTAGATTTTGATCCTGTATAACTAATAATATGTCCCCCAAATAAAAGCTTTGAAAGCCTCCCACTTTACACATGCTGATGTTTGTGTAGTATTGATGTCAAAGAACTCGTCTATCTGTTTTTCTATATACTTGACAAATTCCTCATCCTGAAGCCATTTATGCTGAATTGCCATCTACCTGATTCCTTTGTCAATTTTTTATCTACATATATTAGGACAACAGGGTGCATGATCAGAGATCACGATGTTATCATAAAAGCAGTTTTGAATCTTGGACCTTAATTCTGTGGAAATCAAAAATAATCAATACGTGAGAATGTCTTGTAGGTACTGGAATAACAAGAATAGGCTTTAACTTGTGGTTTCATTTCTCTCCATATATCTAACAATCTCAATTCTTTCATAAAATGATTAATAGTCATCCTACATCCAATGTGTGTACAATCCAGTCCTGTTGATCTATCCACACCTGGATTCAATGTACAATTAAAATCCCCTGCTATTATATGTTGCCCTGTAAGTGATGATAAGATGAGAAATAAATTAGCAAAGAACTTCTGATCATCTATATTGGGACCATATAAGTTCACAAGATTTATATTTTCTAATAGCAAAGAACCTTGAATGATTACATATCTTCCAAATTTGTCTCCAATTACATTTTTCACTTGAAAAGGAACTGATTTATGTATGAGAGTCATAACTCCCCTGGCTCGGGATGAAAATGAAGAGGTGAATACACTTCCCTGCATCTACTCCTAATTCTTTTAACATCCTCCTCTATCAGATGAGTTTCTTGTAAAAACACAATTCTTGAACCCATGTCCTTTATTTTATTCATAACTTGTTTAAGTTTTTTTTAATTTTGTAGACCTCTGCAATTCCATGAAGTTAAATAAGATTAACACTTTGGTCCATGATCAATAGAGAGTTGGGATTACCTTGCAGTGTAAACATGCTCATACAGAGAAGCAAAAACATGAGTGGTTGAACATTCATCCTACAAACCTACACACAAACAAATTTCCCCTTCCCACACTTGTGGCAAACCCCCAAAATCAAAAGAAAAATTCTGTCTCCCGATATAGCCATCGACCGTTCCACACCCACGGGGAACAGCCTAAGCCACTCCTTCTTCATCCTCCCAATCACCCTAACTCTACTTGCTTTTAATGACGTAACATTAACTCTCCTCTGTAGTTTCCAACTTAACTCCAAAATTTTTAACAACTTTGTACATCATAGTTTTTTTTTTTTGTTTGTTTTGTTTTTTGTTTTGTTTTTTTAATATATAATACAATCTATATTTTGTAAACTTACTATTTACTTCAAGTCAGTCAGATGCCTGTGCAATGCTTAATTATTCTACCTTATATTTTGTTCATGCTTAGCTCCCACCAGTCTCTTCTTCTTCTTTGATCTTCTTGATGAACTCCTGCGCCTCCTCTGGGGTCTTGAAGATGTGGGTTCTGCCCTCATACGTGTCAGCAGTCTCGCAGGATAGATTACACCATGACGAATCCCAAGGTTGCGCAGCTCCTTACGTATGGGGATCAAACTGCTTCCTCAATTGCTGGATTCCTGTGGCCAAATCTGGGTAGAACCGCACCTGCTGGTCCTGGTGTTTAATCTCTCCTTTTTTAGCTCGTGCAGCGTTGAAGATCTTCATCCTGTCTCTGTTGCTAAGAAACTTCATAATTAAGGTCCTCGGCGGTCCCTTATCTCTCCGTGGGCCAATACGATGTGCTTTTTCCAGAATCACTGCTGATTGCAACTCCTCGCTGCCCAGCACCTCCGGAATCCACTTTTCCAGAAAGGAACATACGTCCCGACCTTCTGATTCCTCTGGAAGACCCACCAGCCTCAAATTATTCTGTCTCGACCGAGATTCCAAATCCAAAATATTATCTTCCAGAGATTTTTTTTTTTTTTTCCAAAGTGCGCACCTTTAATTGATGACGGGTGACGTCATCTTCAGCACTAGCGAGACGGAGCTCCATCTGCGCCGTTCGTTCTACACAGTCACCCAATTCCTTTCTTATTCCTTCCAACGCTGTCATAATCCCATCAAATCTAGAGGAAAAGTCCGCTCTCATTGAACTCATGGCAGCCATCAGCGCATCTGCGCCATTCCCCGCAGATATCGCAACCGTTGCCAGCCTCCTCCGCCATATATGGAGTTTTGTTTGCTGCGTCACAGACCTGAAAGTCCGTAATTTGGACTGTTTCGGCGGCTCGCTTTTTCCTTTTCCTGGTTTTCCAGCCTTAGGCTTCGCCGACATATCCTCGCCCAAATGCTGGGATACGTTCTGTCCCAAATGAGAGAGTTATTTGCCGATTTTTTTTTTTCCAGGAGCAGAGCAGAGCGAGACACGTCCGTCCTACGTGGCAGCCATAACCGGAAGTCCCAAATTAACTGATTTGATTTGATCAAGTGTTAAAGCATGTGATGGATAATGCTTGTTGGAATATTTTAGGAATGCTGTCTTCTTGGAACATAAGTCAATATTATACAGTAATAAGTGGCATTCAGCTGTTTGTTTTATGTCATTTAAGCACAGTTCTGGTACTTAAAAATCATAAAAACCCAGGAGCTTCGGGGGCTTTGCCCCCCTTGCTCCCCCACCAGGGGCTCTGCCCCAGACGCCTTGCTAAATTTTCAGATATTTCCCCAAGCCCAAATCACATCCCTGGTTCGTGTTGGAATTCTGAGCTTTCGGTATCGTTTTTCAGCGGAATTATGAGATTTTTATCGAAGGATCAGGAGTCATCAGTGCTAGAAATAGACAAAAGTGTCAAAAATAAGTTCCGATGGAATTGGCTTGAGAGAAAAGTGACGGTAAAGGTGAAAATTGGCTCAAAGTTCGACGAGGTAACAGAAACACTCTGACAATTTCTGAAGAAACCAGAAAAGGAGATGAAGTTCAAAGTTCAGAGACTGACACAGCTTGCTGCCAAAAGGAAGAAAGTTTCACATTAGAAGTGACTTGGTGACCAGTGTAAATAGTGTAATAAACTCTTATAGAACTGTTAAATATGTTGGACTAAAGACAGTGAGACAACATTGAAGAAAAAGTAAGTTAACTTTTCATTAAATTTAATGATTTATCTAAGTCTAGTATTTCATTTTTTTAAATCATTTTTTTCAGTCTAAATTACTTCTGTTTTACTGAAAACCTCTCAGCTTCAGGGAGGCTGCGCCCCCCCCCGGCCCCCCAATAAGTCAATCGAACAAATTAGATTTCAGCTGAAATCAGAATTTCCTGTTGCCATCCCTGTTAGTATAGAACATGTAAAGCTCTCTAGGGTCACCATACTTGCTACACAGGTTCATCTTGATATCCTGACCTCCAACTATGGGTTGTATACTGTAACCCCCCCCCCCCATTTGCCATGCCAAAGGCACTGTCCCCAGCCTCCACGCAATGTTGCAGAGGTGTGTCAACCATGACAGCCCTACAACATCCAGGGCCTTGAGGTACTCGGGGCGAATCTCGTCCATAAAGAATTTTTTAACCACTTTGGCGACCTCAGCCCCTGTGATATGCGAATCGTCCCCCTTGTCCTCAAGCTCTGCTTCCTCTGTGGAAGGCGTGTCAGTGGGATTGAGGAGATCCTCAAAGTATTCCTTCCACCACTCGACGATGTCCCCAGTCGAAGTCAGCAGTGCCCCATCCACACCATATACAGTGTGGACAGGGAGCCTCTTCTCCCTCCTGAGCCACCAGACAGTTTGCCAGAATCTCTTCAAGGCCGACCGAAAGTCTTGTTCCATGGCCTCATCGAACTCCTCCCACATCCGAGTTTTTGCTTCAGCAACCACCCGAGGTGCACTCCGCTTGGCCTGCCGGTACACCTCAGCTGTTTTGGGAGTCCCACAAGCCAACCAAGCTCGATAGGACTCTTTCGTCATCTTGATGGCCCCCCCGCTAATGGTGTCCACCACTTGGTTCAGGGGTTGCCACCACAAGAGGTGATGATCAGTTGACAGCTCTGCACCTCTGTACCCGAGTGTCCAAAACACTCAGGCCAAGACACTCGGGTAAAGTCACAAGAACATGTGACTCAAATTACAAGGTGAGGATTGACATCTGTAACATTGGTCTTATATATCGGGATAAATCCTTGACAGCAGAGTTAGAGAGGTGGACTTTTCAAAATTTTAAACTGTATAAGCTGGAACCTAGTGTGACTGAGATCATCCTGCGCAGTTCGCCCACTCGGGACACGAACCCGCGACCTACCAGTCAACTACACAGTTCAAGCATGGGAGACACAGCACGATCGCGCTGAGCTAAAGGTCCGACCGATAGCTCAGCGTTACCGATACTGTATGAGGCTTTTCGGGAGGGAGGTTTACTAACGTTCTACGCCGAACAGTGCTAGTTGGCATCCGTTACACTCTCCCCCTTAAACCTCACTCCCATCCCGGGTTCACGGCACCATTGTGACTGAGATCATCCTGCGCAGTTCGCCCACTCGGGACACGAACCCGCGACCTACCAGTCAACTACACAGTTCGAGCATGGGAGACACAGCACGATCGCGCTGAGCTAAAGGTCCGACCGATAGCTCAGCGCTACCGATACTGTATGAGGCTTTTCGGGAGGGAGGTTTACTAACGTTCTACGCCGAACAGTGCTAGTTGGCATCCGTTACACTCTCCCCCTTAAACCTCACTCCCATCCCGGGTTCACGGCACCATTGTGACTGAGATCATCCTGCGCAGTTCGCCCACTCGGGACACGAACCTGCGACCTACCAGTCAACTACACAGTTCGAGCATGGGAGACACAGCACGATCGCGCTGAGCTAAAGGTCCGACCGATAGCTCAGCGTTACCGATACTGTATGAGGCTTTTCGGGAGGGAGGTTTACTAACGTTCTACGCCGAACAGTGCTAGTTGGCATCCGTTACACTCTCCCCCTTAAACCTCACTCCCATCCCGGGTTCACGGCACCATTGTGACTGAGATCATCCTGCGCAGTTCGCCCACTCGGGACACGAACCTGCGACCTACCAGTCAACTACACAGTTCGAGCATGGGAGACACAGCACGATCGCGCTGAGCTAAAGGTCCGACCGATAGCTCAGCGCTACCGATACTGTATGAGGCTTTTCGGGAGGGAGGTTTACTAACGTTCTACGCCGAACAGTGCTAGTTGGCATCCATTACACTAGCACAAGGTGTTCTTGAGTGTATGGCTCAGCTTTATCCTACCATTGATCAGTTAAAACATTACCAAGCTCATGCTTCCATGCAGTTTTATTTTTGTCAAACTGTGGATCAAATGACATGAGTGTGTCATATATTTTAGATATAAGGGATTTTAAAGTATACCCAGTTTTTGCCCCAACATCTGTGAGGAAAAGACCTGTTTTTTTTTTTTTTTTTCTTGACCATTGCTTGACCCCACACATCAAAAATGTGCGTGTGTGTGTGTGCGCATGCGCATCTGGGGATGGGGGTGGGTCATCTATTGGAAAGCCGGTGTTGCCAACTCTTACTCTTTGGAAGTGAGTCTCACTCTTTGACCTTCTGTCTCACACCACAAAAATGATTTGTTGCTCCAAAATGAGGAAAATTCTGTCAATACCATGTTGACTTCCTTCAGATTTTACACAATAAGAGCTGTCAAGGCTGATTGCCATGGCAAACAGACTATGTTCTAAAACTTATTCTGAGCTAAAAAAGTGTATGTGTTGTGGGAGGGGGGGGTATTTGCATTGCTTGCATACACACTCACTCGCACTTCCCCAGTTTCCCCTGTGCACAATTCCCTCTAAATCTCATTCCAAGCTTTTCTGAAAAGTTGGCAACTCTGTGGAAAACAGTATGGCGTGACAATTTGCCTCATTACACCATTATGTGCTGCAGAGTCTTTTTATCCCCAGAGGACAACAGAAGTTATTATATTCAACCAAACACCCACAATTCTATCAAATTACGTCACATTTATTTTAATCACGAAGCGCATAGTACTGAACAACCCCCATTATTTTCAGACCATTTGATGAATTAAAAACACATTTTGATAGCAAAAGGCTTCATTTGGGTTCAGAATGACCCTGGGGCATTATGTGGGTTCAGTTTAATTAGCAGAAATTACACAGAAAATGACACCAAAGTTGCTACCCTACTGCAATAGTAAGATTCCTGTTTTCCTTAAAGTTTGAGCATTTCATTAACTGGGTTTCATTTTTTTCACTCCTACAGTTTCAGTCCCAGTTCAGTGTTTCTCCTATGGGGATAAGTTGTTGCTACATTTCTCACAAACCTGAGAGTCTGTTAAAGCAACACTATCTATCACCTTGAAAATAATGTTTCCAAAATCATTTGGATGTTTCATCAGCCTTAGAGTGGACAGATCACTCTGTGCCATGCTTACAAAACAATGCTATGGAAGAGTTTCATCCTAAAAATTTTCCAAAATCCTTTTGATGGTACCTCAGCCTTTGGCCAGGTCAGTATCACTTCAACCATAGTGGGTGTGCATCACCTATAACGGCACTGTGTAACTTTCCTGTTCCTGGTATGAGCACTGAATAGACAACTGCCACATTTTATAGCCTCCATCCCATTAAGCAATCATAACACATGACTCAAGCCACCAACTAACAAAGAATCCCATAATTGACTACTGGTTTGGTGACCATAAAGCGTGCCAGTTGTTGTCTCTTCGGTGTTCCTGCCAGAAACTGGAAAGTTGCATAATGCTAGTCTAAAGCACTCTGGTTAAACTACTACTTTTTTGCTTTAGGGGCTATTATTTCTCTTCTAACATTGTTATTAGAAGATGCATGATAATGTCTTTCCTCTAGCAGTAAGTTAACAGTGCATAATGAGATTCTTAGTTTTGGAATTGAATTGGATTACTGTTCAGTCTTTTCTGTGTTGGGCTACATGTCTGCTGAATGTAATTCCACCAAAAATGACCCAAACTCAATTTTCAGCAACTTTCATAGCGATCTATAGGGACATACTAGAGAGACTACACCTCCTAGCTGGTCTGGAAACACCTTGGTGTTAGAACTGGAGGAGGTGGCTGGGCAGAGGGAAGTCTTGGCTTCTCTGCTAGGACTGCTGCCTCTGCTACCCGGACCCCCAGATGAGCGGTAGATGATGGATGGATGTTAATGTCTTTTTACATTTGACCTTTAACACATTCAAGAAAAGAAACCTTCCAACTTGCTGAGAGCAGTCACATTTACAAGAAAAATGTTGCAAGTTTATGTGAAAAGATAACAAATTTATCACAGACTTACAAATAAGATGTAAATTTACAAGAGGCATCTCAAATCTGAGGAAAAACCTCAAATAAGAGTGACGTCTCAAATGTACAATTAAAAAAGGCACAAATTGGAATAAAAATGTTTCAAAATTTTTTCAAAGGAAAAAAAATTTAAAAGAAAAACCTGACAAACTGGTGAGAATACAGTTATTCTCTACACAGCCAACCTTTTTTTGTGACTGATCTTACTTGCGTGGTTACTTTAACAGGGTAATACTGTATATTTTCTGCATACTCGTGTCAGCACAGTTGTTTGTTGGATGAAAAGTGTCCTCGTTCTTGTACCTTAAATAGCTGCCTTGGAGCAAAGCCTCACAGATAATTACACACCTGAGGGTAGCACGACAGGAAAACCTTCGAAACATCTTACCTGCGTCTTAACAGCCATAAACAGGCTATTTAAGGAACCTTTGTATCTCTGTGGGGGATGGGGGGGGGGTAATTGGGACAAAAAGGCCCAAATAGTGGATTTCTGTAGCACCACCCAGTTGTTTAAACTCATAACAGATGTGTAATTTGTACAGGATCAGAGGTTTTGAATGACCCAACATGTATAGTGCTTCCTACAGAGAACACAACTTGCTGACAGGTTCAAACTCGACATCACTGCAAATGACTTCATTTCCTAAACAGTATAAGTTCAGTTTGTTTTCAGAGGGAATTATAGTGTTTTAATTTTTTTTTTTTTTTTTTTTTTTTTTTTTGTTACTTATTTGTACCCGTAGGTAGACTTGGTTTGCAGTCTGGTGACAAGCCACCGGCTGCTGGTCGCTGCGTGCGCGAGCGCCCTAAACCTACATGTTTTTGGTAAGCGGGAGGAAACCGGAGAAATCCCGGAGTAAACCCGCGCAACACGGGGAGAACATGCAAACTCCACACAGCTCACTGTTGGTCGGGGGCTGGGATCGAACCCACGATCTCATGATCCCCGCGATCCCCTGGCCGAGGGTAAAACTGTCAGATAATTACTGTCTGTGGCACTAAAAGATGTAAATTTGCATTTAAGTGGTTGGATGATTTGTCTTCAGTCCCATATAGTTCCTATTCTATGCAATTCAAATTCTGTTCAGATGAGCAGAGGGCTTCACATTAACTCTTGTCCAGCAGCCAAACGCTGGTTGAATTCACTTATGGCCTGTACCTCAGTCAATCTAACTAGTCACTTTTTCAGGTGGTAGATTCTTACTTATAGATGCTCTCCAAAATCCATTGCATTTGTAAGAAAATGAAACCATGATAAAAGCACAAATTTATAAAAAAAAACAAAAAACAAACACAACTTTGCCATGAACAAAAAAAAAACAAAAAAAAACCCCACGTCTGCAATGTAAAGTGCAACTTTATGACAAAACTTTGCAAATTTATTATACAAATTGACCACAAGCAAATCACAAACTTGAGAGAAAAATAGCTGCAAATTTATGACAATGAAAATCTTACATATTCAGAAGAGAATTAGCAAATTTAAAGGGGTCATTGAATTCTTTTGGTTTTGGGAGGTTTTAACCTTCTGAAATACATCTGTTGGTCAAATCAAAATCAAAACGCTTATCTTTTCACCTTAAAATAATGTTTACAAAATTATTTTAAGGGTATATCAACCTTTGACCAGAGGGTAATTGTACAAAACCAAGATAAGAGATTAAGCCAGGATTTTCAAGTAACCTTGTCTTAATTTGACTTGGTTGTATAAAAGTAGGATAAATTAAGCCCAGTCAAGTTGCTATGGAGATTTATTTTCTGCAGCTAGCATGGTCCAGAGCCAGGCTATGACTCAGGCTAAGATTAGTCCTAGTGACTGTCAATGCAGGGGTCAATCCTATCAGAAATCACTGCTTTTCACTATCATTAAATGGTCTACTGTAAATATGTTGCAGCATTTTAATTATCCTGCATTGAATGAAACTCAAAGAGATGTAGAAAAATGTATCTTGCATTAAAATAATACAGATTTTTTTTGATTTTGATTTTGTATGTACTTTATTGATCCCCAGAGGGGAAATTGAGGGCATCCACCTGGATGGATACATCGCCATTCAAATATGCCCACTGTTCTTTTAATTGTACCAACCATTTTCATAATCATCCATGTAGTGATTATTACTGTCAGGCCCAGAGTTACACATCTAATATTTATATACATTTATATTACTGTCTGAGGTGTGATGATACACAGCCTACATTACTGCAGTGACTGACATGAATGTCTGGTGACGTTCCTGTGTAAGTGCATTTTATGACATTACTGTCACAGCACATTATCTTTCCAGATTACAGAATAGTTTAATTTAAACTGGTTCTATATAGTGTACTGGATAGTGTACTTACCATCTTGAAGCTGGAGAGGAAAAATGAGATGAATGCATAGTTTTACAGACATGGTTACAGTGTGTAAAGAAATATTCAATTACAGTGCATCCGGAAAGTATTCACAGTGCTTCGCTTTTTCCACATTTTGTTATGTTACAGCCTTATTCTAAGGGATTAAATTCATTTTTCCCTCAAAATTCTACACACAGTACCCCATAATAACAATGTGAAAAAGGTTTTTTGAGATTTTTGCAAATTTATTAAAAATAAAAACTAAGAAATCATATGTACATAAGTATTCACTGCCTTTGTTATGAAGCTCAAAATTGAGTTGAGGTCCATCCTGTTTCCACTGATCATCCTTGAGATGTTTCTACAGCTTAATTGGAGTCCACCTGTGGTAAATTCAGTTGATTGGACATGATTTGGAAAGGCACACACCTGTCAATGTAAGGTCCCACAGTTGACAGTGCACGTCAGAGCACAAACCAAGCATGAAGTCAAAGGAATTGTCTGTAGACCTCCGAAACAGGATTGTCTCGAGGCAGAGATCTGGGGAGGGGTACAGAAAAATTTCTGCTGCTTTGAAGGTCCCAATGAGCACAGTGACCTCCATCATCCATAAAGGGAAGAAGTTCGGAACCACCAGGACTCTTCCTAGAGCTGGCCAGCTGTCTAAATTGAGCGATCGGGGGAGAAGGGCCTTATTCAGGGAAGTGACCAAGAACCCGATGGTCACTCTGTCAGAGCTCCAGCGTTGCTCTGTGAAGACAGGAGAACCTTCCAGAAGGACAACCATCTCTGCAGCAATCCACCAATCAGGCCTGTATGGTAGAGTGGCCAGATGGAAGCCACTCCTTAGTAAAAGGCACATGGCAGCCTGCCTGGAGCTTGCCAAAAGGCACCTGAAGGATTCTCAGACCATGAGAAACAAAATTCTCTGGTCTGTTGAGGCAAAGATTGAACTCCTTGGTGTGAATGTCAGGATTTCAGAACCATGCCAATGTTGGTAGCAGCATCATGCTGTGGGGATGTTTTTCAGTGACAGGAACTGGGAGACTATTAAGGATAGAGGGAAAGATGAATGCAGCAATGTACAGAGACATCCTGGATGAAAACCTGCTCCAGAGCGCTCTTGACCTTAGACTTGGGCGACGGTTCATCTTTCAGCAGGACGACGACCCTAAACACACAGCCAAGATATCAAAGGAGTGGCTCCAGGACAACTCTGTGAATGTCCTTGAGTGGCCCAGCCAGAGCCCAGACTTGAATCCAATTGAACATCCCTGGAGAGATCTGATAATGGCTGTGCGCCGACGCTTCCCATCCAACCTGATGGAGCTTGAGAAATACTGCAAAGAGGAATGGGCCAAAACTGCCCAAAGATAGGTGTGCCAAGCTTGTGGCATCATATTCAAAAAGACCTGAGGCTGTAATTACTGTCAAAGGTGCATCAACAAAGTATTGAGTAAAGGCTGTGAATACTTATGTACATGTCATTTCTTGGTTTTTTATTTTTAGTAAATTTGCAAAAATTAAAAAAAAAATTCACATTGTAATTATGGGGTATTGTGTGTAGAATTTTGAGGGAAAAAATTAATTTAATCCCTTTTGGAATAAGGCTATAACATAAAATGTGGAAAAAGTGAAGCGCTGTGAATACTTTCCAGATGCACTGTACATCTCTTTCCAGTCACTGGATCTCCAGGTCCAGTTTTCTCAGTATCTTGCATTTTATTTCCATTTCTAAATCCAGATCCAAAAACTTTTTCTCTTTCAGTCTTATTCTGCTAGCTCTGTGCCTTTAAATGCATTGAGTAGAGACGTCTTAGGATACCTCAAGCCTTCTTGAGTCTAGCAGCAGTCTCTTCATCTGCAGATATGCCTTCCCCCGCCATATTCAATAGAACTTGTATTTACAGTTCTGACAGGACAAACTATGATTATGATTTTAATTGGAGCACTCACAGCATCATCCTCATCTTGTGGCTCATGAAGTTTAACTGTTACCAGACACTGCAGATAAGCAAATGTCAGTCAGCACATATGCAACATCCTTTTTTGGACACATTTGTTCTTTTTGAAGGACAATTTTTTAAAAATTGCAACCTTAATACTAAAATACTGAAACAGCACCCAATTTAATCTGACTTTATTCTCTCTTTTCAGTAGTTGGCGGGGAGGGGGTGTTCTTTCCACAACAGCGCTCACACTGATGGTGCTGACATAAAAACTGCAACAAAAAAAACATCTCAACCAAAGAAATTTTAGCACAGTAACTGGCTGTGTAGCTTATTTTCACAATTTGCTTAAAGAGAACATGCTCACTTTTTAGACATTAAATATTTTCCATCAGCCTTTGTGGTTGAGTTCCCCCAGAATATTTCTCTTTTTATTTACAGCAGCCATTTTTTCCCTTTTTTAGATATGTTTCACCTCCTCATAGGTTTCCATGAGAAATTGCTGTTCTGCTGGTGAGAAATATGCTGCTTGTGTTTGTCTACTGTTTTATCTGCCGTAGGATCAGTGATTCTGTGATCGATCACGTGGTCTATTTAAGTTTGCTACGTGCACTTATCCCAACTATCTACACCTGGCTTGACAAAGCTTCCTCTTCTCATCCTGGCTTGACAATGGTGCAACTGAATAAGCCAGGATAAACAGGTCCAACTATGTCAAGCCACGATTTTTTACTTATCCTGGCTTTCTTAATTCTGCTTTTACACACGTGGACAAAATTGTTGGTACCCCTCTGTTAATGAAAGAAAAACCCACAATGGTCACAGAAATAACTTGAATCTGACAAAAGTGGTAATAAATAAAAATTCTATGAAAATTAACCAATGAAAAACAGACAATGCTTTTGAATTGTGGTTCAACAGAATTATTTTAAAAAACAAACTCTTGAAACAGGCCTGGACAAAAATGATGGTACCCTTAACTTAATATTTTGTTGCACAACCTTTTCAGGCAATCACTGCAGTCAAATGATTTCTGTAACTGTCAAAGAGACTTCTGCACCTCTCAGCAGGTATTTTGGCCCACTCCTCATGAGCAAACTGCTCCAGTTGTCTCAGGTTTGAAGGGTGCCTTCTCCAGACGGCATGTTTCAGCTCCTTCCACAGATGTTCAATAGGATTTAGATCAGGGCTCATAGAAGGCCACTTTAGAATAGTCTAATGTTTCGCTCTTAGCCATTCTTGGGTGTTTTTAGCTGTGTGTTTTGGGTCATTATCCTGTTGCAAGACCCATGACCTGCGACTGAGACCAAGCTGTCTGACACTGGGCAGCACATTTCTCTCTAGAATACCTTGATAGTCTTGAGATTTCATTGTACCCTACACAGATTCAAGACACCCTGTGCCAGATGCAGCAAAGCAGCCCCAGAACATAACAGAACCTCCTCCATGTTTCACAGTAGGGACAATGTTCTTTTCTTGGTATGCTTCATTTTTGCGTCTGTGAACATAGAGCTGAGGTGCCTTGCCAAAAAGTTCCAGTTTTGTCTCGTCTGTCCATAGGACATTCTCCCAGAAGCTTTGTGGCTTGTCAACATGCAGTTTGGCAAACTCCAGTCTGGCTTTTTTATGATTTGTTTTCAACAGTGGTGTTCTCCTTGGTCGTTTCCCATGAAGTCCACTTTGGCTCAAAAAACGATGGATGGTGCGATCTGACACTGATGTACCTTGACCTTGGAGTTCATTATGAATGTGTTTAGAGGTTGTTCTGGGCTCTTTTGTTACCATTCGTATTATCCATCTCCTCCTGCGGCCACGTCCAGGGAGGTTGGCTACAGTCCCGTGGAGCTTAAATTTCAGAATAATATGTGTAACTGTAGTCACAGGAACATCAAGCTGCTTGGAGATGGTCTTATAACCTTTACCTTTAACATGCTTGTCTATAATTTTCTTTCTAATCTCCTGAGACAACTCTCTCTTTTGCTTCCTCTGGTCGATGTTTAGTGTGGTACACACCATGTCAGCAAAACAGCACAGTGACTACTTGTCACCCTTTAAATAGGCCAACTGACTGATTACAAGTTTGTAGACACCTGTGATGTTAGAGGACACATCTTGGTAGAACGTGTCCCTATGGTCACATTATTTTCAATCTTTTCTAGAGGTGCCATCATTTTTGTCCAGGCCTGTTTCATGAGTTTGTTTTTTAAAATAATTCTGTTGAACCACAATTCAAAAGCATTGTCTGTTTTTCATTGGTTAATTTTCATAGAATTTTTATTTTTTACCACTTTTGTCAGATTCAAGTTATTTCTGTGACCATTGTGGGTTTTTCTTTCATTAACAGAGGGGTACCAACAATTTTGGCCACAGCTGTATGCAATACCCCTCTGGTTCACTAGTCCATAGTTGATAATATCTTCCATCATTCTGGCTTGTTATGTTTTTATCGTGATGCTGCATTGATCTGTTCGCATTAGCTTGATTAGGTGGTTGCGAGCAGCAAGCCAGCATCAGCTAGTCACCTTGGGGGACTATTCACTCATTTTATGCAAATTTTTCTGTGCTTATTGTAATCCAGGGACACACCCCTCTCCAACAGTGATACAGTATTTCATTCATTCTTTGAGACAAATTTACATTAGTAAGGTCAGGCTCACTATCTGAGCTAGGAGCTAGTCAGATAAGATTAGCAATAGTGACATGAGGGAGGGTAGAGTCATCTTCGCTTGGGCATTTAAAGAAACATGCACTGAAACGAGTCATTCTGAGGAAGGCTACAGAAGATTTTTCAGAAAATCTGACTGAAATATGTCACAAGCATTTCATTAAGACCTGTGGGAGCTGTCAAAGTGAAGAAAGTGCAGTCAATGACTCATTTAAGATTCAAAAGGTTGCAAATTCTTGAGGGGGAAAAACACACACATTTGCAAGAAAACAGTCACATGCTGGCATTGAAAACATTGCAAATTTACATAAGTAAAGACACAAACTGTAATGGAAAATAGTAACAATTTGTGAGGAAAATGATGCAGAGTTTAATGTCAAACCCTGGATGAGCAAGTGATTCCATGTGTAGGATAATCAGAATTTTATTATGCTCAAACCCTTTTAAACCACACGCACATTAGATATAACTGCTGGACTGTTACAGCTGTGTATACTCAGTGTGCCTTTAAGCCGAGACCAGTTTGCATTTACAGCAGTCGCATAAGCGGTGGTCATGGTGGTTTTGGTTATGATCAGTGGTGGTGAGTTTAATTACAGAGAACTGCTGAGGCACATGGACACTTTGGATGTGTTAAACAATTTAACAACAACAAGCACAGGAGGAATTTTATTTTGGGGGTGGGTATGTTATTGCTACTTGTTTTTGGCTTCCAATCTACTTAATGTGTTTCTAAATACAGAAAGGCAGAGTTTAACTATGGCCAGTGAATTTTATGACAGCTAAGAATAAAATGGAAATGGGTGCTATTACATGCATTTGTCATCAGCCCAATGCATGTCATGTTTGATTCCAAGTTGGCACTCAAAGCTGCAATGTCTTACAAATTATATGTCAGAATTAAGCGCACGTTCCGTACCTCAGAACCTGACCAAACATACCATCTCAAACATGGTCACGTCACTCACTTTCATGCACCTTTCATGTTTTAGAAGCATGATGGGTAATGGCACCAAAATTGTGCTGCACTGCAGGTAACCAGGGTTCAAATTCATGTCTTTCCTCTTCTTCGCTTTCATGATCACTTTCAGATTGCCGATTCAATTTCTTTTACTCAAATACACATTCATAGGTACTTAAATATCAGTAATAGTGTTTGACAGTAAATTTTCTTGGTTATGTTTTATGTTTAGGGAAAAGGTAAGGGTTAAGGCAGGTTGAGGGACTATTTTCGACAGATTACACCTCTCACTTGCCATCATCTCATTTCATGTAGCTATTTTCACAACCACTAGAGGTCACTTTTTCTGTTGGACAGTTTTCCAGTCATGCATAACCCAGGAAGTAGCATCAAATATTTGGGCCCAGTTACAACAGTAGGGCTGCAATGAATAGTCGATACAAAACTTTGTCGACGCGTCGTTTAATTTTAAAGTTTATGGACATGCAGCGGAAAAGTTCATTTGTTACTGCAATGCACTACTAGAACTATTGCGGGCAGTAGCACTTCTGTTGTTCCAGCACGAAAAGATAAACACGGAGAAGAGGAGCTAAAAAGAAGCAAAACCCAAACTGTCAAAAGTATGGGAACATTTTACTGAAAATAAAAAAAACGAAACAATCAAAATGCAGACTCTGCAAAACAGGCTTATCATGGCAGCACTACAGGGATACATGAGCATCTGAAACGGAGAAACCCCGGAGCCGCAACGTTTACTGCTGTTTCTGTAAGTTTTAGCAAATAAAGAAAGTTGGCGTGCTTATTTCAATGGCCAACTGCTTAAAGCTTTAGAAAAATGACAATACTGTTAGTATGTGCTGTTTATGTTAGCTCACCAGTTTGACAATAAGCTCTCTTGGAGGATGGTTGCTGAAGGCTGAGCTGTTTAAGTCATGGCTAACGTGTTGAATGCCGTAAATGACTGAATTACAGGAATAGCCATCTCTTTTTCCATCTTTGTTAATATTAGCCCTCATTCTGAATATTAGTGCATCTCACTTTTACATGTTAAGACAGAGACTGGGTGTGCAGACTGTTAGTATTTCAGTAAGCTGTTGAGCTTCAGTTTCACATTTGTGTTTCATGGATCACTGTATTTAGCTCTGGAAACTGCTTATAAAAGGTTATATTAAAGCAGGGACTAACAACAAGGTAATTTTCACAGGAGTGCAGGCTTAGGTGAGGTAAAACATGCACTAGAGCTCCAAACAAGAGCTGTGCCAAGAGGAAGCATGTGGACATGACTGAAATAATCACGATTAGTCGACTAATCGAAAGAATAGTTGTTAGATTAGTCGACTCAACTACCAAAATAATCTTTTGTTGCAGCCCTATACAAACGCATACTACGTGGGCCCCTTGGCATACAAACCTCATTTTAAATTGAACCACTGTTACCTTCCAGTCTGACATCCCTGTGCATAACTTAAGCCATGATCAAATTTAGACTTGTGAGAGTTAAATGATACCAAAAATATTGCAAAAACCTGAAAATGTGAACTCAGTTTGTAAGTGTTTTATGGTGTAAATTTGGGCATTTAACCATTAGAATCAATTGAAGATTGAGGAGGGAAAGCTGGGGAAAAATGTTACATGGGGCAGGTTGTTATACCACCTGCTTGTGTTGCGTGTGTGTGGACTTTCTAATTTAGAGTCAGTGCATGCTCAATCCACTCTATACTTCCCTGCTGCACACAAGCCACATATGGATCTTTGTACATGAGGGTGGACAGATAAAGGAATTAGGAGCCCTCTGAATAATTTTTTTTTAATCTGTTGTCTTCTTCATAGTTATTGAACCATAGTGATGTTGTGGACAATATGTTTTGCTTGTGAAGCAAGACTTACTGGGTCACATGGGGCACGTGTCTATTTTCACACTAAGTAGTACAGGGTTCCTTCCTGGTGGTGTCAAAACTAAATGACAATGATGGGACAAGTTGTTGGAGACACCAGGGGCACATTGTTACAGTATAACTACTACATGGTGTTGTAGATTACTGTCAAATTAATATGTTATCGCATGGTGTAATTACGTAAAAATGCCTATTAATGTTTTAAATATGATAAAATGAACAACTTATATACAGAAACAATCACAGTATGTTATTAAGATTTGAATTTGTTAAATACAGTGGTGTGAAAAAGTGTTTGCCCCCTTCCTGATTTCTCATTTTTTGTAAGTTTGTCACACTTAAACATTTCAGATCATCAAACAAATGTAAATATTAGACAAAGATAACACTAGTAAACACAAAATGCAGTTTTTAAATGAAGGTGTGTATGATTAAGGGAAAAAAATCCAAACCTACATGGCCCTGTGTGAAAAAGTGATTGCCCCCTAAACCTAATAACTGGTTGGGCCACCCTTAGCAACAACTGCAATCAGGCGTTTGCGATAACTGGCAATGGGTCTTTTACAGCACTGTGGAGGAATTTTTGTCATGATTCCTCGTGCGCCATTATGCGGTGCACGAGGGAGGGAATGAAAAACCCAATCGCTGGAGTAGAACGTGCCATTTATTAACATAAACCACAACAAAATAACAAGTCCAGTTGACCACAAAAATACAGAGATGCAGACGAGATGAAGGCCACCAGACATACAGGGCGCTTGTCGGATGCTCTACAGAATCAGAATCAGAATCAGATTATTGCCATTGTTCATGTAGTACACAAACTAGGAATTTGTCTCGGTGCAATGCTGCAACATTAAACATGATAAATAAAAGAAATAAACTATACATGCAATAAAGTGTAGAATAAGAGTGAGTAATACTGGTCAGCAGTTAAAATATATTAGCGAGCAGCAGATAATGTGGAGAACCATATAGTGCAGTCGGTAATGCAGGAAGAAAACAGTGATGATTGACATGAGTCTGGTTGAGCTGCTGTACATAGTGCACGAGAGTCAATAAGTCACTTAGTGTTCAGCAGTCTGATGGCAGAGGGGAAGAAGCTGTTCATGTGACGGGAGGTTTTAGTCTGGATGGACCGAAGTCTTCTACCTGAGGGGAGGGGGGGCAAACCATACGTGACCAGGGTGTGAGGGATCGGCTATGATCCGGGCCAGCACGCCTCCGGGTCCTGGAGATGTACAGATCCTGGAGAGATGGGAGCTTGCAGCCGATCACCTTCTCAGCAGTGCGCACGGACGCGCTGCAGCCTTAGTCTGTCCCTGGCAGTGGCTCCTGCGTACCACACGGTTATGGAGGTGGTGAGGATGGACTCGATGATGGCCGTGTAGAACTGCACTAACATCTTGGTGGGTAGCTTGAGCTTCCTCAGCTGCCGCAGGAAGAACATCCTCTGCTGGGCCTTTTTGATGAGGGAGCTGATGGTCGGCTCCCACTTGAGGTCCCTGGTGATGGTGGTGCCTAGGAAGCGGAAGGAATCTGCAGTGGTGATGGGAGAGCCTGTGAGGGTGAGGGGGGGCAGAGGGTTGTGACTTTCCTGAAGTCCACAATCATCTCCACTGTCTTCAGAGCGTTCAGCTGCAGGTTGTTGTTGTTGCACCAGGATGCCAGCTGGGCCACCTCACTCCTGTAGGCGGACTCGTCGCCGTTGGAGATGAGCCCGATGAGGGTGGTGTCGTCCGCAAACTTGATCAACTTGACAGACTGGTGGCTGGAGGTGCAGGAGTTGGTATAAAGGGAGAAGAGTAGGGGGGAAAGTACACAGCCCTGGGGTGATCCGGTGCTGATGCTAGCAGATGTCTGAGACAGTCCTTTCCAGCCGCACATGCTGCCTCCGGTCCGTCAGGAGTCGGTGATCCACCTGCAGAGGGAGTCAGGCACGTTGAGCCAGGGACAGCTTGTCCCGGAGCAAGAGCGGGGCGGATGGTGTTGAATGCGGAGCTGAAGTCCACAAACAGGATCCTGGTGTAGGTTCCTGGAGAGTCCAGGTGCTGCAGGATGGAGTGGAGGGCCAGGTTGACTGCGTCGTCTACAGACCTGTTGGCTCGGTAGGCAAACTGCAGCGGGTCCAGCAGAGGTGTGGTGATGGACTTGAGGTGGCGCAGGACCAGGGCGCTCAAAGGACTTCATGACTACAGAGGTGAGCGCTACAGGTCTGTAGTCATTAAGTCCAGTGGATCCGTGGCTTCTTGGGGACAGGGATGATGGTGGAGGGATTTGAGGCAGAGCGGCACGTGGCAATAGCTTAAGGGAGGTGTTAAAAATGTCTGTGAAGACAGGAGCCAGCTGTTTCGGCACAGTGTCTCAGGGTGGAGGGAGACACGCCGTCCGGACCGGGGGCCCTTGCGCGGGTTCAGTCAGGAGAACTGTTTGAGCACGTCCTGCTCACTGATGATAAGGGCAGGGGGGGAGGAGGGGGGGCGTCTTTGATGAAGTAGGGATCGTGGAGGCTGTGGAGCTGGAGAGAGGGGGGGAGGTTGGACACAGATGACGAGGTGTCAAAACGGGCATAGTGTTGGGACAGGCTTTGACAAAGGGCTTTGTCATCCTGACTTTAGGAGCCTGAGGCCGAAGTTGGTGATTTGCCTCAGTCCTCTCCACACAGAAGCTCGAGTCATTAGCAGTGAACTGCTGCTGGAGTCTCTCAGAATACACAGATTTAGCTCTCTTCAGCTCTCTGTTAAACGATATTTAACCTCCCTGTTGCAGTCCCTGTCTCCACTTTTCAGCGCTGCTTCCTTCTCCTTCCTGATCTGTCTGAGCTTAGCTGTGAACCAGGGCTTGTCATTAGAGTACCTCACCCTGGTGCACGATGGAAGAATGTCCTCCTCACAAAAGTGGATATAAGAGTTCACAGTGTCCGTGTATTCATCCAGATCATGCGTGGCTCCTTTAAAACATGCCCCAGTCAGTTATTTCCATGCACGTTTCCAGCTTCTCCTCAGCTTCACTGGTCCATTTCTTCGAAGTGCTCACGACAGGTTTAGTGAGCTTCAATCTCTGTCTGTATGTGGGAATGAGGTGGACCATCACGTGATCAGATAATCCCAGCGCAGCGCGGGGACAGCGCGATATGCGTCTTTCACTGTGGTGTAACAGTGATCCAGCGTGTTTATTCCTCTGGTGGGGCATTTAATAAACTGTTTGTAGCGGGGGAGATCGTGGCTCAGATTGCTCTGGTTAAAGTCGCCAACCACAATAACCCAGAGAGTCTGGAAAAATCCGCTCCGTGTGTTGGATGTGATCCGCGAGCACGCGCTGAGCTTCGCGCGTGTCCGCGTCAGGAGGGACGTACACAGCGGCGAGATGAATGAGCAAACTCCCGCGGGGAATAAAATGGCTTGCAGTTAATAAAAAGAAATTCCAGGGCGGGAGAACAGTGTTTGGAAATTACCGTTACATCAGAGCACCAGCTGCTGTTGATGTAAAAGCAGACTCCGCCTCCTGTGGTCTTGCCGGAGAGCTCTGTGTCACGATCAGCACGAAACAGCTGAAATCCCTCGAGGCGCAGCGCGCTGTCCGGTGTATTTTCCCTGAGCCAGGTCTCGGTAAAACAGAGGGCAGCCGAGGAAGAGAGGTCCTTAAAACGCATCAGCAGTCTCAGTTCATCTACCTTGTTAGAGAGTTGGTATTGGACAGAAATATGCCAGGCAACGCCCAGCCCAGCGAAGGGAATGCCTAGTGCCACAGAGCTACTGTCGGCACAGGGAGAAAGGCAAACATGAAACTTACGGTACTGGAGCGATCCGGGGCTACGCCTCCAGGATGCTCTACAGCCCAGTGAAGGGAATGCCTAGTGCCGCAGAGCTGCTGTCAACACAGGGAGAAAGGCAAACATGAAACTTATGGTGCTGGAGCAATCCGGGGCTGTCCGTGCAGTCTGGTGGATGAGGGAGTGAGGCAGGTTCAGCCGCTAACATCCAGGGATTAACCAACTTCAAATGTCAGGCTGGACAACATGAAGGTAGTGGAAACTACATGCGTGGAGAACATGCTGCCACGTATGACGGTGAATTCTCCGACGATCTCTTCCTACTAACCGCTCGTTTAAATAATAATAATTCTAACGAGGGAAGAGATCGTCAGTGTGAGAATGCATGGGCTGGACATAATGAACCCCAGGTGTGCATGAGTGAATGTCTGAGTGTGTGAATGAGAATGAATGGAGTGTGTGTGTGTGTGTATGTGTGTGAAACACCCAATAACCGAGCACAGCTGATGGCACTTGACAGGAGGAGGGGGTGTGCCCGAGCTGTCAGGAAGCGAAGGCCAATAGCTCCCTGATGCACCTGAAGGGAAATTGAGCAAAAGTCAGAACCGGGTTTGGAACTAACAAACCAGGTTCATGTCAATTTTGGCCCACTCATCTTTGCAGAACTGTTGTATTTCAGCCACATTGGAGGGTTTTCGAGCATGAACCACCTTTTTAAAGGGCCTATATCATGCTATTTTAAGCCTTTCAGAGTAAACTATATGCATGTATGTGATAGTATATTACCTTTGGTACACTGGCGAATGAATTTCTTATGAAATATGAGTTATTTTCGCAAGCTACTTTTCCAACCTGGAAGTAAGATGCCTCGATCTCTGAGGCTCCGCCTCTCCTTCTTGTGGCTGCCGCCCATTTCATGATGATAATAAACTCCAACCATTTCTGACGAGTAGGCTCGTCTTTAGGAAGGCTGAACAAACTCCTAAATCTGTCACAGCCAAAGACACATTTACGCCACTTAGAAGACATTGTCTTACGTAAAAAACAAACAGTTGTTGTCACTGAGCAGATTAGGTGTGAGAGGAACAACTTCTTCACAGCGTCAATGCTAACGTGAAAGAGTTTTGCCGATCACCGCTCCGTTAGCTGCGTGGAGAAAGTGGGTGTGTGCGTTAGCCTGGGGGTGGTGCTGGCAGCACAGGCACTTCCTGGAGTGGGCGGCTCACCCACGTTCATACGTATGAATGTGGGGACCCAATCATTATCAGGGACAGGGCGGAGCAGCAGCTCAGAGAGCAGGGTTGAGGAGGAATACGCAGAGATGCGTGAATGGAGCAAAATACCACTTTGGGGGTGTTTTTGGTGAGGAATTAAAATTATAACATGCTTAAAAGCTCAAAAAAGTCAATTTTGCATGATATAGGCCCTTTAAGGTAATGCAACAGCATCTTAATTGGATTCAGGTCAGGAATTTGACTAGGCCACTCCAAAGTCTTCATTTTGTTTTTCTTAAGCCATTCAGAGGTGGACTTGCTGGTGTGTTTTCAATCATTGTCCTGCTGCAGAACCCAAGTGCGCTTCAGCTTGAGGTCACAAACAGATGGCCGGACATTCTCCTTCAGGATTTTTTGGTATACAGCAGAATTCATGGTTCCATTTACCATAGCAAGTCTTCCAGGTCCTGAAGCAGAAAAACATCCCCAGACCATCATACTACCACCACCATATTTTACTGTTGGTATGATGTTCCTTTTCTGAAATGCTGTGTTACTTTTACACTGGATATAATGGGACACACACCTTCCAAAAAGTTCAACTTTTGTCTTGTCAGTCCACAGAGTATTTTCCCAAAAGTCTCAGGGATCATCAAGATGTTTTCTGGCAAAGCTGAGATGAGCCTTTGTGTTCTTTTTGCTCAGCAGTGGTTTTGTCCTAGAACTCTGCCATGCAGGCCATTTTTGCCTAGTTTCTTTCTTATGGTGGAGTCATGAACACTCCACACATCCGGCGAGCAGCATTAACTCAAAGGATGCTCCAAAAAGTTAAAGATTTTCCTCACTTACCAATCCATGCAGATATCTACACCCCACCCACTGCCCGACTTTCATCCAGACGGCCGATTTGGAAAAACCCTCCCCCAGCTGACTTTACCATCCAGACAGCTTGGCAAGAGGAATGGGAGACCAAGGAGGTCCCAAACAAACAGCTGGTGATAAACCCCAACCAACAGGTCCCGGGCACCAACCTCCCAAGGAGACAGTGGTCTACACTCAATCGCTTCAGGACTGGACATGGCCCCTGCTTGGCCAGCCTTCACAGATGGGGCAGTAGCCCTAGCCCACTGTGCGCATGTGGAGAGGAGCAAACTATGGAACACATCATAGAGGCTTGCCCGCTCCAAAGACTGGAAGGAGGATTACACACCCTCCATACAGCAAACCAGGAGGCAACTGCTTGGCTTAAGGACTTTGCATTCGCTAAATAAATAAATAAATGAACACTGACCTTAACTGAGGCAAGTGAGGCCTGCAGTTCTTTGGATGTTGTTGTGGGGTCTTTTGTGACCTCTTAGATGAGTCGTTGCTGCGCTTTTGGGGTAATTTTGGTCGGCTGGCTGCTCCTAGGAAAGTTCCCTACTGCCTTATGTTTTTGCCATTTGTGGATAATGGCTGTCACTATTGCTCTCTGGAGTCCCAAAGTTTTAGAAATGGCTTTATAACATTTTCCAGACTGATATATCTCAGTTACTTTGTTTCTCATTTGTTCTTGAATTTCTTTGGATCGCAGCATGATGTCTAGCTTTTGGGGATCTTTTGGTCTACTTCACTTTGTAAGGCAGGTCCTGTTTAACTGATTTCTTGATTGAGGACAGGTGTGGCAGTAATCGGGCCTGGGTGTGGCTAGAGAAATTGAACTCAGCTTTCCAAAAATGTAATGAACCACAGTTAATTTATGTTTTAACGGGGGGGGGGGGCAACCAATTTTTCACACAGGGCCATGTAGGTTTGGATTTTTTTACCCTTAATAATAAACACCTTCATTTAAAAAATGCATTTTGTGTTTACTTGTGTTATCTTTGTCTAATATTTAAATTTGTTTGATGATCTGAAACGTTTAAAGTGTGACAAACATACAAAAAAATGAGAAATCAGGAAGGGGCAAACACTTTTTCACACCACTGTATATCCTATCTCAATAAGGTATGGCTTCAAAATTCCGCCATGAGTTTGTGCACCTTTCCCTCTTGTTTTCCACAAATATTTTGATTTCAAGCCATATTTAGTAAGCAATGCGACATGGCCTGTGTGGACTGATGCACTGCATCCATGTCTTATTCAGATGTAAAGCATGGTGCAAAAGTATAAGCATTTTGTTTACAGTTTGAACTAGAAGATACCGTACTCGGAGAGCACATCCCTCCACAATGGGGTCCATCTGTCTGTCTGATTGTGTGCAGGGTTACACAAAAACTCCCAGATGGATTTTGATGAATTTTCATCAGAGGTGGCCCTTGGGCTATGGATGAATCCTTTAGATTTTTGAGGTGATCAAGATGCAGATTCTGGATCACCTTTTTTCTTTCTTTAACATTGCAAGATAGGGTCTTGGTGGAGTGGTTAAAGAAAATGGAAAAAGTGATCTAGAATCTGCATCCTGACTCAGATCAATTCCAAAATCCTATGGGTTCATCTGACCTGCTTGGTAGAGGTAATAAAAACTATAGAAAGAAGTACTTTGTCTTGTGAATTTACTGTATCGACTTACCATCCACTGTGACAACCTTCCCCAGCAGTGGGGTAAAAGGTTACAGTATGGCGCACATTTAGGGCGCATATATGGCATGCTTGTATGGTACGCATTTTCTCTCACATGTATTTAGTAGGCATGACGGTGCATACTCTAGAGACTTCAAACGTCCAAAAGGACCTGACCCGGCAGAGACCTCGGCAGGTGTGAAGTGGTTTCTGGAGAGATGGGAAGTCAGAGAGAATGTCCCAGCAGGAGCCCCCGAGGCGGAAGAGACAATAGAGACGCCAATGAGCCTCGGAGGCTATATGTTTACTGAAGGACTGTGGGTTGAGGGTGTGATATTTGATGTTGGGGGTTTTGTGTCTCTGGGGGTATAAGAGCTGTGAGGAAAGATTGTCCTGCCTCTTTTGTTGAGATACTTGCTTGTTAGAGGATGAGACTGCAAATAAACCTTTCCTGAGAAATAAACTCAGTCTCGTTTGTGAAGGCATCCTCTACAACAGGAACATACCGCTCTGGAAAAAAAATTAAGAGAACAAAGAGACCACTGCAAAATTATCACTTTATCTGGTTTTACTATTTATACTTGTGTTTAAATAAAATTAACAATTTTGTTTTATTCTCTAACCTACTGAAAACAACTTGCCCATATTCCAAGTCAAAATATCATCATTTAGAGCATATTTACAGAAAATGACAACTTGCCAAAAACAACAAAGATGTTGTTTTTGATGTCCTTTTAGATTAAATAATGCTAAGAAAACAAGTTCATGATTATACTTAAAACACTGCAATACTTAAATTTTAACTTAAAGGGGTCATTAACGGCACTTTTTCCACATTTTTAACAGCTTTTTGTTCACATTTTCTTTAATTTTTTTAATTATTGAAGCAAATTAGTTTTTAAAAAAAATTTTCTTGGCTTTCGTCAAATGCTCTGATTCAAAGTCTGTCACTTTAAGAAACAGACTTCAGCTGTTCAACTCCACCCTCCCTCTTAGTCAGTTAGCAATCAGCTAATGGCTAATGGAATCAGATTCAGCTAATGGAATCAGATTGATTCCTTCTAGCCTTCTGCCACCAGCTCCATCCAGCTTGGGTGAGCTGCGCTGGTTCACCGATCCTCAGTCGTTTGTGCATCTCGCGTCATCCTGGCCCACCCAACAACCCCGCTGAGACGCCACATTAAATCACCAGCAGCGCGCGCCCCACCCATCGCCGCAAGCCGAGGCTGGTGGCCAAGCCACGGGATCTCAAAGGGCAATGTCTCGCTCCGTAGTAATCTGCTCCTCTCCCACGGACAACCAGGGGGGTCTGCCCCATCACGAAGCAGCTCCTCCATGCTACCCGTGGGAGTATGTTTGGAGGATGGTGAGAGAGTTGAACCAGCAGTTCCAGGCAGCATCCCCGCGTTGCAATAACTGCCTGCGCCACACCTCGGAGGCTGGGGCAGGCAGTTCCCATGACCCGGGGATGCTGCCTGGGGCTGCTGGCTCTCAGCTCCCCTTGACTGGCATGCCGGCAACCCGCCACGAAACCACCGGGAGATGGGCTGGAGCGATGTGAGGCACATTGTGGATCATGGACCGGTGAACCAGGTGGTAACAGGGATGGTTATTAGTGTGACTAAGATCTGAAGAAAATAACAATACAGTATATGTAAGTCACGCTCGGTTCAAGCTTCCTGTTACCAGTGTTAGCTTGGGGACTAATAGGCTACCTTTGGCATCACTTCCATATACATGACAGACAGCTAGGCAGGCCAATCAAAGATCAGTGGGCTGGTCTCAAGGATGGTGGTGGGTTGGCTTTTTCAAAACGTGACGTATACGATTTCCACAAAAAAAGTCAAAAACGTTTCTGGGAGAGGAAAACAAAATAAAGGCTATGTGTGTTTTTTTAAGAGAACTGACTGTTTTGAAAATTTTTGGATAATTAGGTAACCAGTAGACTCATTTCAGCAATTAAAACGTACAAACATACCATTTTTCAGGTAATGACCCCTTTAAGAAGAACTAAGAAATCTATAATTGTTGTTTATTCACATCTTTTTCACATCTTCCATGCATCTTACCATGCTTAGATGATAATCTAATCCAGGGATGGACAACTGGTGGCCCCCGTGCCACATGCGGCCCCCACACTAATTCACTGCGGCCTGCCAGTCCATTTTAATAAAATTCAATTATTTATTTAGATCACCTTTAACCATATTTGGAACTGCGTTCTTAAATGCAATTATAGTGTCCGCCAGGAGAGGGAGCTATAATCAAAACCTGGGTGCTGCTTTGTGCCAGTGGTTGAGTGAGAGAGCGAGAGTGAGGGAGCCACAGAGATATAAAGGGAGCAGTGTGCACCAGAGTACGTGTTGTAAGGTATGTGTTGCATGCAGAGACCGCATTTAGGCTGTGTGTCCACCAAACGCGTTTTTTATCGTCCGACTGCCCTGAGCTTTTTTTTTTTTTTCAGTGTTTGTGTGCGGCGCTCTGGAAAAAAAAGTCTGCGTCCTGTATCCCAGCAACAGCTTGTCACTCTCAGCTCAGCACTTCCACTTTTCCTATTGCCAGACTTTGTACTGATTTTTTTTAATATCAGTCTCTAAATAACAACAGACAGGAAATGTTTTCTAGCAGCTCTGGATGTAAAATATGATGACACAGAAAGCAGGACTCTGAGTACAGACTAGTACCGACGTCCTATGTCCCGCCCACGCAACAGTTCTGATTGGCTGCTTGGTCTGACATTGACGAGCTCAGCTGCAGTCTCTGAAAAGTTGAACTTTTTTTTAGCTCAGAGCACCCTGAGCACCGCGACAAAAAACGGCCACCGCCGACAGCGTTTCTGCGCCAAGGGCACTCAATGCTGTAAACGCTGGACTACATAGAGAATGAATGGAAAATAGCCGCCCAGAGCTGAAAAAACGCGTTTGGTGGACACGCAGCACAGCCCAATAGACTGTAAACAGCAGTAAATGTACAAAGTAGGCTGCTTTTAAACAAGAATAAATGCCCTTAGTAGTGGTGGGCGGGTGAAGCCTCAATGAAGGTCTGAGGCTTTCCTTCTAATTGTGCAGAAAAATATTCAGAGCTTTGAGGTTTCAAATTTAAAGAGCACAGCTGAAGCACTGACACTGTTTCAATCCCATGCCAGCAATCAAAGTCCAGACTGGTCGTTTTAATCTGATTTTTTTTATGCCAGTGACAAACTTTTTTTTTTTTATTATTCCCCATTTTGGGGAGCCAGACAATTACCAAGCCTACCTACACACACAGCTATTTCTCTGCCCCTCCACATCCACAATGAATCCAACCGCAAGCTAAGCCTTGTCATATTTCCTTTTCTTCTTAATTTTTTTGTTAATTATCATCTGGAATTGCTCTTTGCTCATCATTTTGATGGAGAGAGTTTTAAAAAATTAGGTCATGCTATAATTTTATCAGTAATTTTAATTCAAATATGATAAAACACAGTAGTTTTTATTTTCATTTGCATTTTCAGTTTTAATTGTGAAACTTTTGATTCTGGTTAATGCTATACTGTATTTATTTGTCAGGCTAAGCACTGGGCATGGCTAAACACCTGAGTTCACTCCCCCAGGGGAAGAGGGAGGAGCTGACGTGGCTGCTGGACGGAGGCTCACAGTCTACCTACCACTGACCACGCTGAGAACACTGAAGACGGCTTCGCTAAACAATGGCCAATTCAACTCCCTCCCTGGCAGGGACTGAAGAGAACACCCGGAGGGTTTTGTCCCCCCCCCCCAATAACCCCTTCACCGAACCAAGTTAAACAAATGCAAGATGGACGGGTGGTGGTCTTGGCGCCTTCATCCCCTGAGAGCAGACATCGCTCTTTGGTTCAGCCTTCCGACCGTGTGCCTCCAGTCCTCTGGGACCTCGCATGCGCTGCACGGCAGCTGGTGGACTCCGGTCTCCGAACTGACCATGTCTCATGTGCACTATGGGGTTCCAGAATACAGTAGCTGCAGCAGTGGAAAACTGCGGGCGGCTGCGGGCAGTTACGCGCCGTCCCCGTGAAGGGACACTGATTTTCATGATGAACCAGAAAGAGACGTCTGCTCTCAGGGGATGAAGGTGCCAAGACCACAACTTGTCTGTTTTGCATTTGTTTGACTCGGTTTGGTGAAGGGGTTTTCGAGGGGGACACAAAACCCCGGGCGCTCCATTCCACCCCCACCAGAGAGGACAGAGAAGGAGACAATAAATCCCCCCCCAGCTTTTTCCGGAGGAGGGAGGTGAGTTGGCCATTGTTTAGCAAAGCAGTCTTTGGTGTTCTCAGGTCAGAGGGGAGGCCTCTCCTTTCAGAGGGCAAGGGAGGGCTGGCCTTGCAGCAAACACTACTGGTGGGCAGGGGTATGGGTGGAGCTAATTAGAATATTCATAGATCCACACATACTTAAGTAGGTGGGAGATGTAAAAGCTCTATCCAAGCAATTGTAAGGCAATGAAAGTTTTTTTTTTTTTTGTGGGTAAAAAGCCACAATATAGTATTTTGGGCAATACACATTTGTTTTTGAGGTGGTTTTAGAGCCGCCAGAGTGCGTCCTTAAATCATGTGAACGAGCACATGTCCAAAAGCAAATGGATATGATCTGTGTGAAATAAAACTATGCTGACCATATTTATTTGACAATTGTGAAAAATTAGAACTTTTTGTCCTGGCTTACCCAACTTTTTGGAAGCTGGTTCAACTAGCAGTTTGAGAAATTGGACTGAAAAGTTTTCGGTTTAAAGCTCAGAATAAAAACTGGGAGCAGGCGGAAACTCATTTAGCATCCAGAGGTAAAATTTGTCCACCACATGATAAATTATTTCAGGTTAAACTGTACAAAAATTGCAGAAAGTGGGGAAAAATGTTCAGCTTTTTTAATGTGACTGTAAACTGTTTCACACAAACAATACAAAATAATGGCTCACTGTTAATAAGAATATTAGTTTGTTGTTTCCTCCTTAGTTGCTTCATTATTTCCCTGCTCTTTCAATATTCAGGTTTATTATGGTGTTGCACTTTTTGCAGATTTTCCTGCATTTGTCTTTGGTCTCATTTGCTTCTGTGCAGCTTTCATGTGGGGAGTCTTCCCCTTAGTGTGGATTTTGTTATTTTTAAGGCTGTTAGAGGATTTTAAAGCATTTAAATTCTCTGTGGCAGTTTGATTTGACTTTGGTTTTACCTCTTTAACATTTTTGACAAGCTTTGGCTGGTCCTTAGATTTTTTGCTCAAAGGATTCTCTTTCATTTGCTTCTTCAGTCTCTGCTTTTTCAGCATTTTGTCTTTCTTCCACTGCTTCGGCACATTCTTCTTCTTTGCTTCTTTATTGTTCAATTTCCATTTCTGTTTTGTAGCTGTGCTGGCCAATGCCTTGCCAGCTGTAGCCGTCACAGGTTTGACTTTATTATTGGTGGCAGGCGGTTTGGGGGTGAGTTTGAATTTTCTCGGTGGTGGCCTGGTTGGTTTTTCATTCGTGTCCAACACGGTCACTGAAATGACACAGATGTCTATAAGTACCCATTATCACCATTTTACTTCTTGTAGTTTGTTTGTTTGTTTTTCTTAAATGGTCTGATATTTTTACTCAGAAAACAAGTCAAAATGGTTGGAATGCTTTTCTGTTTTATATGTGTTTGATGTAAAATCAGCATCTGCTTTTTATAGTTTTATGTATGAGTGCAGTGTGATTATACAACTTGGCAGCCTATAGAGCCCAAATACATGTTCAGGACATGCACCCTAAAGCATAAACAGTGAACAAGGGTAATTTGTTGGCCTGCCAGAATAGATTTTTTTCCCTTCAGTGTTTTCTGCAAAATACCTAGACTAACTTCCAACATTAAGTTAACCCCTTGCACTCTGGTCAATTTCCCTAAAAACGCCAAAAAATAACGTACCCAAAGTAAATCAAAAGCTGTTCTTCAACCCTTTGCAGCATCTTCATGGGGTTGGTCTCATTTAAAAGAAAACACTTTGAATTTTTTGGCAAAACAGTCATAATCTCTCTAAGTGCTCCTGCCACTGAGTAACAGTCATCTAAACATATTGAACTTGAAGAAAATAAATTTCGCCTGGGTGTTTTTTTGGATACAAATGCTTGCAAATAACACACAGCTGTCAGATACGGGCTGGAAAATGCAACAGAAATGTAGAACCAAGTGTTATCCAGCTGAGGTCCAAATTTTGTAACAATACCACAAAAAATGAATATATTACACAGCTTTTTCCTCAGGTTGTTCCCAGGCGTTTTTGAACTGTGCCAAATTGTGCCAAATGGCACAGTTTGGAAAAACATCTGTAACTTTTGAATGATTCAATATAGAAGCTTCATCTTGGGCTCTAATGAAAGGTGAAAGGCTGTGTGTGTGTGTTGGGGGGGATTGTTTATTCATTCATGAATGAATGAATGAACAAACAAGTCCCCACACACTAAGAAGCATGCCACGTAAAAAATGTGTGGCTTTTTTTTTTACAAGAAAAAATAACCTACAGTGCACTAAAAATTATACTAAAATATCTGTAATGTAGAGGATAACAACTCCCACCCCACCCCACCCCCGCTACAGAGGATGGACATCGTCCATCGCTACATGACGGACGCACAGTTGTACTAAAATATCTGCAATAATATCTGCAATCCGCTACAGAAGAGTAGCGGGGGGGGGGGGCATTCACGGTCCGGACGACCCGTGCGCCGCGGTCCGTCATGTGGCGATGACGCACAGTTGTAATTTACCGATCGGTCAAAAGTCATTTTGATTACAATTTTCAGGGATAAAGAATAATTTAGCTTATAACACTTACCTGTCCACAACAGCAGTGTCGCTGGCGAACTTCTGTTCCTCATTGTCAGACGAACGTGAAGCTGGTCCGCTTGTTACGGACTCGTGGTTCTGGTCACGCGACCCGGTCAAACCATGATTCCATTATTGTGGTTTTGCGCTTCCACGATTGCGGTTTTGGCGAGCGATTTTTCAAAACAAATAAGAACAGTAGTAAGAAAAAAAGACTGGCGAACGCATGTGTGTCACCCAGCGGCTTACACAAAACAGATTTTACGCACGGGACGTACGATTTCAATTGTTGAAGTTCTCTGCTTCAATTGGCTGGCTGTATTCGCAGCCGTTGGTAGGTGGGTCCTTCTTGCTAGGTTTTCAGTCATTGGTTCTTCAAGGTTTCAGAAACCCAATTCAAGGCTCTTATTAGTCGAATGAGAGGTCAATCAAATATAAACCAATCAAAGCACTCCTTTGGCTTTCTGTTCGCGGCTGTGTCTGTAGTGGAAGAACGGAAATGCAGCTTTTTTTTTTTCAGTGCGCTCTAGGACGGACACAGAGATGTGACCGCCCGCGGTATCCCGGAGTGCAAGAGGTTAAATGACTTGATAATACTGTATGTTATGTTTATGTTTAAACTTCAAGCACCTCAACTGCACCAAAACTATTCTCTCTCTGTATAGAATTAAACAAAATTTCAATGGATCTGGTGTTTAGTTGGATAAGTAAAATTTTTTTCAAAAATTCTGGTATGCACAGGCTTTAAAACTGACACACTGACAAGCGATTAAATGCAGTGTTACTTACATTCTTTTGGCACAAATGGAAATTTTTTCCCCCTCACTTTAACTGGGAGCGGCTTCTGCTTACATTTCCCAGGAGGAGCTCTCCTACAAACAGGAAAACATTCAAATGATTTTTTTTTTATTGATAAAATTTAATGTTCATCGTGGAAAGCACTTTGATTTCTATAATGATTTAGCTCGTTTACCAGTCTTTTCAATATTACTGTTGTAAATACTGCTTTGACAGACACTGGAGGATAAATATATGACAGTTGATAGATATCTTCATTGCCTCACAGTGTTCTTATGCCAGGTTTGGTCTATATGTTTTGCCATAAAATCAGAAGAGTTTTTTTTTTTTTTTATTAATAGTCCAGCAGGATTTAATACATAGTGGAGAACAGGTGGTTTTGCCCCTTGTGAACTTTTCAAATTTGAGTGGATCAGGGATTTATTACAACATGCTCTCATTTGTTTATGTGATCGGAAGTCATATCATTTTTGTGGGGAAAAATGTCTGTCTCTTTTTAATCATTGCCCAGGGCAGGTGGGCCCATCCTATGTTGCATACACACACACCAGATCAAAACATAGTGTAGACTGAGTGCAGTACTTCACCTGGAGGGATCCATGAATTTAAACACTGTTCCAAAAGGAGAAGTGGCACTGGGGTATGAAGTGGCCATAAAATACAGTTCACCTGGATGAAAAAGAAACGCCTTATCAGCCAAGTCACATTACTAAAATCCAACGTTAAATGAGGTGAGACATGAAACAGATGTACCTGCTTCATCTTCAGCGAATGAGATGATGAACTTGTGGTGGTGATTGATGAGTCCAGGAAAAGAGCACGTCCTTTTATCGCCCATACACACACTCCTCTCTCTCCAAGTTCCAGTTGTTTTATCCTCCTCTAATGCCATGATTCGACTGAAAAATTGAAGCCAATCAGTTATACTGTTATAAACAGTCAACGGGCGTGATGAACTTATCGACAAATGGGTTTATCGTTCAACTTTATTCAAGAATTTCTAAAACACAAAGATGAGGAAACTAATACCACTGTTTATTGGGGTGGGAATTACAATAATATCACGATATTTGGCCCACCATGCAGTGGCTCAGGAGGTAGAGCACGTCATCCAATAACCGTATGGTTGGCAGTTTGAATCCCACTCTCCCCAGATATCCTGCCGTTGTGTCCCCGGGAAAGACACTTTACCCACCTTGCCTCCAGTATCCATGACACTGGGTATGAATGTGTATAAATGTTCGGTAGTGGTCGGAGAGGCCGTTGGCGCAGATTGGCAGCCACGTTTCCATCAGTCTGCCCTGGGGCAGTCTGAAACGTGTCTGTCTGGAGCGAATGAATAATGGACTCACTGTAAGCGCTTTGAGATTTCACTGACATGTAAAACACCATATAAATCTAATCCATTATTATTATATTATCACAATCTTGTGATATCATATACAGTGGTGTGAATAAGTGTTTGCCCCCCGATTTCTCATTTTTTTGTATGTTTGTCACACTTAAATGTTTCAGATCATCAAACAAATTTAAATATTAGACAAAGATAACACAAGTAAACACAAAATGCAGTTTTTAAATGAAGGTGTTTATTATTAAGGGTAAAAAAAATCCAAACTTACATGGCCCTGTGTGGAAAAAGTGATTGCCCCCTGTCCATTGAACCATAAATTAACTGTGGTTTATCACATCTTTGGAAAGCTGAGTTCAATTTCTCTAGCCACACCCAGGCCTGATTACTGCCACAACTGTTCTCAATCAAGAAATCACTTAAATAGGACCTGCCTGACAAAGGGAAGTAGACCAAAAGATCCTCAAAAGCTAGACATCATGCTACCATCCAAAGAAATTCAGGAACAAGTGAGAAACAAAGAAATTGAGATCTATCAGTCTGGAAAAGGTTATAAAGCCATTTCTGAAGCTTTGGGACTCCAGCAAATCACAGTGAGAGCCATTATCCACAAATGGCGAAAACATGGAACGGTAGTGAACCTTCCCAGGAGTGGCCGGCCGACCAAAATTACCCCAAGAGCGCAGCGACAACTCATCCAAGAGGTCACAAAAGACCCCACAACAACATCCAAAGAACTGCAGGCCTCACTTGACTCAGTTAAGGTCAGTGTTCATGACTCCACCATAAGAAAGAGACTGGGCAAAAGTGGCCTGCATGGCAGAGTTCCAAGACAAAAAACACTGCTGAGCAAAAAGAACATAAAGGCTCCTCTCCGTTTTGCCAAAAAACATCTTGATGATCCCCGAGACTTTTGTGAAAATAGTCTGTGGACTAATAAGACAAAAGTTGAACTTTTTGGAAGGTGTGTGTCCCATTACATCCGGTGTAAAAGTAACACAGCATTTCCGAAAAGGAACATCATACCAACAGTAAAATATGGTGGTGGTAGTGTGATGGTCTGGGGCTGTTTTGCTGCTTCAGGACCTGGAAGACTTGCTGAGGTAAATGGAACCATGAATTCTGCTGTCTACCAAAAAATCCTGAAGGAGAATGTCCGGCCATCTGTTTGTGACCTCAAGCTGAAGCGCACTTGGGTTCTGCAGCAGGACAATGATCCAAAACACACCAGCAAGTCCACCTCTGAATGGCTTAAGAAAAACAAAATGAAGACTTTGGAGTGGCCTAGTTAAAGTCCTGACCTGAATCCAATTGAGATGCTGTGGCATGACCTTAAAAAGGTGGTTCATGCTCGAAAACCCTCCAATGTGGCTGAATTACAATAATTCTGCAAAGATGAGCAGGCCAAAATTCCTCCACAGCGCTATAAAAGACTCATTGCAAGTTATTGCAAACACTTGATTGCAGTTGTTGTTGTTAAGAGTGGCCCAACCAGTTATTAGGTTTAGGGGGCAATAACTTTTTCACACAGAGCCATGTAGGTTTGGATTTTTCCCCCCTTAATAATAAACACTTTAATTTAAAAACTGCATTTTGTGTTTACTTGTTATCTTTGTCTAATACTTAAATTTGTTTGATGATCTGAAACATTTGAGTGTGACAAACATACAAAAAATTGAAAATCAGGAAGGGGGCAAACACTTTTTCACAGCACTGTATTGCTATTTCCCATCCCAATCTTTGTCCTGTGTGACTCCTGGTTAGATCTCGGGAGTCACTCCTTTGCTCTGCTGACCTAACCAGACAGTGAGATTTTAGCACCACCTAGTGGACTGAAAAGTTAGTTAGTTTTTATTACTCTGGTACCTAAATAATTAAGTTTGTATTTGCAACATTTATTCATAGTTTTTGATTAAGTATCACAAATACTGGTGTCCCCTGAATCAGGGCTGTTACCTGCTTTTTTCATGTCCTATGCAAGATTGTGTTTGGGGGGCCTCTATTTTTTATAAAGCAGAGGAAGATGCTTCATGGCAGTGCATCAGTCTGGCACACTTGAAGAAGAAAACAGGCTTGATTTATTGATCTAAAATCCGGATTAAGTATCTCAAGGTAACTCGAGCAATTTAAACCTACAGAAAATAGTGCCTCTTGGTGAATTTGAATATTGTGATTGTAATATCCATCCATCTATCCATTTTGTATGCCTTTCCGGAAGTCCGGGTCACGGAGACAGCAGTTCAAGCAGAGAAGCCTAGACTTCCCTCTCCCCGGCCACCTGCTCCAGCTCTTCAGAGAGGATACCAAGACATTCCCAGGCCAGCTGGGAGACGTAGTCTCTCCATCGTGTCCTGGGTTTGCCTCAGGGTCTCCTCCCAGTGGGACGTGCCCAAAACACCTCAAGTGGGAGGCGTCCAGGAGGCATCCTGATCAGATGTCCAAACCACCTCAACTGGCTCCTTTCAATATGGAGGAGCAGTGGTTCTACTCTGGTGGCTGGGTTTCTGCCCATTGAGACCTGGCTGGGCTCAGCCCGAAGGAGTTACATGAGTCCGCCCTCCAGTGGGCCTACCACCTGCAGGAGGGACCATCGGGGCCCAGTGCTGTGCAGATCAGGTAGCAGGCGAAGGCAGAGACCTTCGCGGTCTGATCCCCAGCTTTTGAAACTGGCTTTTGGGATTTCTAATATCAAAAATTATATCCATAATCATGAAATGAAGATAGGTGCTTTTAAATTTCTCAAAAGTAATGCATCCACAAGTTGGAAAATAAGGATTTTCTCCTAAGTTAGACTGTCAGTTTACTGTGTGTTACTGCTGTACATGTGTCGAAGCTTTTGTTGCTGGGATGAGTTTTAGATAACTTTTGTGTTTGGCATCGTGAGTGTAACTGCATCTTAATGTGGTCTGTTTTCAAAACACAGAAGTAACCAAGTTCTCTACCCCTCCCCTCGGAGATCTGTTACAAGTTCCTCCTCCAACTCGCACCAAGGTTAGAGATTGGTCACACAATTAGCAGATCCTGTTCATTCCCAGATCATTATATATTTTTTCTTTCTTGGGGTCATTTCAATGTATTGAGGTCTAGGGGTCCATGGGTCAGATATGAGTATATACAGTCATGTGAAAAAATTAGGACACCCTGTATAAGCCTCTGTGTGTGTGTGTGTGTGTGTGTGTGTGTGTTTAACATATTTGGATATATGGATATTTAATATCAATGTTAAAAATACTGGGAGATTCATGTAATACAATTCAACAATTAAAAATGAAGTAAAGACTTTTTTCAAATGTTCTGTAAAATGTAATTCTAAACAAATAGTGAGGAATAAATTAGGACACTGCCATCTTTTTTAGGACACCCCCACATTCATTCCCACTTAAAATGGTTAAAATAAATGCAAATAAAAACAAAAACAAGGTTAGACATAAGATATGTGAACATTTCTTAATAAAGAACTTGTCATGGCGGCCTCTGGGCCGTCATTGGCGTCATCAACTCCAGCTGCGCACAGATCAACAGGTGTTAATCAACGGCTGTTAAAAGCCAGTTTAGAAAGCTTGGGATCAGTCCGCCAAGGTCTCCGCCTTTGACTGCCACCTAATCCACATAGCACCGGACTTCCATGATCCCTCCTGCAGGTGGTGAACCTACTGGAGGGCGGACCCATGTAACTCCTTTGGGCTGAGCCCGGCCGGGTCCCATGGGTGGAAACCCGGCCACCAGACGCTAGCCTTCGAGCCCCTCCCCCAGGCCTGGCTCCAGGGTGGGGCCCCGGTAACCCCATACCGGGCGGGGTACACTGAATCCTTGATATACAATTTATCATGAGAGTCTGTTGGATCGTTCTTCGTCTGGCCCTTCACCCAGGACCAGTTTGTCTTGGGAGATCCTATCAGAGGCAAATTGCCCCGGACAACATAGCTCCTGGGATCACTGGGGCACGCAAACCCCCCCACCACGATAAGGTGACGATCCATGAGGGGGGACCAGCTCTTTACCCTCTCGAGAATTCTTGAGGGTTCGTGGGAGTTTGCCCAACCAGTTTACATGTGTTTTGTGGACTTGGAGAAGGCATTTGACCGCGTCCCTCGTGGATTTTTGTGGGGGGTGCTTCGGGAGTATGGGGTATCGGGCTTGTTGTTACGAGCTATTCGGTCTCTGTACGACCGTTGTGAGAGTTTAGTTCGCATTGCCAACACTCGGTCGGAGTCATTCCCAGTGAGAGTTGGACTCCGCCAGGGCTGCCCTTTGTCACCGGTCCTGTTCATAATTTTTATTGACAGGATTTCTAGGCGCAGCCAGGGAATGGAGGGTGTCATGCTTGGTGACCACAGGATCTCATCTCTGTTGTTTGCAGATGATGTTGTCCTGTTGGCTTCATCCAGCAATGACCTACAGCTCTTGCTGGGACGGTTTGCCGCTGAGTGTGAAGCGGCTGGGATGAGAATCAGCACCTCCAAGTCCGAGTCCATGGTCCTCAGCCGGAAAAAGGTGGATTGTCCTCTCCGGGTTGGGGACAGGCTCCTGCCCCAAGTGGAGGAGTTTAAGTATCTTGGGGTCTTGTTCACGAGTGAGGGGAAAATGGAGCGAGAGATCGACAGACGGATTGGAGCAGCATCTGCAGTGATGCGGACGTTGTACCGGTCTGTTGTGGTGAAGAGGGAGCTTAGTTCTAAGGCAAAGCTGTCGATTTACCAGTCAATCTACGTTCCTACTCTCACCTATGGTCACGAGCTTTGGGTAATGACCGAAAGAACGAGATCGCGGATACAAGCGGCTGAAATGAGCTTTCTCCGTAGGATTGCTGGACTCACCCTCAGAGATAGGGTGAGGAGCTCAGTCATCCGGGAGAGGCTCAGAGTAGAACCGCTGCTCCTCCACATTGAAAGGAGTCAGTTGAGGTGGTATGGGCATCTGATTAGGATGCCTCCTGGACGCCTCCCACTTGAGGTGTTTCAGGCACGTCCCACTGGGAGGAGACCCCGGGGCAGACCCAGGACTCGGTGGAGAGACTATGTCTCCCAGCTAGTCTGGGAACGCCTTGGTATCCCCTCTGAAGAGCTGGAGCAGGTGGCTGGGGAGAGGGAAGTCTGGGCTTCTCTGCTTGAACTGCTGCCTCCGCGACCCGGACCTCCGGAAAAGCGGTAGAAGATGGATGGATGGATGGATGTTAAAAGCCAGCGTCGCTGACAGCCCGTCACGGAGTCGTCTGTCCTCCTTGTCGGAGTATAAGCCTGAATTCCGCTCTCTGGTCTCGTCAGGAACCTCTCTTGTCTCGTCCAGAACCTCTCTTGCCTCGTCAAGAACTTCTCTTCAGCTTCAACCAAGTAAGAGAACAATTTGTTACTCAACCCCTTGTCTACACCCCTGTGCACAGGTGGACCTCCTAGGCGGTGGACCTGCGTCCCCAGCTGACGGGGTAACGCCATCTCGCACACGTAGCGCTTCGCTACCACCACGACTACCGGTACGTCTTGCTCCTCAGCTTCCAGAACTATTGTTATATCAGTTGCAGGAGTATTGGCCACCGCTATCAGTGGAGTCACTGTCATCGTTATCAGCTATATCATCATCACCACGTTCTGTGGAATCACTAACCTCGTCATCGTCAGGACTACCATCATCCCGGTCTGTGGAGTCACAGCCGGCGTCATCACAAGGACAGCCCTCGTCACAGCCACGGGTGGTATCCCCAGCACGTTCACGGACACCTTCACCTCCACGCTGCACGGCCACTGGAACTCAGCAGGGCGAAACCTGTGCTGCACTCAAGTAAGCCTCTCCATCTGCAGCTCATCACGAGTGTGGAACAAAAGTAATTGTTTTCTGCTTGTATGTTCCAGGGTTGCCGGGTCTCCGTCCAGGCTGCTCAGCTCCAGTGACCAGAACACTATTCACGCACTCACACACGCACTACACACTCTCACTATTAAATAAAGATTATTGTCACTATCTGCCCGTGTCAGTGTCTGTCTCCTGGGTCCTAAACCATGTCAGAACTGAATATTTAATGGGGTGTCCTAATTTTTTCACATGACTGTAAAACTGGTTTTGAACAAAAATGTATTAATCCAATCAGATTCTTCTTCCGGCTGCTCCCTTCCAGGGTCAACACAACGTATCATCATCTGCATATTTGATTTGGCAAGGATTTTTACACTGGATGCCCTTCCTGATGCAACCCTCCCCATTTACCCAGGCTTGGGAGTACACTGACTTGTGCTTCCCCTTGTGGCTGAATAACCAGTTTTCCTTCCCCCATTCTATTTATCTTGAGCACCAAGCTAGAAGGCAGAAAGTATAATATTTATGGTCTTTGGTATGACCCGGCTGGGGCTCATACCCATAACATCCCGGCTGTGGGGCGGATGCTGTACCACTAGGCTACTGTGATGTAGCCAAATGTATATAAGATAAGATAAGATAAGCCTTTATTAGTCCCACAACGGGGAAATTCCAGGATTGCACCAGCACAGGGATAGCAACACTCAGAGCAACAATCAGAAGGCAAGAAAAAAACAAGCAAGCAAGAGCAGCTAATATACATATGTACATATTACTATAAAATATATATATATACAGTATATATACACACACACACACACAGTGCAGAGCATTGTAGCTGGATGGAATAAATATATGAATATATAAACACACAGTGCAGAGCATTGTAGCTAGATGGAATAAATATGTAAATATATAAACACCCACAGTACGGAGCATTGCAGCTAGGTGGAATAAATATGCAAGTATATAAACACACACAGTGCGGAGCAATGTAGCTAGATGGAATAATATGTAGATATATAAAAACACAGTGCGGAGCATTGTAGCTAGATGGAATAAATATATAGATATATAAATATAAACACACCCAGTGCTGAGCATTGTAGCTAGATGGAATAAATATGTAAATATATAAACACACACAGTGCAGAGCATTGTTGTTAGATGGGATGAAACAGCACAACCGTCTACTTAGTTATCCTACATGGTATGATTATGTGCCCATACATATTCTCACCCTCCATAGTGACCGGTATTTTCCTAGTTGTATGCCGGAGGGGACCATTGTGTAAGTCTATTGCATCTTTTGCATTCAAAAAACTATTAGTTTGTTACGTCTTTTTGCTATCTCTGTGAGCAGCCCTGCTTAGGTTGTACAGTCTGACAGCCGTTGGTAGGAAGGACCTACGAAACCTCTCGGTTGTGCACCTGGGATGATGTAGTCTGCTGCTAAATGAGCTCCTCAGTGCATTCAGTATGTCCTGCATAGGGTGGAACTCGGACTCCAGCAGAGATGACAGTTTAGCCACCGTCCTTCTCTCTCCTATCTCCTCCACCGGATCAAGGCGCTGCCCCAGGACAGAGCTAGCTTTCTTAATCAGTTTGTTCAGTCTCTTCCTATCGGCTGCAGTAATGCCACTGCCCCAGCAGACCACTCCAAAAGTGATGGCTGATGCCACCACTGTGTCAATATATATATAACTATATATATATATGTATATATATATATATATATACTGTATATACAGTATATAGTTCATATGTTGTATATTTGTTGGAGCTCTTATTTGTGTGGCATGGGGTGGTGGCTCCGCCTTCTGGTTCCACCAACCCTGTGGTTATAAGAAGGGCTGCGGGTAGGAGGGCGGTCTCTTGGCTGTTTCCTCTGCCGGTGGTTTGGTGTGGTTAGGTGCACAGTGCCTGATTTTAATAAACATGTGTTCAGCTCCACAACTGGTCTCCTCCTTGGCTCCAACCTCCGACATAACATTCGGCAACGAGGACGAAAGCGGATAATATTGAAGGTATGGAAGTGTGTGGGACACCAATTCGGCCATTTTTGGAGCTCCCAGGTGAGCCGCCTGTTCCATGGCCTCAGTGGTACAACGCCCTTAGGACGTATATGGTGGCACTGGACCTGGGAAGGATGGAGAAATTAAGGGCACATGTGTTGCTTGTGCACAACCTGGGAATGGAGGGACAATGGATTTTGGGCACACTTGGTGACACGGACAGTTATGAAGAGGTGGTTGAGCTAATGGCGCTCTATTTCAGAGCGCCGGACAACGTCATCATCCGGAGAATCAAATTCCGACAGTGCCACCAACAGGTAGGCGAGCCCATCCAACGGTTCGTGTCAGACTTGAGGCAGCTGGCCACTGAGTGTCGGTTCGGACTGTTGGAGGAAGAAATGGTTCGCGACCAGTTGGCGGAACACACCAACTGTGCTGCGGTCCCGTCTAAGCTGCTCACATTTCCGGGCAAACTGATGCTGTCCAAGGCTGTTGAGTTGGCTCTCCAGCTGGAGGCAGCAGGCAAGCTAACTCGGGAGCTGAGTGAGCATCTGTCACCACGAGAGTTAGGATCTCCAATGACTACACAAGTAGTGGACCCGGACAGTGATGGGAGCATTGAGGATGACGCGGGAGGTGCCAACACTGTACGGATGAGGTCTGCCCTGGGAAGCCCAGATGTCTGGGCTGCGGGTCCACAAAGCATCGCTACAAAGCCAGAGTGTGTGCGGCAAGTGTGGCCATCTTCACCACTACGCAAGGGTGTGCCAGTTAGCAGAACAAGGAAGTCCGCAAAGAAGTTCAACCCCTCCCTGCCCCGACAGTGATTCATACTGTGTCCCCAAACACCAGTGGGCACACATATTGCAAGGTGCAGTTGGATGGAATGGTGGTACCGACGCTGATCGACATGGGAGCAGAGAGTTCCTTGCTAAACTGAGCTACAGTGATGCAATTTGTTTCCCCATTCCAGAGTTGGAGGTGACTCAGCGCTGCTTTGCGGCAATGGAGGAGGACGGTTGGACACGGTGGGAACCATCAGACTGACAGCTCGGTACAAGTGGGCGTAGATGGCTGATGTGGAGTTCGTCATGACGGCCCGCGGCACAAATATCATGGGCTGCAACCTCATGGTCTCAACCTCTCCCGTGGGTCCCTGGACGGTGCAGGGGCCCATGGGGTCATCTTCCCTGAGCCGTGTGTATATATATGTTATTTATTCTGCGTATGTCTGGTGTTTTGGTATATACTGTATATATATCGTGGTATATATACAGTTCCAAGGTTGTCATAGCCAGGAGCGGCACTGGGGTTAAGCTCCCAGTGCTCATAAAATGCTCCTTATGGCATGCGTCTCGAAACGCCTCTGACAACTAAGTCCAACTCCTAGCCTCCCCGTGTGGTTTAGTCTCTAAGCCCGGCGGAACTGCTTTTACTAATAGGAGAAGGGGCGAGGGCGGATCTCTGGCGCCTTAAAACCAGATGCTTCGGGTAGATGGTGGCTCGTCACCCTGGGAAGGTAGCCCATCTAGGGGAAGGCAAACCCTGATTTCAAACCTCCGCTGCCTTGCGGCATACCCGGTCACGGGAAAGGCTTCGGGAGTCAACCCTGAGGAAAAATCCGGAGTCGGAGCCCCTAAGGCAGTTCTATGTTGTGCTCAACATCGTTCTGGCAGCTCCTGCAACGGCGCTGGTGCCAAACTGTAGCAGCTCTGCTGTTCCTTTGGATTAATCAGTGACGTGGAGAGGGGGGACATGCTGCATGGGCAACATCTTGTCCTCCATATCTTCCTGCCCAGGCTTGAATCCTACCAATGCCCAACGCTGGAAGGTAGAACACCGGATCACTGGAGAGGACACTCCAGCTTCGCCTTTGGCGTAGACAAAACACGGGGAATGACAGTTACCGGTTATAAGCCACCGCTCAATTGGCGTAGAGCGCGGCGCCAGGGGTTGTTCCCGACGGTGGGAGGGATCATCGGATCTCACTGGACAGCTGACGTCCGCCTCAAGCTGGGCAGCCCCCAGCCAATAAGGTGTTGTCCCGCCACAGCTTGCTTTCCTCATTGGGTGCATGGGGATGAGGAGAAATCCGAACAGCAGGCTGAGAACCTTCGCACCAGGCAAGACAATAAAACAAAAGAGACCAACTCTAAAACTGGGAACTTGGAACGTCCGCACTATGATGACAGGACTCGCTGCTAACCTCAAGGACATCAACGACACCAGGAAGACTGCCATCATCAATAATGAGCTGAAGAGACTGGGAGTGGATATCGCCACTCTCCAGGAAACACGGTTGGCTGACGCAGGCACACTGAGAGAGAAGGACTACACGTTCTACTGGCAGGGAAAGGGCAGTGACGAACACAGGGAACACGGAGTGGGCTTCACAGTGAAGAACACCTTGCTGAAGATGGTGGAACCGGGCAGCACTGGCTCTGCACGACTCCTCACCCTCCGCCTGAACACCACTCAAGGCCCAGTCACCCTCGTCAGTGTGTATGCCCCAACACTGACAGCCACACCAGAGGCAAAAGACGAGTTCTACAAGAATCTCGCAACAACTGTCAGGATCATCCCCAACTCTGAACAACTCATTCTCCTTGGAGACTTCAATGCCAGAGTGGGTGCTGACCACGACTCCTGGCCCTCCTGTCTTGGACCTTTTGGCGTAGGCAGAATGAACGACAACGGACAGCGGCTGCTCGAGTTCTGCACATATCACGATCTGTGCATCACAAACTCGTTCTTCAAGACCAAGCCCCAACACAAGGTTTCCTGGCAACATCCGCGCTCAAAGCACTGGCACCAGCTGGACTTAATCCTGACCAGGCGCACCTCACTGAAGAACGTGCTAATCACCCGTTCGTTCCAGAGTGCAGATTGCAACACAGACCATTCATTGGTGTGTTGCAAGGTCAAGCTGCAGCTGAAGAAATTCCATCATGCTAGACAGCCTGGAAAGGCACGGATTGACACCAGCAAGATGGCTCAACCAGAACTTGTTGAGCAGTTTGCCTCCACCTTTGAGAAGGAACTTGGTGTACCACAAGAAGGAGAATCTGCAAAGCAGAAGTGGGAAGAGCTGCGAAACACCATCCACCGCACAGCCTTGGCTACCTTTGGGAGGAAGACTTCGAAGTCACAGGACTGGTTTGATGCCAAGTTGACCGAGATGACCCCCGTCATTGAAGCCAAGCGCTCAGCACTTGCTGAGTACAAGAAGTACCCAAACGAGAAGAATCTCCAGATTCTCAGGGCTGCGAGAAGCAAAGTTCAGCAGACTGCTCGGCGCTGTGCCAACGAGTACTGGACTCAGCTCAGCCAAGACATTCAAACCGCTGCCATAACAGGGAACAGCCGTGGTATGTACGATGGCATCAAGAAAGCACTTGGTCCGGCTCAGAGCAAGACGGCTCCCCTCAAATCCTCCACTGGGGAGATGATCACAGAAAAGAACATGCAGATAGAGAGATGGGTGGAACACTACTCCGACCTCTACTCCAGACAGAACACCGTGACACCTTCAGCCCTTGATGCCATCGACTGCCTGCCATCCATGGACGAACTTGACGCCGAGCCAACCATCGACGAACTCAGCAAGGCCATTGATAGCTTGGCTGCTGGCAAGGCACCCGGCAACGACGGCATACCCCCTGACCTGATCAAGCACTGCAAGACCGCCCTACTGCTGCCATTGCATGACGTCCTCTGCCAGTGTTGGAAGGAAGGTGCCGTACCACAGGACATGAGGGACGCCAAGATCATCACCCTCTACAAAAACAAAGGGGAGAGAAGCGACTGCAACAACTACAGGGGCATCTCCCTCCTCAGCGTTGTTGACAAAGTCTACGCACGAGTTGTTCTTGTTCGTCTACAGAAGCTTGCCGAACGTGTCTACCCCGAGTCTCAGTGTGGCTTCCGTGCTGAGCGATCGACGGTAGACATGATATTCTCCATCCACCAACTCCAGGAGAAATGCAGAGAACAGAACATGCCCCTGTACGTCGCCTTCATCGACCTCACCAAAGCGTTCGATCTGGTCAGCAGAGAGGGCCTTTTCAAGATCCTGCCAAAGATAGGATGCCCACCAAAGTTGCAAAGCCTCATCAAATCGTTTCACACCAACATGCAGGGGATAGTGCAGCATGATGGCAACGTCTCAGAGCCATTCAACATACGCAGCGGAGTGAAACAGGGCTGTGTACTTGCGCCAACCCTCTTTGGGATTTTCTTTGCTATGCTCCTGAGGCATGCCTTCAGCACAGCAACAGAGGGAATCTACCTGCACACAAGATCTGACGGCAGGCTTTTCAACCTTGCCCGCCTGAAAGCCAGAACCAAAGTAAGCGAGGCTCTAATCAGAGACATGCTGTTCGCAGATGACGCTGCAGTCGCAACCCACACACAGCAGGAGCTTCAGACCCTGATGGACCGCTTCTCCCAGGCATGCAAGGACTTCGGGCTTACCATCAGCCTGAAGAAGACTAACGTCTTGGCGCAAGGCACAGAAGCACCACCAACCATCACCATCGACGACTACGAGCTGGAGGTCATGAATCAGTTCACGTACCTGGGGTCCACGATCAGCAACAACCTCTCCCTTGATACAGAGATCAACAAGAGGATTGGAAAATCAGCCTTCACACTCGCTCGCCTCACCACACGAGTGTGGGAGAATCCCAGACTCTCTGTCAAGACGAAGATGGCAGTGTACAACGCCTGCGTCATCAGCACACTGCTCTATGGGAGTGAGACGTGGACAACATACGCCCGGCAGGAAAAGAGACTGAACTCCTTCCACTTGCGCTGCATTCGCCACATCCTGGACATATCCTGGCAGGACAAAGTGCCCAACACAGAAGTTCTGTCCCGCGCCGGCCTTCCCTCCATGTTCACTCTACTCAGGCAGCGCAGGCTCCGCTGGCTAGGCCACGTTCACCGTATGGAGGATGGCAGAATCCCCAAAGACGTCCTCTACGGAGAACTGGCAACTGGTAGGAGAGACGTTGGCCGCCCACAGCTGCGCTTTAGAGACGTCTGCAAGAGAGACATGAAGGCCCTGGAGATCAACACAGAGTGCTGGGAGGACCTTGCAACGGACCGCTCCAAATGGAGAGGCACCCTGACCAGACAGCTCAAGGCGGGTGAAGAAAGACTGACTGCTGCAGCAGATGAAAAAAGGACCCGCAGGAAGAACCGCCACAGACCCAGCAGCACGGAGACCACCCACAAGTGCGACCTGTGTGACAGGGACTGCCATTCGCGCATTGGCCTGTTCAGCCACAGGCGGTGCTGTTCCAGCAGAGTAGACATTTAGGATTCTCTTCCATGGTCATCATAGACCGACGGAGGCCGACGACGATACCGTGGGGCAAAAAAGTATTTAGTCATCCACCAATTGTGCAAGTTCTCCCACTTAAAAGATGAGAGAGGTCTCCAATTTTCATCATAGGTATACCTCAACTATGAGAGACAAAATGAGAAAAAAAAAATCCAGAAAATCACATTGAAGGATTTTTAATGAATTAATTGGTAAATTCCTTGGTAAAATAAATATGTGGTCACCTACAAACAAGCAAGATTTCTGGCTCTCACAGACCTGTAACTTCTTCTTTAAGAGGCTCCTCTGTCCTCCACTCGTTACCTGTATTAATGGCACCTGTTTGAACTTGTTATCAGTATAAAAGACACCTGTCCACAACCTCAAACAGTCAGACTCCAAACTCCACAATGGCCAAGACCAAAGAGCAGTCAAAGGACACCAGAAACAAAATTGTAGACCTGCACCAGGCTGGGAAGACTGAATCTGCAATAGGTAAGCAGCTTGGTGTGAAGAAATCAACTGTGGGAGCAATTATTAGAAAATGGAAGACATACAAGACCACTGATAATCTCCCTCGATCTGGGGCTCCACGCAAGATCTCACCCCGTGGGGTCAAAATGATCACGAGAACGGTGAGCAAAAATCCCAGAACCACACGGGGGGACCTAGTGAATGACCTGCAGAGAGCTGGGACCAAAGTAACAAAGGCTGCATCAGTAACACACTACGCCGCCAGGGACTCAAATCCTGCAGTGCCAGACGTGTCCCCCTGCTTAAGCCAGTACATGTTCAGGCCCGTCTGAAGTTTGCTAGAGAGCATTTGGATGATCCAGAAGAGGATTGGGAGAATGTCATATGGTCAGATGAAACCAAAATATAACTTTTTGGTAAAAACTCAACTTGTCGTGTTTGGAGGAGAAAGAACACCATACCTACTGTGAAGCATGGGCATGGAAACATCATGCTTTGGGGCTGTTTTTCTGCAAAGGGACCAGGACGACTGATCCGTGTAAAGAAAAGAATGAATGGGGCCATGTATCGTGAGATTTTGAGTGAAAACCTCCTTCCATCAGCAAGGGCATTGAAGATGAAACGTGGCTGGATCTTTCAGCATGACAATGATCCCAAACACACCGCCCGGGCAACGAAGGAGTGGCTTTGTAAGAAGCATTTCAAGGTCCTGGAGTGGCCTAGCCAGTCTCCAGATCTCAACCCCATAGAAAATCTTTGGAGGGAGTTGAAAGTCTGTGTTGCCCAGCGACAGCCCCAAAACATCACTGCTCTAGAGGAGATCTGCATGGAGGAATGGGCCAAAATACCAGCAACAGTGTGTGAAAACCTTGTGAAGACTTACAGAAAACGTTTGACCTCTGTCATTGCCAATGAAGGGTACATAACAAAGTATTGAGATGAACTTTTGTTATTGACCAAATACTTATTTTACTGAGGAATTTACCAATTAATTCATTAAAAATCATTCAATGTGATTTTCTGGATTTTTTTTTCTCATTTTGTCTCTCATAGTTGAGGTATACCTATGATGAAAATTGGAGACCTCTCTCATCTTTTAAGTGGGAGAACTTGCACAATTGGTGGCTGACTAAATACTTTTTTGCCCCACTGTTTGTGTTATAGTTCTGGGGATTATTTTATGTTCTGTTTAGCTTAGAAAACAAGGCAGCAATTTCTTTTAGTTTGTAAATGGACTGTTATTCAGTACAGGCGGCAGAATAATCCGCCTTGCCGTGTGAGGGGTAGGACGGCAGTCTACCCATTTCCCCTAATTTTAGTTGTTTTGTGTGAATGCGTTAGGCCCCTTTTGTGATTTCAGTTTAGTTTGTTTAGTGGATGATTCAGATTCCAAATTGGGGTGGGTTTTGATTTTATGTGTGTTTTTGGACTTTTCTATGGTGGTGGGGGGATGATGTGGGCAATTATACAGTATATAGTTCCTATGTTGTATATTTATTGGAGCTCTTATTTCTGTGGCACAGGGTGGTGGCTTCGCCTTCCAGTTCTGCCAACCCCGTGGCTATAAGAAGGGCTGCAGGTAGGAGGGCGGTCTCTTGGCCATTTCCACTGCCAGTGGTTTGGTGTGGTTAGGTGCACAGTGCTTGAATTTAATAAACGTGTGTTCAGCTCCACAGCTGGTCTCCTCCTTGGCTCTGACATAACAGCTACCACTCTAGTTCATTAACCCAGTCAGATTAGGGCCTCATTAATATCAGTGTATAGACTGAAAACCAGTCATTCCAGACAGCTTTTCTGATGAGCTGTAAAATAACATAGAGGTAGTTTTTGGTCTTTAAACTGGATATATTTGACCTTGAGGATGTCAAAGCTTAAAATTCATCCATAGAAAATGCATAATATGGGACCTTAAGTTATAAAAAAAAAAAGGAAAAAAAGTTTCTTTTTTCAGATTAACCCAGCCTCACCCACTCATGAAGTCTCCAAATATGTAAAGGCCATTCAGATTGGGTGATTCACAGCCTCTGTACACATATCCTCCTGTCACAGACTTCCCCACATGATGGCTGTATGCAAATATAGGGAGGATGTCATCTGTTGTGGCAAAGGGAGATGCACAAAAGTTAACTAAAAACTGTAAAATAGATTCTGTAATGATGTACAAGCAAATCTCAAGTGATGTGATAAAAAGAAAAAGAGCATTCTTGATTTTTATAGCTACATAAGTTTCAAATAAACACTTACTGAGAGAGGAGTTGTGGCACAATTTCATGTCATAGCATTCAAAGCCCTCTTTGGCCCTCCAGCCATAGTTCCCTCCCTTCACGATGATGTCAATCTCCTCATAGCGGTTTTGGCCAACATCTCCGCAGAATATTCGGCCTCTGCCATAGCCACTTACTGGGTCTCCACGGTCCACAGAGCAACGCCACATGTTTCTGACCCCATAAGCGAACACCTCCGGTCGAGCGTCTGGATCCTTGATGAATGGATTATCGTGGGGGATCCTATAATTCTTCCCACCAGAGTAACCTCCATCAACATCAATGCGAAGCACCTTTCCCAACAGTGCACTTCTGGGTATCAAAAATTAAAGAAATAAAATATTAAATACATGGATTGTGCTGTTGTTCCCTATTTTTTTTTTAATTAAAAGATAGCTACAGTGGGGTAAAAAAGTATTTAGTCAGCCACCAATTGAGCAAGTTCTCCCACTTAAAAGATGAGAGAGGTCTCCAATTTTCATCATAGGTATACCTCAACTATGACAGACAAAATAAGAAAAAAAAAATCCATAAAATCACATTGAAGGATTTTTAATGAATTAAATGGTAAATTCCTCGGTAAAATAAGTATTTGGTCAATAACAAAAGTTCATCTCAATACTTTGTTATATACCCTTTGTTGGCAATGACAGAGGTCAAACGTTTTCAGTAAATTTTCACAAGGTTTTCACACACTGTTGCTGGTATTTTGGCCCATTCCTCCATGCAGATCTCCTCTAGAGCAGTGATGTTTTGGGGCTGTCGCTGGGCAACACAGACTTTCAACTCCCTCCAAAGATTTTCTATGGGGTTGAGATCTGGAGACTGGCTAGGCCACTCCAGGACATTGAAATGCTTCTTACGAAGCCACTCCTTCATTGCCCGGGCGGTGTGTTTGGGATCATTGTCATGCTGAAAGACCCAGCCACGTTTCATCTTCAATGCCCTTGCTGGTGGAAGGAGGTTTTCACTCAAAATCTCACGATACATGGCCCCATTCCTTCTTTCCTTTACACAGATCAGTCGTCCTGGTCCCTTTGCTGAAAAACAGCCCCAAAGTATGATGTTTCCACCCCCATGCTTCACAGTAGGTATGGTGTTCTTTCTCCTCCAAACACGACAAGTTGAGTTTTTACCAAAAAGTTCTATTTTGGTTTCATCTGACCATATGACATTCTCCCAGTCCTCTCCTGGATCATCCAAATGCTCTCTAGCAAACTTCAGACGGGCCTGGACGTGTACTGGCTTAAGCAGGGGGACACGTCTGGCACTTCAGGATTTGAGTCCCTGGCGGCGTAGTGTGTTACTGATGCAGCCTTTGTTACTTTGGTCCCAGCTCTCTGCAGGTCATTCACTAGGTCCCCCCGTGTGGTTCTGGGATTTTTGCTCACCGTTCTCGTGATCATTTTGACCCCACGGGGTGAGATCTTGCGTGGAGCCCCAGATCGAGGGAGATTATCAGTGGTCTTGTATGTCTTCCACTTTCTAATAATTGCTCCCACAGTTGATTTCTTCACACCAAGCTGCTTACCTATTGCAGATTCAGTCTTCCCAGCCTGGTGCAGGTCTACAATTTTGTTTCTGGTGTCCTTTGACAGCTTGACAGCTTGACAGGTCTTGACCATAGTGGAGTTTGAAGTCTGACTCTTTGAGGTTGTGGACAGGTGTCTTTTATACTGATAACGAGCTCAAACAGGTGCCATTAATACAGGTAACGAGTGGAGGACAGAGGAGCCTCTTAAAGAAGAAGTTACAGGTCTGTGAGAGCCAGAAATCTTGCTTGTTTGTAGGTGACCAAATACTTATTTTACTGAGGAATTTACCAATTAATTCATTAAAAATCCTTCAATGTGATTGTCTGGATTATTTTTTTTTTCTCATTTTGTCTCTCATAGTTGAGGTATACCTATGATGAAAATTGGAGACCTCTCTCATCTTTTAAGTGGGAGAACTTGCACAATTGGTGGCTGACTAAATACTTTTTTGCCCCACTGTACATTTAGTCAGTATAGCATCCAAATAGTAATGCAAACAGTGATGGATAAAGGATAAAGAATAAGTATCTAAAAATGACTAAACTGTGGAAAAAGCACATTTTAAAAAGCTAACCAGACCATCAATAATGGAGAAGCTCATTCCAGTCTGATAAAATCACTCCAGGAGTGCTCAGCTCTCCTGACTGATCCTGGATCCAGACCCACCTGAGGATCACACCTGGTGAGCATCGGAGCGACTGCCTAGGAGGAGTAGTGATTCTTGTGAAATGTGGATGGACAAACGGACACCACGTCATCACATTAGCTCCTTTCAGCTTTGCTGGATTGATCTAAAAATTAAGATGAGCTTATGCAATAGGTGAATTAAAAAATAAGCCAAAGGTGATGGATGAGCATTCAATAATGTTGAAATACTAGTATCTAATGGGAAAACAGCAATGTTATCATGTTTGAATAGTCTTTTGAATTAGGATAAATGTCTTGCGTTTTCATCACAAAAACGGACAGCCAATTATATTGTGCAATGTCATGAGCAGGGCCCCGAGCCGATCTGAACATCAGAGCACATCTAGTGCCTACACCAGCATATCGACTTCACAGATGGTCAGGTACCCCGGCTGTAGCCGGTCAGACAACTTGACCTTAATAGCCAAATCTACCCAGTCAATAAGACAAACTAATCGACTGTGGTTTAATGAACGAGCCAGTCTAGACTGCAATTTAGATAAAAGAACAATAAAACCCCTGGTTGTGCTGATTCAAGTGACTAAACTGCAAAATGCTAATGATCCCAGTGTCCTTGTCATGCTGTAAAAAAGCAACAAAATAGTCCAGAATGACAGGAAATATATTGACTGTGGATTATTGCATGAGCTGGGATTAGAATTTGCAGAGAAAACCCACAGTTGGACTACTAGCTAGCTCACTTGATAAGATAGCTGCAGTGTAGTTACGTGAGCTGGAATTCTCAGTAGCAAACTTCCTCTCCTTGGAAGAGAGGGCATGCCAAATTAGCCGGGGGGTGGGGGGCAAGTTTGTATCAAGTCTAATAAGTAATAATGAAGTGATAACACAGTGAAATAAAGGAGAACCCTCACAATGCATAATATGGGTTCTTAAAGGTAAAAATTGAAATAATAAAGCTGCTATGAATGTTGTGAATATTAAATAATGGTTTATGCAAATGACTGACAGGAATTGTCTGATAGCATACTGTATGTTTATTAATTATGCTGAAATGAATCATCTTCTTTTGGTTGCTCTTTTTAGAGGTTGTGACAGCGGATCATCTGCCTCCGTCTCACCCTATCCCTTGCATCTTCTTCAGTGGCACCAACCCTCGCCATGTCCTCCTTCACTATATCTGTGAATCTTCTCTGTGGTCTTTTCCTCCTACTGGTAGCTCCATCTTCAGTGTCCTTTGTCCAATGTATCCACTATCCCTCCTCTGCACATGTCCAAAACATCTCAGTCTTACCTCTCTTACTTTGTCTCCAAACTGCTCAGCCTGAGCTGTCCCTCTGATATATTCATTTCTAATCCTGTCCCTAGTCACTGTCAATGAGAATCAGCATTTTTAAACATGTTTTTTGTTAGTGAATGGTAAATGGTGTTCACTTTTATCTCATCTCTGGATGACCAAAACGCTTTACAGATCCAGCTATCTTCCCATTCACACACACATTCACACGCTGATGGTGGTGGAGCCATCATGCAAGGCGCTGGCCTGACCCACCAGGAGCAACTCAGAGTTCAGTGTCTTGGTCCTGGACACTTTGGCATCCAGACTGCAGAAAGAGCAGGAATCAAACCATCAACCCGCAGATCAGAAGTCGCCGACTACACTCTACACCTGAAGCACAGCCTCCAAAGTGCCACAGTCTCCACACCATACATCATAGCAGGTCTCACTACTATTGTGTAAATGTTTCATTTCACTGTAGCTGCTATTACTCTGTCACAAATCACCCCTGACCAGAAGTTGCACTAGACTTTTTACCTCCGCCAAGGAGGTTATGTTTTCATCGGCGTTGGTTTGTCTGTCTGTCTGTTTGTTTGTCTGTCTGTCTGTCTGTCTGTCTGTTAGCAAGATAACTCAAAAAGTTATGGACGGATTTTCATGAAATTTTCACAGATTGTCAGAAATGGGGTATCCTACAGGTGATTAGATTTTGGTGGTGATCCGGATCACCGTCCACAAGAAAACTGCCATTACGGAAAATGACATTTTCGTCAATAACTACTGAACCACTAATCCTATCATTGTGAATCCAATTGCTAGTCATATGTTTTCATGGTCAAGGAATCTGAAAACGTACACACAAACACTGTATGGTGGGAACTGTGGCGCTTGGCGGAGGTCTGCGCTCTCCGAGTGCTTTTCTAGTTTATTATGTCATTTTCAATTCAATTCAATTCAGTTCAATTCAGCTTTATTTATATAGCGCCACATCACAACAAAAGTCATCTCATAGCGCTATCAAATGCAGGGAAAACCCCACAATGTTTTGACAGATTGTAAAAATTCTGTCATAATCTATTATCTGTCATTCTAATTGACTTTAATTAGATCACCCCCAGTGTAATCTGTCAGATAACAGACGGCTTTGAGGATTTTCAGTCACTGGTGAAAAAAATCTGTCATTGAATGACAATTTTCAATTAATGCAACCTCTGCCCCTGACACTCGTCTCCACCCTGCCTGCACCCTCTTCTTCACCTCTCTTGTGTATTTTCCATTGCTTTGGATGGTTGACCCCAGGTATTTGAATTCATCTACCTTCACTTCTCCTTGCATCTTCACTGTATACACCTGCCTTGCTCTCATTGACACCATGTATTCAGTCTTGCTTCTACTGACTTTCATTCCTCTTCTCTCCAGAGCATACATCCACCTCTTCAGGTTCTTTTCCACCTGGCCCCTACTCTCACTACAGATCACAATGTTGTTTGCAACATCCACGAAGAATCCTGCCTGACCTCATCTGTCAGCCTGTCCATCACCATGGCAAACAAGAAGGGTCTCTTCTTCTTCTTTTAGATTTGATTGGCGGTTGGCAACTAGCTTACAGGTGCCACGTACTTTACTTTATATCATCACTGTATATCTTTGTATCAGGAGTTCTTACAAGGAGTTCTGAACAACTCCCCATGCACAAAAAAATTATCCGTCCTTGGACTGCGTCCTCGGTGGCGTCAACAGCTGTGCCAGCCAGCCGGCTGACTTCAGAGTCAATCCATGATGTAAACCCACCCCCACCTTGAACCCATCTGTCACTCCTACAGCTAGGGCTGTCACAATAGGGGAATTTCCCCTGCGGTGATGGTGGATAGCTCAACACCACGGTATGCAGTATTATTGCAAATGTTTTTAGGACCCTGTGGTCTTGTAATTTAAACAGGGTTCATAACTTATGTGGCAAATGATGGAAGCTGTGAGAAACTCGCTGCAGCTCCGCTCTCAACTTTATGTGAGTGTGTGACAATTGTGCAGAGCTCTGGGCTTAGTAGGCATAAACTGCTGATTCTGTTAAAAAAGAAAAAAAAAACAAAAAAACCCCGATTGTTTTCATTAAGCAGTGGCGGTAACTCCACTATTTCAACTACAGGGTGTGTGTGGACTGGAGACTGCAGTGACATTCAGCATTTTTAAACAGGACAGCCTCCATACAGGACCCTGCATGGCTCTTGTCTCCGTGATTTTTGGATTTTTGCTGCTGTCCAAAAAATCACGTTCAAACAAGCAATGCACTACGCAGTAGTTGTTTCGTTCTCGGACCTCACACTCCGCTCAGAAGGAAATAACACGCTTTGAGCCCTTTCAGTGCTCACTGTCACGACTGTATTTAGAAAGGAGTCCAAACACTTCCACCACTAACTGCCTGCTGGAGTCCTTCTGGAGAGAGAGTGCCCACATGTTACTGACACTGCTATCACCCTGTGCTATGGAAGCTTCCACAGTACCGGGTGCTGCCGCTGTCAGTACCGGGTGCAAACATGCTGTTGGCAATAAAAATATACTTAACATTTAGCAATTTATTTATTAATCAATAGGGGCACATAAGTGAACAACAAAATTTTGCCACACACACAATAAAAGTGAACACCGCGGTTGGTGCGGCTGCTCATTTTCCTCCACGGTAGGCTTGTCCATAGCATGGAATTACATAATTGCCGTTATCGTGACAGTTCTACCTAAAACACACCTCACTGCTGTCTCACTGTCCTCATACTTGTAAAATTAATTACAGTATGCTGAAATGAGTGATGGTGAATTATGTTAGCTATCAATGTTGCTAAAGGCCCAGTGGCTGTAGTATCCAAGAAAGTAACAGGGCGATAAATGACTATAAATTTCTAGCTTACGTATTGCTAAATTATTATATTAGATTTTTAATGTAAATGAAATGTATTTTATTAGGGATGCATTAATAAAATGACAGTAAACAGGGTAAGGAATGCAACAGACAATGTTGGGTGGAAGTTTCTCATTTCACAGAAACTCAAGATCAAACTTACTTGTTTTGTGCATTTCCATACTTCCCAAATGGATCCCCAGCTTTACCACCATCTCCAGTAAAGATGTACAAATAACCATCAAGACCAAACAGCAGCTGGCCTCCATTGTGGTTTGCGGCTGGTTCCTCGATCTCTAAAATAACTCTTAATGCAAAAAAGACCGGATTAAGTATGATTACATAAACATTGTATAGGCCATATTTTTGTTTCAGACACATAGAAATCTGAAATTGCTATGACTTTCAACTACATCCTAAGGTAGTCTAATGCAGCCTTCAAGTCTTCAACTCTTGTAAATGCCGTCTTATAGAGAGAAATGACAACAGAGCTACCCTGAGGTATTAAATAGCAGGTTTGTTTAAGTTAAAGAAAACTGAGTTTCTCATCTAATTCCAGAAAAATATTTGGATATTGACGAATGCTTCTTGGGAACTGTCATATAATGTGATATTTATATGTGGTGTGTCTTTAAGACTGTGGTGACGTCACAGGTCAGAGTTGACCTTCACCGGGTGATATGATATGAAAATGGCGATGTGTTGATGTTGCCGCCTGTTAATGTTTCCCGCTCCTAGTTGTTAAAAGAGAACTTTGTTGAAACCACTATTCGTGTGGACCTCAGTTCTTTACATGGTGTCAGAAGTGCTTGACGGACGCTCTGCTTCAGTAAGATGGCCTTGTTTAATCCCCCGGAAAGTTTTCCTTTTCATCGTCCAAATGAATGGGCGGGCTGGAAAGAGCGCTTTCTGCGTTTCCGGACGGCTATAAAACTGAATAAAGAGGACGGCGAAGTTCAGGTCAGTTCACTGATTTACGCCATGGGCCCCGAAGCTGAAAACATCTTCAAATCATTCTCCTTTACTGAGGAAACGGATCAAAAGAAGTTTGACGTTGTGTTAGGAAAATACGACGAGTACTTCTGTCCTAAACAGAACGTGATCCATGAGCGCGCTTGTTTTCACCAGAGGCTGCAGCGGCCCGGTGAGAAAGTGGAAATGTTTATCAGAGCCCTTCATGAGATGTCAGAACACTGTGACTTTGGTGTAAAGAGAGATGAACATATCCGTGACCGAATTGTTGTGGGCATCCTTGATAAAGAGCTGTCACGTAAACTGCAGATGATGGCTGATCTAACACTTGCCCAAACCATTCAAACAGTTCGCCAGTCCGAGGAGGTTGTCCTCCAGGTTCACCAGCAGGGGGAGGCACACGCCACGGTGCAGGAGATCCAGGGAAAAGCAGCAGGCAGAGGAAGATCTCCATTTAAACCAAGGAAGGGAAAAAGTGGAGAGCAAAAAGACTCATGGTGTGGAAGATGTGGAAAATTAAAACACAGAGATCCTGAAAAGTGCCCAGCCATGAAGTCAACATGCAACAAGTGTAAAAAGGTGGGTCACTGGGAAAAGAAATGTCACAGTAAATCAGTCAGAGAAGTCACTGAAGAGACAGTTTCCCAGACACCATTTTTTTTGGGCGCAGTCACAAAAACAGACAGAAATGATGACCCATGGACCATACAGCTTACAATTGGAACAACACCAGTCAATTTTAAAATTGATACGGGTGCAGATGCAAACATTATGGGAGAAAAGACATTTAACAAACTAGTTCCTAAGAAGGAATTGGAGCCATCTAATGTCACACTGTGCAGCCCGGGTGGTCAGTTGGACTGTATAGGGAAATTTCAAGCCTTCACAGAATACAAAAAAACCCCATATACTTTTCCTGTGTATGTCATCAGTGGCAATAATGCAAACAATTTGCTGGGCAGAGACACAGCAATGTCGATGGGGCTTGTGAAGCGTGTTGAAGAAGTTCACAAAGCATTTGGTGAGCATGGAACACTTAAAACAGAACCAGTTAAAATCCTGTTAAAAGAGAATGCTCAGCCATACACAGTGCACACTGCCCGTCGTGTCCCTTTGCCACTTTTGCAGAAGGTTAAAGAGGAATTGCAGCGTATGGAGGAGAATAATGTGATTGAAGCTGTGATTGATCCTACAGATTGGTGCGCGCCAATGGTACCAGTCCCAAGGAAAAATGGAAAAGTGCGGATCTGTGTCGATTTAAAGAAGTTAAATGAAGCTGTACGAAGAGAGAGGTATGTTCTTCCTACTGCAGAGGAAATCACTGCAAAACTTAGTGGAGCAACCACATTCACATCATTGGATGCTGCCTCCGGGTTTTGGCAGATTCCTCTCCATCCAGAAAGCAGTAAATTAACAACCTTTATCACACCCTTTGGGAGATATGCATTCAAACGTCTTCCATTTGGGATCACAAGCGCTCCTGAAATTTTTCAGCGCAAAATGACAGAAACCCTCAACGGCCTGGAAGGCGTGGCTATCTACATGGATGACATACTGGTGTACGGCGACACTCCTGAACAGCACGACCAGCGTCTCAGCAAGGTACTGGAAAGGATCGAGTCAGCCGGACTTAAACTGAACAGAGAAAAATGTAAGTTTAGACAAAACAAGCTTCACTTCTTGGGCCAAGAAATTGACAAATCAGGCGTGAGACCCGACCCTGATAAAGTCAAGGCAATCCGCGAGCTCCCTCCACCACAGAACGTGCATGACCTCAAGCGTGTCCTGGGCATGTTTAACTATCTAAGGAAAATAGACACCATAAAGATTGCTACAGCAGCTGACTGTAACCTACAGTTGGTGTTGTGGTACATCAAGTCAGGATGGCCAGAATACATAGGCAATGTCCCAGCAGCTATCAGAGACTATTTTCCCATTAAAAATGAACTGTCTGAATGCGATGGAATTATCACCAGAGGGAGCCGCATGCTGATTCCGGATGTGCTCAGAGCAGACATCTTGGATCGAATACATGATGGACATCAAGGTCTGACAAAATGCAGAGAGCGGGCCTGCACATCTGTGTGGTGGCCTGGCATCTCATCTGAAATCAAACGCAAAGTCCAGTCCTGTCAGGTGTGTCGTGAGATGAGACCAGCTCAGCGAAAAGAGCCTCTCTTGTCAACCCCTCTACCTGATCGACCCTGGAAGAGACTTGCTGTTGACCTGTGTGAGCATAACAAGCACACTTACCTTGTTGTGTCAGACTATTTCTCTCGGTTCCTCGAGATACTTCATCTGCCAGTAACCACTGCTTCTCAGATGATCTTAAAGCTGAAGGCAGTGTTCGCGAGGTTTGGTTGTCCAGATGTGGTTGTATCTGACAATGGGCCTCAATTCTCATGCCAAGAATTTAAAAAGTTTGCAAGGGAGTTTGACTTTTTGCACATCACCTCAAGTCCACATAACCCCCAAGGAAACGCACATGCAGAGAGGGGAGTTCAAACAGCAAAAAGAATCTTAAAGCAGCAAGATCCTTTGCTCGCCCTCATGTGCTTTCGATCAACGCCCTGCACCACCACAGGCGTGAGTCCTGCAGAGCTACTTATGGGTCGAAAGATCAAAACAACTCTTCCTACACTCGAAGTGAATCTTCAGCCCCGATGGCCTGATCTGGAAGTCGTCAGGAACAAGGATGCAATGGAGAAACAGAAACAAGCATTCTACTTCAATCAGCGCCATGGAGCTAAACCCCTACCTTCGTTGAAGCCAGGAGATTCAGTCCTCACAAAGCTGGACCATCAGAAATCCTGGAAAACACCCGCTGTTGTCACAGGAGAAAGCAGCACACCTCGCTCCTTTCTTATTGAAACACCCCAGGGAGCAACTTTGCGACGCAACCGCCGTCACTTGCAACATGATCCTGAAACAGCCAGAGAGATACACTCTTCAGCTCCAAATGACCTGCAGCCAGAGACTGTCGATCAGCAGCCTGAAACTGCAGCTGCTGCTGACACTATTTTACCAGAATCCAGTGTCAAACCGCCAGACCCAAAGCAAGGACTGTTGTTTACCCGGTCTGGTAGAATGATTAAACCTGTGCAAAGACTAGATTTGTAGAGAAAAAAAAAAAAAAAGAAAAAATAGAGAAATTCACGTGTTCACTGTGATAAGTGTGGTTATATGTGGTTCAAGGATTAAGCCATGGGCTGTGGGGAAGGGTGAAATGGGAATGAAAAATGTTTGAATTGAAAATTGTTTTGTTCTGAAAGAAAAAAAAAGCTAAAAAAAAAGGGGGAGATGTCATATAATGTGATATTTATATGTGGTGTGTCTTTAAGACTGTGGTGACGTCACAGGTCAGAGTTGACCTTCACCGGGTGATATGATATGAAAATGGCGATGTGTTGATGTTGCCGCCTGTTAATGTTTCCCGCTCCTAGTTGTTAAAAGAGAACTTTGTTGAAACCACTATTCGTGTGGACCTCAGTTCTTTACAGGAACAGTGACCCATCAAGTCTTGGCTGGTTCTGTGGTGCTTGCCAGAAAAAACAAAGACTGTTTCCAAAGCATATTAAGAATGACAAACTTATCAGTCGGATTTTCTGTTAAAGTGGCACTCTGCCAAAAATCTTTTTTTCTTGTTAACATGTCTGTAATATGTTTTTATGACTTACAACACATATAAAGAGTAAGATCACATAAATGTCTCATGTCTCTATATTTTTGCTTCAAAATTTTGCTTAAGCCCTGCCCCCTGCAAAAAGGCAAGTTGAGATGGAATGTGGGTAGCGTTGAGCCAATCAGGATTCTCTGGCCTAACTGGTGTTAGCCTCGGGCCAGTTAGCATTTTTGGGCTAGCTGCTTCGAAAATTTGACCCAGATTACGACGGGTTTTACCATTAAACTGCTTTTAAGGAATGTGTGGTACATGGGAAATGGCACTATATTGTGAAGTGCAGTGCGGTGACATGCACTTCCAATCATGTCACCGCATTGTCCTATATAGTGGGCGGCTGCTATGTTACAGCCTCTTTGGCCGGATGCCCACACTGGTGCCTGCCTTGTACTGCTCTGTACATAGCTCCTAAATAAAGCTGTGTTTGCCAACTCTACCTTGCCTCATTCATCACTCAGGTATTTCCATGCATAACATTTGGCGACATCAGATTAACTCATGGAGGCGTGCGTAACACCACTCTGTCCTTCCCTCGAGCTCCCGAGCGAACCACCAGTTCCACGGCCGCATTAGTTGGAGGCCTATCAGACACATATTACGGTGCTGTACCTCGAGAAACTCGATATGGTGAGGGCGCGGGTGCTTCTCGTCCACAACCTGAGTATTGAGAGCCAGAGGGTCCTACGGATGCTCGGCACGGTGGACTTGTATGAGGACAAAGTGAAGCTGCTAGCAAATGTTTCTCCACCCCTGACAGCGTGACTGTTTGGAGAATTCGTTTTTGCCGGACATACCAGTATGTAGGTGAGACTATCTGCCAGTATGCTGTTGACCTGAAGCAGCTAGCTAGCGAGTGTTGTTTTGGACTGCTTGAAGACGAGATGGTATGCGACCAACTAACAGGGCACACGGGCAACGCTGAGCTGCGTGCTAGGCTATTAGTGGTGCCTAATGACTTGACGTTAGATGAAGCAGTTGAGCTAGCGTTCCGGTTGGAAGCCGTTGATAAGCTAGCTGTGGAGCTAAATTGGTCCCAGCCGCAGAAGCTGCCGGAACCGCTCGCCTCAGTTAATGTTGCCGACCCTGATAGCGAGGATAGCTTGAACAAAGATTATTGGAAAATCAGTGTTGCCAGTCAAAGGTCTGCTCCGGGAAAACCCCTTTGCAAGGGTTGTGGGTCCACGATGCAAGAATTGTTTTTAAAGGACCCCCTTCAGTTGTAAAGAATAACTGCCTGTTACCACTTATCACAGGTGTGAGACGTGTGCATTTGTTTACAGGCTGACGGATAAGGAACCATCAAATTCGGAAACCTTTACCTCGTTTGGAAACAACTACAACATACAGTATAATAATATAGTCACTTTTGACTGGGATCTTGCTCTTACCTTCTGATCCTTTTTGGTTTCTTTGTTGACTCTACCATGATGTTACATTCTGAACAGGCCAAGCTAGATAGCTTCATCTCATAGTTAGCGGCTAACTAACACCACGCCTTGTGATTGCCTATTGGAACACAGACTGTAAAGCACGCCACTTATAGTTTATCCAGAGTTCTGACCCAAACAGCAAAGTTACATAGTTCTGTTGCAGAGCTATGTAGAGAACAAACTAATTTTGTGGGTGCTTGTGGCCTAAATTGCTGTGTGTTAACACATTTTTGTCATCCTAGAGTTTAATATTTTGTAGACCTGAAACTTAGATCCTTCAGACCTGTGATCCAGACAGAGATGTAGGGCACAGTTGCTACTCCATACCAGATAATTATAGTTCCAGGTGAGGATAAAGTTTTGAGACATAAAACTAATTTGGAAATATGTGGTGTATTTTAAATTCTCAATTGTTACTTCTGTCATTTTATATAATTGTAATTGCTTTATGCTGCAAATCTGATTGTAACTGGTGATTTTTGTTTACTGTGCTCAGTGCCCTAGAAAAATGTTCCAGAACTCTGAAGTGATATAAATGCAGAGCATGTTTAGCAAAGTTTGGCACAATTATAGCCCTTGTGTGAATGATAATATATGTCCTATATGTCTTTCAGCATACACTTTGTACAGACATACATTCTCAGAAGAACTGTGGAGGTATGGGGGGGGAGGCCTTTTGCATACCTCTCTGAGTGGGGATCAGCCATGTTCATGTCATAGGCAGACACTTTCATCTCACTGATCCTGATTTTCTCCACCTTACTGTTGACTTGAATGGAATAGTAAATGAAGAAGCGACCATTGTCCCTGTATTTGGGGTGGAAGGCCATGCCTAGGAAACCCCTCTCATCCCCCAGCCACGGTGTGGTCATCACCTCTCCACTCAAATCCAGGAAAGGTTGCTCCAGCCGGCTTCTGTCACGCAGGTAAATCCAAACGAAGCCCATCTGCTCCGCAATGAACATACGGTGTGTATCATCACCGCTATGCAACATCAACACCGGGTTCCTCAGGTTGTTGGCCACCTCAGTCAGGCACAGCTGGAGGCACCCTCTGGGGTCCTCCACCACTCGACCCAGATTGCTGTTGAGGTCGGGGCTCTTCAAAACGTTGGGGTAACAGTAGTCAGGGTCGGACAGGTCGACTATGCTACAGAAAGTGTTTGTGTCCCGCACAGTGGCATCCTGCAGCAGCTGGTTCCTGGTTAAATATTTAACCACGTAGTGGCATTTGACATGAAACTCAGAGCAGTAAGCAAAGCAAAGGCCAGGAAGCTCTCTGACAGGTGTGTAAGGGTCCTCGGCATCATAGAGATGGGCAGCATATGGAGAGCACTCCTGCATTGGACAAACACAACCAATTACCTCATTTCAGGGCAGTGTTACACACTGAAATGACCTATGAGGGCTGCTCAATAAAGATTTCCCCTGATTCCCTTCCAGTTATTGTAGCAGGCTGAAATTGCACATGCATAATAATGCATATCTCTAAAGCTTACATGGTAATTTCCAGCTCTGAAGTCCTAAGAGTTTCTCTTTTAGGTGTGATAAGATGTGATAATGGAGCCAATTAAATGCAGAGTAGTCATTGGGTTCCCATGCTTGAGAGGCCACACACCATGGGAGACGTTTGATGAGATGAAAGACTTATGGGGAGGATGCCCCATCGTATGATGTAGTCAAGCACAGGCATTGACAGTTCAAGTGTGGTCAGACATCAGTGGAAACGGCATCCATTCCCAGGTGACTAGTGTGTTATTAATGAAGACCCCATTCGGCAAATGGAGGTCACCATTTTGGAGGATCGCCACATGACTGTTCTCCAACAAAAGCAAGAGCAGGTTGTTTTTTCCATGTGCCAAGAAAACCAGGAGGACTTTTTCCATGGACTAATCACATAGGATGAAACATGGGTCTATCACTATGACCCAGAGATTAAAGCCTATGGAACCATTGTGACTCTTCACTTCCAAAGAAGGCACATGTCCAACTGAGATCATGCTCGTGGTCTTTTGGGACCAGCATTGAGTACTGACAATGGATTTCCTGGCAAAGGGAACCACAATTACAGAGACTTACTATGCTTCACTGTTGCAGAAATTGCAGAAGGCCATCAAAACCGAGAGGCGTGGTAAAGGTGTCTTGCATATTGCCCACACCATCTCACTTCCACCTTCTTTCAACCATGAAGTCATTTTTGAAGGGCAAGCACTTCCATGACAATGAAATGCTGATTTTCAAGGTCAGGTTGGTCAAGGTCAAGTTGCAGCTCGGTAGCACAGTGGTTGGCACTGTGGCAGCACAGCAAGAAGGTCACGGGATCGATTCCACCCCTGACCATTGTGGGTTTGATCCCACCCCTGACCATCAGTGACCCTTCTGTGTGGAGTTTGCATGTTCTCCCCGTGTCTGCATGGGTTTACCCTGGGTACTCTGGTTTCCTCCCACAGGCCCAAAACATGCACGTTAGGTTAACTGGAGACTCCAAAGTGGCCTTAGGTGTGAATGTGTGTGTGAATGGTGAAGGGCTTTGTCATAAGCTCCCCGTGCGCTGTGGAAAAGCGCACAGAGGAGGGGAAAAAGGACAAATGGATTTACGTGCAGGGTTTCACCAAACACACATTTATTGACACCAAAGTGAATATACAAAAGACAAGACAGCTCGGGTTACACTTAAGAGTCCTTCAGGACTCCCAACACACACGGGAGGATTACACTGGGCAACAGCCAAAGCGTAGCGGCTGTGCTGCACAGGGGAAACGCTGCGGAAAGTGTAGCAGCACAGCGGCGAACAGAAACACTAACAGTTACTCACAGTGAGGGGGCAGTCTGAGTAGTCACAGCGTTTTCCAGCGAGCACACACAGAAATAGTCCTTCTGGCAACGTGACGGTTAGATAGCAGAGAACACCCACCTAACGCATATCATGGTCCAGCTGTGTTTGTCTAGCAAAGAGCTGCTTAAATACAAACACCTCTGGCCTCACAAATTGGGAACACCTGGGCGAGGCATGGGAAAGATAATTACCGGGGCCGGGAACAGCTGATGGAAATAAGAGGGAGAGCGAGGGGCGTGGCTGGACCGACAGACTGTCAGCAGCATGGGAGAAAGTAGGTCACAGAGGCTGACTAACTGTTGCCGATCAGGCAGCGGCTATGACTATGGAAATGAGTACAAAATACACATAATGCACATATACAGAAGAACCAAAACCCACAGAGAGATCAGGGCCGAGCCGGGGAAAGCCAAGCCGGCTCGGCTCGTGACAGAGCCCCCCCCTTTAAGGGGTGGGTGCCCAGACACCCAAGGTAACATCAAGAAGATCCCCCCCCAAACAGGAGCAACAACAACAAATGACATGAACCCGGGTGGGAGGTAGGGGGAACAGGAAAGGAGGGAACACAATACCCCACCCAGGGCCCACGATTAACCCCCCCAAGTCCACGAGCGTTGGGGCTCAGGAGGCTGCCCAGAGTACCAGGCCCGGCAGAAGGTCTGGTGGACCGAGTCCGGCGACCTGCCGGAAAACATGAGCCACCTGACCCGGGGAGTCAGTTCTTCTAGCGGCTGGCCAGCGTTGTTTAGCCACCAGGACCGAAGGGGTGAAGCAGGAGGCGGCCTGCCCACCAGAAGGCTCACTAGTGGGTAACTGGACCAGGAAGAGGGGACCTCCACGGCGTCCTCAGGGTGGTTCGCAACAGCACCCGCAGTGGACCCTGACTGGGCCGGTGCCGCTGCACCCACGATGGTCCCCGACTGGGCCAACTCCGCTGCACCCACGGTGACCTCCAGCTGAGGCTCAGCTGCACCCATGGTGACCTCCGGCTGAGGCTCAGCTGCGCCCGTGGGGGACCCCAATTGGGCCAAAGCTGCCCCCACGGTGAGCAGACCGACCCGCAGGAGCACCAAGCCGAGGAGGCGATTGATGGGGGGAGCCCTGATGACCTTGGCAGGAGGAGCTGGAGCAGCGGTGTCCTCCTCCGGCTGGGCCAGACCCTCTGCAACCTCTGGCAGTGATACACCCCCTCTGGTGACCCTAAACAATGGCTCAGAGGATGCAGGAAAAGAGAGGTGGTTAAGTTCCGGGGCAGCGGCGGAGCCCAGCGAAGTGAGTTCAGATGCAGCCAAGGGCTGCACCTGACTCTCCTCCCCAAGAGCCAGGCAGGATCTCTCTAGAACAGACATGAGAAACACTACTGAGAGAACTTGCCTGAGCTGGAGCTCCACCGCCGTCCAGGACTCCATCAAACTTGGCGGTGGTATCCCGGGTCTGGCCTTGAGGAGGTCCATCTCAGACTCCCATTCCGCTGCAGAAGCCTCCACAGCAGGCGAGATGGTTATCGCAGTCCCTTTGAACTGCTGCAGTGGCTCCAATGCTGGGGATTCCATCGTCGTGGCTGCAGGAAAACACCTCCGTGCCGGCCCCTGGGCAAGATCATCCAGGGCCCCAAACTCCTCCACCGTCTGACAGCCCCGACCTTGGGCCAACAGGCCCTCAGGGAGAATGGGAGGAGACATGGAGAGGGAAAGAAATGAATTAGTTTTTGCAGCTGGAGGAGAGGACCCAGCGGACTGCTTAAACCAGGCCTCTCCCTCAGGAGACAGGCAAGATTCAATACAATTAGATGGAATAGAAAGAAAAAGTACTTGCCTGTCATCCCAGTCGTTAGTTCTGGCAGCTGCAGACGGCTGACAGTCGCCCCTCTCCATGTCAGCGGTGACGTGGGCCCCTCTGCAGACGGGTGGAGGAGCCGTACCTATGACGATGGAAGTAGGCGTGGCTGGGATGAGTTCAGCGGCCCTTACGGCAGCTGGAAAGGTGGTTGCCGCTGCCGACGAGGAGGGCTTCTCCTGGTGTCTCAACATTGGGTGACGCCGTCTTCTGCTTGCCAGGATTGACCGTGCAGGAGACAGAGGAGGGTCGGGCGAAGAGTCCCAAAGAATGAAGGCTTGCTGATCTCCGGGTCTCCGTCTCAGCGCCGTGGGGAACGTCAACCTGGGGAAGGAGTGCTGGAGTGAACTCACTGTGGTTAGCAGGTCGGCGAACTCGGGGTAGTCCCATAACCTGGGATACGTCTCCAAAACCTCCACAGCTCCCTCCAGGCACTCCAGCCTCTTCTTCAGTCCCCGGGTGGTGAGGGCCTCATTGACGAAGCTCCGGATATATTCAGTGGCCCATCCCTCCTCAATTGTGGGCAACTCCGCTGCAACAGCCTCCACAGCAGGCAAGATGGTGGTGTCAGTCCGATGCTCCTCTTGCAGCAGCTCCAACACTGGGAAACCCTCCGGCATGGTTGCAGGGGGACCTCTCCATGCTGGCTCCGGGAAGGACTCCTCCGAAGCCACTGGCTCCTCCACCATCTGATAGCCCTGACCTTGGGCCGACAGGTCCTCAGGGAGAATTGGAGGAGACACGGAGAGGGGGAAAAATGAATTAATATTTGCAGCCAGAGGAGAGGACCCAGCGGACTGCTGAAACTGGGCCTCTCCCTTGGGAGACAGACAAGGTTTGTAACACTTGCCTGTCATCCCGGTTCCCGATGTTGACAGCTCCAGACAGTTGGCAGTCACCCTTCTCCGTGTCACTGACTCCTTCAAAAGATTGTGGAGGAGCCGGCTCCGATGATACGGGGGTGGGTGTAGCCAGGATAATCTTGGAGGACCTCTCGGCGACTGGAGCGATGACGGCTGCCAAAGACGAGGGGGGCTTCCTCCGGCGAGGCTTCCTTCTCCTTGCGGGCGGTTCGAGTACCAGATAGTCCAGGATTCTGATCACACCACCGAACTGTAAGTAATCAAGGCCGATGAACTCCAGAATATCAGGAACCGAAGGCGGTGTAGCCGCGGGGGGCTCGAGCACTGGGAGCTCCTCACCCAATCCCTCGCATGGCATGGCGAAAATATCCCGGAGAATCTTGGTCACCTCTGGATGGTCCCACAGTCTATCCCGATTCATCACTCTCACCGCCGTGCCCTGAGCCCATCGAGCGGTCTCGGATGAACAGGGCTCCAGCGTCCACGAAAGTATGTCCTCTAGTAAACATAGCGAGCGCAGCTCCCTCTCCAGCAGCTCAGCCATGGTGCCCGGAAAGCAGGTGGGTGAAAACGAGACAGTCCCAAAAAATGAAAAATGATTTGTGTGGGTGTAACCCGCGAAATCCTTTTAGGAGGCTGGACCATTCTGTCATAAGCTCCCCGTGCACTTTTCCACAGTGCACGGAGGAGGGGAAAAGGACGAATAGATTTACGTGCAGGGTTTCACCAAACACACATTTATTGACACCAAAGTGAACATACAAAAGACACGACAGCTCGGGTTACACTTAAGAGTCCTTCAAGATGCCCAACACACATGGGAGAATTACACTGGGCAACAGCCAAAGCGTAGCGGCTGTGCTGCACGGGGGGAAGTGCTGTGGAAAGCGTAGCAGCACAGCGGCAAACAGAAACACTAACAGTTACAGTGAGGGGGCAGTCTGAGTAGTCACAGCGTTTTCCAGCGAGCACACACAGAAATAGTTCTTCTGGTGACATGACAGTTAGAGAACAGCCACCTAACACATATCATGGTCCAGCTGTGTTTGTCTAGCAAAGAGCTGCTTAAATACAAACACCGCTGGCCTCACAAATTGGGAACACCTGGGCGAGGCGTGGGAAAGATAATTACCGGGGCCGAAAACAGCTGATGGAAATAAAAGGGAGAGTGAGGGGCGTGGCTGGACCGACAGACTGTCAGCAGCATGGGAGAAAGTAGGTCACAGAGGCTGACTAACAGCTGCCGATCAGGCAGTGGCTATGGCTATGGAAATGAGTACAAAATACACATAATACACATATACAGAAGAACCAAAACCCACAGACAGATCAGGGCCGAGCCGAGGAAAGCCAGGCCGGCTCAGCTCGTGACAGGCTTGGCACCATACTGTGGCTGCCCCATCCATCCAGGTGGATGTCCCGTAATTTCCCTCTGAGATTAATAAAGTATACTAAAAAGTTGTGGCTTTTGATTCAACCTGCAGGGTTCTACAGGCGAGGTCTCCACAGCTGCATAAAGCAGTGGGAAAACTGTGTGACCATTGGTGGTACCTATATAGAGAAAGACTAATAACTGTGCCATGTTTGGTTCCTCTCAATCCATAGGAAATGAGTCAGGGAAAATCTTTAATGAACAGCCTTCATATTTTGTGTTGCTCAAATATGTTTGAGGTAATAATGAAACAATTGCACCTTTTTATACATTTGCTTCAGAATACTGTATGGTTTGCTTTCCATTTGGTAACTGACACTGAAAAGTAAAGTAAGTAATTATCTAAGTGTAAATATAAACATATTAACAAATTAAAACCCTGGGTAGTTAATTTCCTTTTGTGATTTTTTTTTTTAAAAAATCACACTAAATATTTACTTCAACCATTTTTCTCTGGTTTCTATTCACTTGCAACAAATACAAAGTTACATAAGTACAAATGTTTTTTTCCCCCCTTTGGCAACTGTAAGAATATCAAATTAAACTTATCCATCCATCCATCCATCCATCTTCTAGCGCTTATCCAGGGATCCATGTCGTGGAGGCATCAGTCCAGGCAGAGTAGACCAGACTTCTGCCCGGTTCACATAGCACCATGTCCCCATAATCTCTCCTGCAGGTGGTGAGCCCACTGGAGGGCGGGCCCATGTGCCTCCTTTGGGAACACTGGGTCCATGATGTAACTTTTTTCATGGCGATCTACTGGACCGCTCTTAGTCTGGCCCTTCACCCAGGACCAGTTTGCCTTAGGAGACCCTACCAGGTAGCAAGTTGCCCCCAACAACATAGCTCTTGGGATCATTCAGGCACTCAAACCCCTCCACCATGATAAGGTGGTGATCCAGGGAGGGGAAATTAAACGAACGTTGAATATATGTTTTACTGTTTTTGGAATGAAAATCCAAACTAATTAATGTGAAAGATCCCCTTTAGGGTAATAGCTATTAGTTTAAATCTTTATACCTCTAGGCATGTCAGAACAGTAAATTGAAATGAGCACAGAGCATTATGCAAGGTTTGGTGAATTACAACTCTTGTTAATGTTGTAATCTATGTATCTTTCAATAGAAAGTTTGTACAGACATGCATCATTGCTATCTGTCACAGTCTTTACCAGTATATTAAAAAGAGGTAAGAAGATGCCACACATTAAAGTCACCTAAGGATTAAAATTCATTGTTCAGTGTTATGATTATGGAGTGATATAAATACATATGACAACATGCATGGTAAATATATTTGACTCTTAAAACATAACAAAATTTTGAACATTGCTTTGCCTGGTCTTCAGACTTCAGTTCACCATTTGAATGTATATGTACGTGTGAACATAGCCTCTAATTAACAAATATGCAATTTAAAACAACATGTAAAACAAAAATGTATCCCAATAGAAGTTATCTACTTTTGTAAGAGTTATACTATTTAATTCCCTTTAAATAATCAATCATTTTAGCACATCTTTGTGGTTAAAAAGTGAATCAGAAAACTACTATATTACTCAAAGTTACTCAAATTCTTTATTTAGTGAAATATTTAAAAGTCAGCTCAGAATCCTCTTCAAACACAAAACCCGTTTACCTGGCACATAACTTCCTTCAGCATGTCTTCACAGAGCTCCTGACCAGCCGCCTCTAACAACTCAGTGATGTCCCAGTACCTCTCGGCGATCTTGTTGTCGGTCTCCTGGTCACAGCAGCCAAACTCTTCATACTGTCTACAAAACTCCAGGTGCCACGGAGGTTTAAAGGGTGGCTCAAAGTCCAGGCACTGGGGGTGACTTAATGCTGGCTGGACACGGAGTAGAAACATCATTGACCAGATGAGGATAAACTCAAGAAGGCTTGGAGTTCTTTTGGATGAGCGCAGCCGTTCCATCGTGCGTAAAAGAGCGCAACCGTCTCCACTTGGATGGAGCGCAGCATCCAGCTCACTTGTCATTTCTGCTGTCAGTTCCAAAGGCTTCGCAGCTGCTCTCCTTTATGAAGGCTTGGAGCCAGGGCGTCACGTGTGTGCGCATGCATGCCAACGCGTTTGCTACACGCGCGTAAAGTACGCAGAGGCGCACCTCGACACTAAATCATTAGTGTCGCTACCTGCTCGAGACGTGTAAAACTTCTGCCTATCATCATGTAAATTAGTATCAATTAATACAGAACAGAAGATAATGAGATTCATATGTTCTTCCCTCACTAGTTATTTTGGTGCTGCGCTGAAACTGGCAGCAATGCAGTTATCCTAAAGAAAGCACACTTTTAAGCACGCACTCAAACAAGGGGGGCACAGTGTCGAGGCATGTAAATATAAACCCTGCCACAACACAAACTGTAATTATGTCTCACTTCCATATAGTGCCTCCAGGCATTTGCTACAGCTGCCTTCTTGCGTTCAACACATTGTCCCAGCATGTCACTCTTATTTGAATATAAAGGCAAGTGTCTTTCATCACTTGTATGGATGGCAAAGAAAAATCAACCGTATAAGGACATATATCAGTCTACTACTTCAGTCCTTCACCAGGCCATGGCTGGCAAGTGAAGCAGCAATGAAGATAAGCTTTCTTTTTTCATTTTGACAGATGGAGATAGCAAGGGTCAGAGTGACGAGGTAAACTCTACACTGAAAGGCACCTGTGGACTGGAGGTTTGAGCATGAAGCTGTGAGGCACCAGTGCTGACCACTTTACCACCAACTGTCTCTGTTTTATGTCAGGTTCCAAGTTGGGTTTTTGCTGTGTCAAATAAGTTTATTTCTTAACACTGATGAAGACATGACAGAATCATTATTTCACCAAAGTTATTTTCAGATTCACAACATTCAATATCGTGACTGTTTAGAAAAACAGAGAAAATCAAACTTTGCATGTCAGCAGCTCAAAGTCGTATTGATAATTATTGATAGTAAATCATTTTTGTTTTATTCAGCTTCAACTGAATCAGTTCAGACTTTGCAAAATTTATTCATCATTGAACGAGTCAGTATACAGTCAGAATACAACCCATGTCACATTTATCTCATGCAAATGCCCCTGACTCCTTTTGTTGCTCTTCAGTCAGGTTGCTAACACCAACAGGTAGATCCCATTCATTAGTTGTTCTACCACCACCTTCCTGTTGAGCTCCTGAGGACCCACTTCCATTGCCTTCCTGGGCCACACTTGACTTATTGGGGCTCGGTGAGTCTGTTTGTACAACTCTTGCAATGGGTTCAATGGCCCCAAGGGCTGCTCTACAGGTAGGTGTCACATCATGTTTACTGTGATTGCCAGTGGGGACTCTAACATATGGGAATTTTGCTTCACAGACTGCTAAGAGACTGTTGCCAATATCAAGCTGTTGCAACTGTGGACTGTTCCCAGTGGCTTCAAAGAGCACAAGTGAGTTGGAAATGTCAAGTGTGGAGGGTACTTTACACTTAACATGTCTAACTTGACCAGCTGGAATTACCACATCATGCAGTCCCACTTTGAGCACACCGTGACAGACTTCACTATCATGGGTGAGTTTTGTCTGGATGAGACTGACTAGTGCAGTGGCCTTGTCATCCTGGAGACTCGTGGCGCTACGTAGGAGACTTACAATGGCAGGGATGAGATGTGTATTCCCTTTTGGCCCCAATATCAGCTGTTCAAGTACACTGAAACCAAGAAGGGGACACTCCATTTGTCATGAGCTGAGCATTGGAGGTTTCCACCATGCTCAGTCTCATGGCTTTTGTCTATATTCGTTGTTGACATGGTTTCTGGCCCAGTGAGCAGACTCGGACACCAGAGTAGATATAATTATCTTTATTAACAATAATATGTTGTGTGTGAATGTGTGGGTGTGTGTTCTTGCTGCAGCTGGGGGAGAGCAGAACGCCGTTCGACCTGGCAACCCTAGGGACAAACAGAGGCAGGATAGTTAGTGTCCGCACAGCTGAGAATGTGCTGGTTAATCTGCAGCTAACTGTTTGTTGAGACGTTGTGATGCTCAGGTTAGCTCGGTGGCTACGGCCAGGAGGACAGTGTCCACAGTGCCAGTTGCAGCGTGTAGATGGTTGTAGTGTGATCCGAGAGAGTGCGAGGTTCAGTCCGCCGCCAGGGAGGAGAGAGTTCGCCGCCACGGAGTTCCACCTGTGTACAGTGGACTGAGATAGAGAAGGTGAGGGAAGGCTGAGGCTTACTTGCGTGGTGGAGGGTTTCCTTCCAAACGCAGGTGAGCTGAAGGTTGACAGCAGGTATGCAATCAGGCTGAGGCTAAGGTCTCTGGAATCAAGGATGAGGGCGTGCGTGGTCTTCATGGAGTAAGACAGACAACTCCGCGCAGATTCCAAGGCAGCGTGGATTATATAGCCCCGGCCGTGATGAAAAACAGGTGTGTGCGCAGCTGGGGAGAATAATCAGCCCAAAGCAGACCATCACAGTTGTAGTTTGTGCCTTTTGGTTTTTGTATATCTCGTACTGTTTCTTATTTTTCCTCATCCTCCTCTTAATGTCATAGTTTTGTTACTATCTTATTTTGTATTAGTTTGTATTTATTTCTTAGTCTGCATTTGTTGATATTTAATTCTTTATATCTTACTGTTGTGCTCTCCCTCTGGGTTGATAGCTGTCAGTGGCACTTCTGGGTTTTTGCTCCGTGGTGGGTGGTGTCCCTGTCAGCTGTCAGCCTGTTCTCTTCCCTCTCATTGCTCCCAGCTGGTCCAAATTGTAATCTTTGTTACCTCCTGCACGCTCATGTAACCCACACCTGTCATCACTTGTATCATTTATTTCTGACCCTATTTAAAGGCTGTTATTTTCATTTCTCTTTGCCGGAGTCTTTAAGTACACTTCCCTTGTCTCCACCAGAACCCAGCCCTTGTTCTGGTGTGCTTAATTTGTAAGTTTGCTTGCTTGTCAGTTTGGTTTTTGTGTTTGAGCACTGTTTTGGACTTTGTGTTTTGTTTTCTTAATAGATTTCACAAACTAGCAGTCCAGTGCGTGGGTCTCTCCTCTCTGTCCCGATGGACAATTCATGACATCATTGGCACACTGCTTACCAAAAAGGGTTCTTTTACTGTTAAATCTGGGTCACTGTTCTCGGGGATGCTCACCATCACGCCTACCCAGCCATCATAAGGTAGTGGTTGACCATTAACAGCCAGGACATTGAGAGCCTTATCCCCAGTAAGTTCAGCCAGCAGTTGTAGTTTGTGTTCAGAGAGGTATGTTTTTACCCACTGGTGGTCTAAAATGATCACTTGGGCACCTGCGTCCAACAAACAGTCCACCACATAGCTATGAATATAACATTTGAGTTTGCATTTTTTTCCCACCAACTGAGCCACTCTCTCATTAGCTTCAGTCTCTTTGTTTTTGGGTAGAGGTGTCACATGGTTACTTTTTACATGGGCAGCTCTTTCTGTATGGATATTTGGTGATCTTGCATATGACTTTTCATTACTGTTAGATGACTGTGCACCAGTAATTGTCTGGCTGATGTTCTTTGCTTGCCCTCGTTTTATACATCCGACTGTCCTGTGGCCTGCCTCGGGTTCATTGATTAAAGGATCAGTATCAGCTCTCGTAGCTCGCCAATCCCCGTACGGGTCACCAGAATTATGTTACAGGCCTCAGTAGGGGGGTCTGTTTTATGTCTTAAAGAACAGAGACAAGCGATATAAGTTGTGGTCAGTCTGCAGGCTCTCGCTGGTCTGCTTTTATTAACAGCAGCATTTAAATTCTCTTTTTCTGTTCATTCACTTTTTTTTTTTTACATTCCCTTCCTATGCATTCTTTTGTCAGAAAAACACAAAAACAACTTAATTCCACATACAATTTGAAATTGCATAAACTGACTTAAGTTTCACAGAGTTCCTTTAAGCATGTTTCAACTCACTTTTAATCATGGCTGTTCTCGTGCTCCAGAACATGTGAGCAGTCACCCAAATACTGCAGTTAACCTGCATGGTTTACCATTTTACGCATATTTTAATGGCCATAACAAAACAAAGTATTTCACAATGTCCATAATCCATGTTAAATCAAAATAAGCACTTATTGTGGCAACCTGGGGAGTGCATAATGGTTTACCACCTTAGACAGGAACAAGGGACGTGAAGTTAACCTTTTGTGTGTGAGAAGTTTCTAGATGCCCTAGTAAGATAACAGGGAGGTGTCAAGGATGAATGGACTGACTGCAGCTGGGGGAGATCATCTTTTGTGTGTGATGAATGAACTGACTGCAGTCAGGGGAGATTATCTTTTGTGTGTGAAAAGAGCCTAGAAGGATGTCATGTTATTTAAGGGAAGAGTTCCTACTTGTATACCATTCTGTCTATGCTACTTGTGTGAGTCGTGTAATAAACCGCCTGAACCAAATCAGCCTCATTCTTTACACGTTCCACACTGGTGACCCAAGACAAATCATGGAATACGACGGAAGATCCCCGGAGCCAACCTTGACTGGAACCCACAGTTTCGCGTGCGCTGTAGCGATCAAACTACCTGATTTTTGGCAGCACAACCTGCGCTCCTGGTTCCACCTAACAGAGGCGCAGTTCGCCCTCCGAGGGATATCGGCGGATGATACGAAATTATACTATGTGGTTGCAGCGCTCGATGCCAGCACGGCTCAGCACATTGAGAGCCTGCTCGATCAGCCACCAGCTGACGGCAAATATGACGCGCTGAAGGCTGCCCTCATCCAGCACTACACGCTCTGGGATGGTGAGAGAGCAGAGAGGCTTCTGACGCGGACCGAGTTGGGAGACGGTTCGGCCGTGGACATGATGGAGAAGATGCTGAGGTTAAAGGGCACGGACGACGACCACTTCATCTTCACCCACATTTTCCTCAGGAACCTTCCGACAGCGGCGAGAGCGGTCCTGGCCAATTCGTCGTTGCTGGCCAAACGGGACTATCGTGCGCTGGCCCGAGAGGCAGACCGGATCATCGTCGCCACCAGGGCTTTCGTGACCATTGCGACAGCGACGGAGCCCGGCACGTCGACACGAGGAGGCGAGGAGCCGCCGACGGCAGCAGCAGAACCACCGACGGCAGCATCAGCGGGGGCCAAGGAACGTGGAGGTGACACGCTTTGCTTCTACCATCGCCGCTTTGCAGAGAGGGCACGCAAATGTATACCACTGTGCCAGTTCAAGCGCTCGGGAAACGCCATGACCAGGGGGTCGGTAGCAGCCGCGACCCTCGGGGAGGAGAACAAGCTGCTCTATTTGAAGGACGCACGCTTGGGGAGGCATTTCCTCGTGGACACCGCCGCACAGAGGAGTTTCATCCAGCTGACCTACGCTGACCGGCTGGCAGGAGCCAGCGGCCCCGAGATGGCAGCAGCAAACGGCTCAGACATTAAGACCTTTGGTGAGAGGACTCTGTTCTTGTCTCTACACGGTCGTACATTTGAATGGACTTTTGTTGTAGCAGCATTGGATTACCGTATACTGGGGGCTGATTTTCTATGTGCATATGGGTTGTTGGTAGATATGGCTAACAGGCGCCTTTTGACTCTCTCCCCTGTATAGCTCGAGTGACCCGGCCAATAGCACAAGCCAACGTCACAGCAGCATGCGGTAAGTTCCACACACTGCTCGCTCAGTTCCCAGCACTCACAATCCCGACGTTTTCCGCAGCTATCGCTAAACATGGGGTGGAGCATTTTATCACCACCACCGGGGCGCCCGTTTTTGCAAGACCTCGGCGTTTGGACGCAGCTAAGCTGGCAATAGCGCGCGAGGAGTTCGCTAACCTGGAAAGGTTAGGCATCATCAGGCGCTCAAACAGCCCATGGGCTTCCCCGCTACACATGGTCCCTAAAGCTGAAGGTTCGTGGCGACCTTGCGGCGATTTCCGCAGGTTAAACAATGCTACAGCGCATGACCGCTACCCAGTTCCCCACATACAAGATTCTTCCACTCACCTCGCGGGAGCGTGCATTTTTTCTAAGATAGATTTGGTCCGTGGTTACCACCAAGTTCCAGTGTGCGCTGAGGACATACCCAGAACAGCGGTAATAACTCCGTTTGGTTTATTTGAGTTCTTGCGCATGCCGTTTGGGCTTAAAGGGGCAGCACAGATGTTCCAGCGCGTGATGGATGCAGTGCTGCGCGATCTCCCTTTCGTGTTCGTCTACCTGGACGATATCTTGGTAGCCAGCACGTCCGAAGACGAACACGAAACCCACCTCACGACGGTTTTTCGTAGGTTGGAAGAGCACGGTTTGATAATCAACCCAGCGAAATGTCAGTTCGGGGTGACGGGGATTGATATTTTAGGGCACCGCGTCTCTCCCGAAGGAGCGGTTCCGCTGCCTGACAAAGTGCGCGCAGTGACAGATGTTCCCCGACCACAAACGGTCAGGGCGCTACAAGAATTTTGGGGAATGGTGAACTTTTATAACCGTTTCCTTCCACGCGCAGCGCAGCCATTGTACGCTGCGCTCAAAAAACAGAAACCCGCGAATAAGGTCGAATGGACCCCGGAACGAGAGCAGGCGTTCTCGGAAGTTAAAGCAGCCCTGGCAAACGCCGCATTGTTGGCACATCCAGACCTAACGGCCCGCATAGCCCTCACCACTTACGCCTCAGATGTGGCCATAGGGGCGGTCGTGGAGCAGCGCGTCGCCGGGGCTTGGCAGCCGCTTGCCTTTTTCAGCAGAACCTTGCGCGACAATGAACGTAAATACAGCGCGTTCGACAGAGAGTTGCTGGCTCTTCACCTGGCCATTCGCCATTTCCAGTTCTGGCTGGAAGGGCGCAATTTTACTGCGTTCGTTGACCATAAGCCACTAACATTCGCGATGGCCAAAGTTTCAGAACCTTGGTCAGGCCGGCAGCAGAGGCAGCTGGCTGCGATCTTAGAGTTTACTACTGATATTCAGCATGTGTCGGGCAAACTGAATGTAGTGGCAGACTGCCTCTCGCGCACCGTTGTGGCCCCAGTCTGTGTAGGTTTGGATTATGCAGCCATGGCCGCGGAGCAGGCTAGTGATGCGGACGTGCGCGCGCTCCAGTCTGGACCAACAGGGTTAAGGCTGGAGAAGAGGATGCTGCTTAACGGCATTCCCCCCTTAATCTGCGACGTCTCCACGGGTCGCCCACGGCCTGTGGTTCCGGCCGCGTGGCGCCGCCGCGTGTTTGAGTCAGTTCACTCTTTGGCACACCCAGGGGTGCGCGCGTCGGTCAAAATGGTAGGAGAGAAATATGTGTGGCCGGGCCTTCGCAAACAAGTGAAAGAGTGGGCGGCAGCCTGTGTGGCATGCCAACGAGCCAAGGTTCACAGACACACGAAGGCTCCTTTGGAGCCGTTTCGCATCCCGGCTAAGAGGTTTGACCATGTCCATGTGGACCTCATAGGCCCCCTTCCGCTATCACAGGGGTACACGCATCTCCTGACAATGGTGGACCGCACCACGCGCTGGCCAGAAGCGGTTCCGCTGGTGGAAACCACGGCCGAGGAGGTGGCGCGCGCGTTTTTAACAGCATGGGTGGCGCGTTTTGGAGTTCCGTCGGACATTACGTCTGACAGAGGCTCTCAATTTGTTTCTGAACTCTGGTCAACCATGGCCCACAGCCTAGGTGTCTTAATTCACCGCACAACCGCGTACAACCCGCAGGCAAATGGGTTATGCGAACGTTTTCATAGGTCGTTAAAAGCGGCTCTGAGGGCTTCACTGACAGATGCAAATTGGGTAGACAGGCTACCATGGGTTTTATTGGGGTCACGTTCTGCGCCTAAAGAGGATCTGGAAGCTTCCCCAGCAGAACTCGTTTTTGCACAACCACTCCGGCTGCCTGGGGAGTTTCTGCCAGATAATCCTGCGCCGGGCAGCTCCCCGTCTCAGCTGCTGCAGCGTTGCATAGATTCAAGCACACTGCCGGGCCCTGCCCACCACAGTTTTCCGCGCATTTTTGTACCTAAAGCTTTGAAAAACGCAGAGTTCGTGTTAGTCAGACACGACGCCCACCGCCCCCCACTGCGCCCACCTTATGATGGACCGTTTAGAGTGCTGGAAACAGGGGATAAGCATTTTTTGCTAGATTTGGGGGGTAGGAGGGAAAAAATTGGCATAGACAGACTCAAACCTGCTTTTGTTGTGGCTGACAAGCAAGTGCTGTTGGCGAGGGCCCCTCGGCGTGGAAGACCCCCACGGGGCGCTTCCCAGAGAAAAGATTCTCCAGAGCACCCACACGGACAGTCAAAAAGTTTTCACCCCCAGACATCAGCCTCCCAGCATGGCAGCGCCACGGAGGCAGCGAATCCTGGCTACAGCAGATACGGCAGAAGACTGAAGCCGAAGCAACATGCGGACTGATGTTAATGGTTCTATCACAGCATGTGGACTGTTACCCTTTTTGTCCTATCTAAGTTGCTGGGGGGTGGTGGTGTGGCAACCTGGGGAGTGCATAATGGTTTACCACCTTAGACAGGAACAAGGGACGTGAAGTTAACCTTTTGTGTGTGAGACGTTTCTAGATGCCCTAGTAAGATAACAGGGAGATGTCGAGGATGAATGGACTGACTGCAGCTGGGGGAGATCATCTTTTGTGTGTGATGAATGGACTGACCGCAGTCGGGGGAGATTATCTTTTGTGTGTGATGAATGGACTGACCGCAGTCGGGGGAGATTATCTTTTGTGTGTGAAAAGAGCCTAGAAGGATGTCATGTTTTTTAAGGGAAGAGTTCCTACTTGTATGCCATTCTGTCTATGCTACTTGTGTGAGTCGTGTAATAAACCGCCTGAACCAAAGCATGCCTCATTCTTTCCATGCTCCACACATTATAGTCAAAGGTTTTTGCCCAGGAGCCGCATTTAAAATTAAAGAAAATATACCGCAGTCAGGGCTGCCATTTTGTCTCATTACACAGTATGAACGGAGTTTCAACTGTTGGGGAAAACTGTTTCTTTCACTCGGTAAAACCTGCTTTCTGCAGTGTCAAACTTTACCAAATTAACACAAAAAGAAGGTTCATGTTCTTATAAGTGCACTGGTATAAAACAATCCACATTAGTGACCTGTTTTATGTAATAAAGCACAGAGACAGGAGACATCAGTTGTGGTGGTCTGCAGGCTGGTCTGAGGTACAGGAGCCTGATAACAGCCCACCACACCCGGCGCCCACCCTGTGCAACACTCCCCCCTGTGGCGAATCACTCCAATTACATTTCCATTAACAACACAACACACTGTGACATTAGAATAAATGGGCCTCTCTCACTTGCAAATACTTAAAACAACTTACAAATTGTGACCATACATTTGTAGGTGTCACAGTAACATGGATCCATGTAGGATAGAAGCCGCTTGAATACATCGCCCTCCACGATAGACAGCGGATGATTATCCAGGCATATGAACGCCATGATTTTGACCTGTATGTCTTTCGGTCTCTTGGTGTAGGGAATCTGTCATGCGGCTTTCACAGCTACAAATGATGATGTCGGAGTTTCTGCTGGGTCCCTGTCACTTTCCACCTTAATGTTAGCTGCCTTTGAAAACTGCTCGTATTCAACGGAGTGATTAGTCGTCAAATGCCTCATGAGGTTAGCGGTGTTGAAAGATCTTCGGTCCGTTCCTCCAAGGTGGACCTCTTTTTGACACAACTTGCAAATGGCAAATTTAATGTCTTCTAAAGATACCTCAAAGAACTGCCACACTGGGGACGCCATGTCTTCGAGGTGCTTATTTAATAATAATAAAATAATAATAACAAGAAACAACAGCTAAACTAAACTATCACTGCTTCTATGGTGTTTTACTCGGCTTATATCCACTATGTTATACTACCGCCCCCCTTGTTGCCAGGTTCTCCAGGTTGCTTTTGATATCCTTTTATCCAGTCCTGAAGGGAAAAAAAGAATCAACTTCCTTTCCCGAGCACTGTCTCCTTACTGTAATATACGACATACTGTAGGAGCATGCTCAAATAACGAGGCTGAGTTTTAGTCATAAACCAGCTTTATTTGACAGAACACAAGCTCCTAGCATTCTCAAAGCAGGAAAGAGAAAGAATCATACTTCAACCCCCTTTTATACATTTCCAGCATCAGAATTCAAGCCACATGGTGTCTTCAGTCAACATACAGTTACAAAGCATCCCTTTGAAGCTTCACCATTGTCTCTCATTTCTTGATGAACCGGAATACCCTCCGGGGCGTCTTCTGTGGGACAAAGAGACAAATCTCACACTTCCTTGTTACCTCCTGTAGATTTGAGTCCTCAGTCCTTGCAGACGTGACACTCCACAATACACATTCAGTTCTGTCTCTGTGGCAGCGTGAGCCCACAATGTGTGTCGGCCACACTACCCCCCCCAAACGTCGAGTAAGGCAAAAACTGCATGGCATAACAAAAAGAGAACACAAAGCACTCCATACATCGCTAATCAATCCACCAACTGCCTAGGTTTTAATCTTCTGCCGAATCTGCTGCAACTTGGCTTGGCTGCCTCTGCAACATCTCTGTGCACCTGTGGATTAAAGCTGTTAGCACCTCTCTGTGAAGACTTTGGAGAATGTCTTCTCGGCCTGCCCCGGCGGGGGGGCCTCGCGAGCTGCACCTCCTCCTCAGCCAGAACAAAAGCGGGTTTGAGCCTGTTAATGCAAATCAGCTCCCTTCTGCCCCCTAAATCTAGCAGAAAATGCTTCTGCCCGGTCTCCAGCACTCGAAACGGTCCGTCGTAAAACGGCCGCAAACTTGGACGCTGGGCGTCATGTTTAACAAAAACAAACTCTGCATTTTTTAAAGCCTTGGGCACAAAAACGTGTGGGAAACTGTGATGGACCGGGCCAGGAAGCGTGTTTGTTCCTGAGCCGCTCTGCCACGGCTGAGCGGGGGGGCCATTAGGTGCGGGATTATCAGGAAGAAATTCCCCGGGCAAACGGAGCGGCTGAGCGAAAACTAATTCAGCCGGGGAAGCGTGCAAATCTTCCTTAGGTGCAGAACGCAACCCTAATAACACCCACGGAAGTTTGTCTACCCAATTTGTATCCGTTAGCGACGCTCTGAGGGCTGCTTTCAATGACCTGTGAAAGCGTTCGCATAAACCATTGGCCTGGGGGTTATACGCGGTGGTGCGATGAATCTTCACCCCCAAGCTGCGGGCCATCGATGACCATAGCTCGGAAATAAATTGGGGACCCCTGTCGGACGTTATGTCCGACGGTACACCAAAACGCGCAACCCATGCTGCTAAAAATGCTCGCGCAACTTCTTCCGCTGTGGTTGATGTCAGAGGAATCGCCTCTGGCCAGCGCGTGGTGCGGTCTACCATTGTCAAAAGATGTGTGTGCCCGTGTGATAACGGAAGCGGGCCGACCAGGTCAACATGCACGTGATCAAAACGCTTAGCGGGGATGTGGAAAGGTTCTAACGGGGCCTTAGTGTGTCTGTGTATTTTAGCTCGCTGACACGCTACGCAGGCTGCTGCCCATTCCTTGACCTGTTTGCGCAACCCGGGCCAAACAAATTTCTCCCCCACCAATTTGATCGATGCGCGCACCCCCGGGTGCGCGAGAGAATGGACCAAGTCAAAAACACGGCGACGCCACGCGGTTGGCACCACAGGGCGGGGCCGTCCCGTGGAGACATCGCAGATTAGCGGGGGCATACCGTTTTGTTGCACCCTGTGCTCCAGCCTTAACCCTGTTGGTCCAGACTGGAGCGCGCGCACGTCCGCGTCGTTAACCTGCTCCGCAGCCATGGCTGCATAATCTAACCCAATACAGACCGGGGCTGCGCGCGCTCCCGCGTCGCTGCCCGGGCCCGCGGCCATGGCTACAGAGTCTGCCCCTATAGGGCTTGGTGGTGCTATTGCACGCGAGAGGCAGTCTGCTACAACATTGTGTTTACCCGCGACATGCTGAATATCAGTAGTAAACTCCGATATTGCGGCTAGTTGCCTTTGTTGCCGGCCTGACCAGGGTTCTGAAATTTTGGCCATCGCAAACGTTAGCGGTTTATGATCCACAAAAGCGGTGAAACGTCGCCCCTCTAACCAGAACTGAAAATGACGGATGGCCAAGTGTAGGGCCAAAAGCTCCCTGTCAAATGCGCTGTATTTCCGTTCACTATCGCGCAAGGTCCTGCTGAAAAACGCGAGGGGTTGCCAGGTACCTGCCACAAACTGTTCAACTACCGCCCCCACCGCTACATCGGAAGCGTCAGTGGTGAGCGCCATGCGGGCCGTTGGAACTGGGTGCGCTAACAAAACTGCGTTTGCCAGGGCTGATTTGACCTGGGCAAAAGCGCGCTCCCGCTCCGGAGACCATTCGACTTTATTTGCGGGCTTTTGTTTTTTTAACGCGGTGTACAATGGCTGCATGAGTCGTGCTGCGCTTGGGAGGAAACGGTTGTAAAAATTAACCATCCCTAGAAACTCCTGAAGCGCCTTAACCGTTTGAGGTTGCGGAAAATCTGTTATGGCACGCACTTTATTTGGAAGGGGAACTGCTCCCTCTGCCGAAACGCGATGTCCCAAAAAATCAATCTGCGCCACCCCAAACTGACACTTCGCTGGATTAACTATTAACCCGTGCTCTGCCAACCTCTGGAAAACTGCTGTGAGGTGTTTTTCATGTTCGCCTTCGGACGTGCTGGCTACCAAAATATCGTCCAAATAAACGAACACGAAAGGCAGGTCGCGTAAAACTGCATCCATCATGCGTTGGAAAGTCTGCGCGGCCCCCTTGAGGCCAAAAGGCATGCGCAAGAACTCAAAAAGGCCGAAAGGAGTTATGACCGCTGTTTTGGGTACATCGTGCGCGCGCACTGGAACCTGGTGATAGCCGCGCACCAAGTCTATTTTAGAAAAAATGCGCGCCCCCGCCAAATGAACAGAAAAATCCTGAATGTGCGGAATCGGGTAGCGGTCATGAGCTGAAACGTTGTTCAACCTGCGGAAATCGCCGCAAGGCCGCCACGAGCCGTCAGCCTTTGGGACCATGTGTAACGGCGAAGCCCAAGCGCTCTTGGAGCGTCTAACGATGCCTAGTTTTTCCAGATTAGTGAACTCCTCGCGCGCGATGGCCAGTTTAGCTGGGTCCAAACGCCGAGCCTTTGCAAAAACGGGAGGGCCTGTGGTTGTTATGAAATGTTCTACCCCATGTTTGGCCACCGTTGCTGAAAAAGTGGGGACTGTGAGTGCTGGAAACTGAGCAAGCAGAGTGTGAAACTTACCACCCGCGGCTGAGACGCTGGCATGTGCAGTTGGCGGGGCCACCCGAGCTGTGCAGGGAATAGAATGAAAAGACAGTGCATTAATCAGACGTCTATTAGCAAGATCAACCAATAAACCATGTGAGCACAAAAAATCAGCCCCTAACATGTTGAAACTGACTGCTGCTACAATAAATGTCCACTCAAATGAACGACCCTGTAAGGACAGAAGCATGGTCCTCTCACCAAACGTTTTAATTGTGGAGCCGTTCGCTGCTGACACTGACACCCAGGGGGCTTTAGAAGGCGACAGCCGTTCCGCGTAGGTGGGCGTGACGAAGCTCAGCTGCGAGCCCGTGTCCACGAGGAACTGTTTCCCCGAGCGTGCATCCGTCAGGTAAAGCAGCCTGTTCTCATTGCCGAGAGTCGCAGCTGCTACCGGCCCTCGGTCCTGGCGTTTAAAATTGCACGGTGGGACGCACCTGTGCGCTCTCTCTGCAAAACGGCGGTGGTAGAAGCACGAGCCGTTCTCCGCTCCGCGTCGTCTGGCTCCGGTCGCCGCCGTTGTTGGTGCGTCTGGTGCCGCTGGACCCAAGCTGTCTCCGGACGCCGTTCCCGAACTAGCTGCCGCGGCCGAAACCACGTTCTGCTTGTGGGCGTCGACCAACTTCTGCGCCTCCTTGCTCAACCCATGGTAGTCTCGCTTGGCCAATCGGGGTGACTCTGCCAGGGCCACTCTCACTGCTGGTGGCAGGGTTCGAAGGAATAGGTGGGCGAAAATGAATTCACCATCCTCGGAGGCTTTGAGCTGCAGCATCTTCACCATCAGGTCCACAGGTCTATCGTTTTCTGCCTCCGTCAGCGCCAGGAGCCCCTCTGCTCTTTGTTGGACTGAGGGGGTGAAATGGCTGATCAGCGCGTCTTTCAATGCGCTGTACTTGTCGCTGTCTGGTGGATGATTAACCAAATCCTCCACTCTCTGGACCGTGTCGCTGTCCAGTTTCGCTACCACGTGGTAGAATCTTGTGTCGTCGTTGGAGATTCTCCGGAGGTTGAACTGCGCCTCGATTGCGCTAAACCATGAGCGCGGGCTGTGCTGCCAGAAATCGGGCAGCCGGAGCGTGGAGGCGGCCATCAGGCTGGCTTCCACCGAGCCCGGTTCGGAAGAATTCTCATTGCTCATTCTCCGTCGTAGGTCACCAGTGTAGGAGCATGCTCAAATAACGAGGCTGAGTTTTAGTCATAAACCAGCTTTATTTGACAGAACACAAGCTCCTAGCATTCTCAAAGCAGGAAAGAGAAAGAATCATACTTCAACCCCCTTTTATACATTTCCAGCATCAGAATTCAAGCCACATGGTGTCTTCAGTCAACATACAGTTACAAAGCATCCCTTTGAAGCTTCACCATTGTCTCTCATTTCTTGATGAACCGGAATACCCTCCGGGGCGTCTTCTGTGGGACAAAGAGACAAATCTCACACTTCCTTGTTACCTCCTGTAGATTTGAGTCCTCAGTCCTTGCAGACGTGACACTCCACAATACACATTCAGTTCTGTCTCTGTGGCAGCGTGAGCCCACAATGTGTGTCGGCCACAATACATTGATTTCCTGTTGTATATTTTGTAACACTGCAATCATTTCTCTTCTTTGGCTTGTAAGTTTCCTGCAAATATCGAGTATGTGTTGGACAAGCTCTGCTTCTTCACACAGCCTGGTTATGGCCACTAAATAAACAGATTATTAGACAATAAACTCTGTGTTTGTGTAACTTATCATAACCCCAATAATAACAACATTTATCTACCATTTACATCACAATTTGAATAGTCAGACCAGGTCCAGAAATCTGATTATCGGTTTATTAGTGTGCCTGTAAACATAGCTATTGACCCCCATTTGCATGGCCACAATAAATTGATAATTTGGAATAATCAGATAATGGTTATAATCCAATTTGACATGTTTACATGGACTGAATAAATGGATTATTGGGCAAGAAACTACTTGTGTTTATCTGGTTTCTCATAACCCGATAGTGACCTTTATCTGATTATTCTTTTTACATGATTATTTGAATAACTGGATAACTACAGAAATCTGATTATAATCAGTTTATAACTGTTCATGTCAATTTAGAAACAGCGCTAATAATCTGATTATAACTGGATTTTATCAACTGTGATTTAATGACCCAATATGGAACATGGATGACAAGTAGGGTGACTGTTTTTATCGAGAAGAACCACAAATACACAAATGGGCTGCTAAGTTGTCATGGATGTCCAGTTTCTGGAAAACATGAGCAATCAAATAAACCAGAATTTAGGACATCATAGTGCACAACACTCAAGAAAAGTGTTTCCAGTGAGTGTTCACAAGACTTTCACAAAATTAGTTTATTTTTAATAAAAAAAAATTAATAGAATAGAATAGGCTTTATTGCACAGTTGTACAGTACAACAAAATTGTGGGTGCTCCACCAGGTTACTGCACAATAAAGTAAGAGAGAAAGGTTAGATAAAAACACTGTCACAGAACACACGATTAAACACACGACTGAAATAAAAATAGCCCACGATTCTGGAAATATACACAGATATGGTAGTGGCTTCACGGATGGAACTATATACACTACCGTTCAAAAGTTTGGGGTCACCCAGACAATTTTGTATTTTCCATGAAAAGTTACACTTTTATTGACCACCATGAGTTGTAAAATGAATAGAAAATATAGTCAAGACATTGACAAGGTTAGAAATAATGATTTGTATTTGAAATAATAATTTTTTCCTTCAAACTTTGCTTTCGACAAAGAATCCTCCATTTGCAGCAATTACAGCGTTGCAGACCTTTGGCATTCTAGCTGTTAATTTGTTGAGGTAATCTGGAGAAATTTCACCCCACGCTTCTAGAAGCCCCTCCCACAAGTTGGATTGGCTGGATGGGCACTTCTTGCGCACCATACGGTCAAGCTGCTCCCACAACAGCTCAATGGGGTTAGATCTGGTGACTGCGCTGGCCACTCCATTACAGATAGAATACCAGCTGCCTGCTTCTTCTCTAAATAGTTCTTGCACAATTTGGAGGTGTGCTTTGGGTCATTGTCCTGTTGTAGGATGAAATTGGCTCCAATCAAGCACTGTCCACAGGGTATGGCATGGCGTTGCAAAATGGAGTGATAGCCTTCCTTATTCAAAATCCCTTTTACCCTGAACAAATCTCCCACCTTACCAGCACCAAAGCAACCCCAGACCATCACGTTACCCCCACCTTGCTTGACAGATGGCGTCAGGCACTCTTCCAGCATCTTTTCAGTTGTTCTGCGTCTCACAAATGTTCTTCTGTGTGATCCAAACACCTCAAGCTTCGATTCGTCCGTCCATAACACTTTTTTCCAATCTTCTTCTGTCCAATGTCTGTGTTCTTTTGCCCATATTAATCTTTTTCTTATATTGGCCAGTCTCAGATATGGCTTTTTCTTTGCCACTCTGCCCTGAAGGCCAGCATCCCGGAGTCGCCTCTTCACTGTAGATGTTGACACTGGCGTTTTGCGGGTACTATTTAATGAAGCTGCCAGTTGAGGACCTGTGAGGCGTCTATTTCTCAAACTAGAGACTCTAATGTACTTATCTTCTTGCACAGTTGTGCAGCGGGGCCTCCCACTTCTCTTTCTACTCTGGTTAGAGACTGTTTGTGCTGTTCTCTGAAGGGAGTAGTACACACCATTGTAGGAAATCTTCAGTTTCTTGGCAATTTCTCGCATGGAATAGCCTTCATTTCTAAGAACAAGAATAGACTGTCGAGTTTCACATGAAAGTTCTTTTTTTCTGGCCATTTTGAGCTTTTAATTGACCCCACAAATGTGATGCTCCAGATACTCAACCTGCTCAAAGGAAGGTCAGTTTTATAGCTTCTCTAACCAGCTAAACTGTTTTCAGCTGTGCTAACATGATTGCACAAGGGTTTTCTAATCATCCATTAGCCTTCTGACGCAATGAGCAAACACATTGTACTATTAGAACACTGGAGTGATAGTTGCTGGAAATGGGCCTCTATACACCTATGTAGATATTGCACCAAAAACCAGACATTTGCAGCTAGAATAGTCATTTACCACACTAGCAATGTATAGAGTGTATTTCTGATTAGTTTAAAGTTATCTTCATTGAAAAAAACAGTGTTTTTCTTTCAAAATTAAGGAAATTTCTAAGTGACCCCAAACTTTTGAACGGTAGTGTACATAAGAGTACGGAGTTCTCTAACATTGTAGATAGGGCTATGAGCCCTTTTTCAAAACTTTTTTGAGCCAAAAATAGATTAACCAACTAAACAACTTATTTCCTGCCTTATATTTTTGCAAATACTTTTTGCTGCTTTGTTTTCATCTCACACAATGAAACAAAGAAAAAGTAACTAATTTGAAGTGCATATTTTCTGTTAAAAGTCAGAGTTAAAATTGTTTTTTAGACCAGGTTAGATCAGCCAAATGGTGATATATATTGGGTAAATTTTCTTTTAACAGCAGTAAAGGATATTGGTTTTGTGGGTTGTTGTTGTGGAATGTGGTATGTGTTAAGTATGTAAAACCTGGTGATGAATGAGGCAAGGTGAAGTAGCGTCGAACACAGCGTTATTGATGGCTTGAACACAGCAGTTACACAGCAGGCATCTAGCGTGGGCATCCGGCATAAGAGACCGTAACATGGAGGCTCACTCCACTATATCCACCTTATTCCTCGGCCCCATGACACCTTGCGTGAATTGTGGTAGTGTGGAAGAAGAAAGCAGGAGAGACAGCAAGCTGGACAACACATGAACTTTGTTCTTCCAACATCAAGTACAGGAAATACTCTGACTGGGTCTCACTGCGCCTCCTTTTTATAACCTTTATTCTTGCAGCGTGAGACCCAGGGAGTCCAAATACAATACTTTCAGCACAAAGACATGTGTGGCACATTAACATAATAACCACCTCTCTTCCCCTCTCGACTCTTGTGTCTCCCTACTCCCCGGGGGGCGGATAGTCCTTTCCAATACATCTGAGACCCCTTGGAGCCACTTCCTCCTTCAGTCCTTTTGTTCCATCTTCCCCTGGCTCCCGACTCTGGGTGGAGAACCCCCACACAGTGCCACCATACAGCCCTCCCCCCCCCCCCGAACACCCAGAAAGGGCACTAACCCCCTCGTCCTTTGGGCTTGAGCCTGAGCCCATAGCGGCTGTAGTGGCGGTCGAAACACCTTGCTGGCGAGGTGTGCAGGCGGGCACATTAGTCTGTGGAGGGAAAAAGGGTGGAGGGGAAAACATGCCAGCATGGCAAGCACAGTTCTCTACCACAGGAACACAAACTTGCAGAGCCACCAACACTGGGCGTCCGCGCCAGAGAGATTGGGCCAACACCACCTGCTCGTCTACCAACAAAAAAGTGGGCTTCAGCCTGTCAATGCAGACGGTCTTCCCGCGCCCCCCCAAGTCGAACACAAAATGTTTTGCCCAGGTTTCCAGCACCCTGAATGATCCGTTGTACAGTTTGCGCAGCGGGGTCTGGTGCGCATCGTGCCTGACAAAAACAAGACTGGTGTTCTGTAAGCTTTTCAGGACGAAGGTGTGGGGAAAACAATGGTGGGCCAGGCCCGGCACGTCAACAGCCTCTGTACCATGCAAAAATTGTGTGGGCGGATCGGCCCTGGCCACGGGGTTTTCTGGTTAAAAACTCTATGAGGATCTGCAGCAGCTGAGAAAAAACAGCCACGCCTCCCTCTCCTGTCTACTACTGACAGCTGATTCCAATCTGTCATTGCCTCTCCCTGCTCAGGTTTACACACATCACTACACACACGCACAGACATCCACATATACACGCACACTCTCATTTAACACTTGCACTCATTCAGCTCAACACACGCCCACTCATTCCACTCGGACACACGCACTCACTCACACCGGCAATCACTTGGACCATTATGCCTCATATTATTTAAGCTCTGTCTTCCCATTTGTGTTTTCCGGATTATTGTTGCATAGTCATCTGCATTGTCACCACATTGTCCTTCTGTGTTGTTTTTTCTGGAATTATCGCTACGGACTGCCCTGTCCCCGGCTCGGTGAATACTGTTTTGTTCCCCCTTGCTTCCAGTCATGTCTGGAGCACTTTGGGTCATCTCTTTTGCTTCCCCCCACTGGCAGTCACGTCTGCAGCGGCCTGGGTTTTCTCTGTGTGTACTCACCTGGAGCTGAGGGGCATCCGGCGTGTCATCCCAGTGATTCCTTATTGTACATGTTCGCCAGTTTGTTTGTTTGGACTGTCTCATCATGTTTTGTTTAATAAATATGCACAACATCCTCCTGCATGTGGGTTTCAGTCTCTCCTGCCTCAAAAAGACAGGAAATCATGACATAATAATCCGGCCAGAAATAGAAACCCAGCGGAGGTGTTGTGTGTGTGTTTTTTCACCTTTTATGTTTCCACCTGTTTATCTGAGCAGCGCACCATGGACTTTTCAGGTTTTGGACTGAGCCCAGAGGAGTGTGCAGTGGCCGAGCAAGCGGTGGACTTCGCTTCCAGGGCTTGTGTCACCCACTCTCCAGAAAGTAATTTTTGTTTATTGGACATCGTTGTCGGGGTGATCCAGACGTGCCCCGGCCTATGGAGATACCTGGGGCTGGCACCACTGCTTACCCAAATCTGCGAGTTACGACAGCATTTCAAGGAAATGGTGAGAGGGTCCTTCGCAGCGCAACCAAGGCAAACTAAAAAGCGCTCCCGGAGGCCGAGAACCTGCAATCCACTTCCCGAGCTGGTGTCCTCTTCTCCCCGCCAGACACTCTGTCCTACTCCCGGGGACACGGCGCATGACACCGAGACAGCAGCTGATGTCATCACCTGTCAGGAATTCAGGCAAGTCCTTCTCCATTCACTTGCTATCTCTCCTGAGGTGGTTAGCCTGATTCCTGTGGAGGAGCTCCAGATTTTACAATCCCCTGGGGCTCCCCAATCAGCTGCTGTCCCCTCTCCTCAACCTTCTTCCTCTGTCTCCCCTACATCTCCCGTTGGTCCCAGGAGGGAGTAGCCGGACGCCAAAGAAGCCAGAGGTCGTTGAGGAGTCTACACCACAGCGAGCGAGTCATCCTGCCGTGGAGTGCCAGAGGAAGCCCATCACCTCATCGGCAGCCAACTCCCAGACGTCGTGCCCGACCACTCCTGCGGCAAAGCCATCCCCTGTGCCAGCTGTCATGCCAGTCTGCGCCCTCTCCGCTTCAATCACAGCCCTCGTCAGCGAGACGTCCTCTCCTGCCGCCAAAAGGACCTCCAGGGTTTTCCCTGACACGCCCACTTCCCTGTCATCCGAGCCAGTTCCTCCACTTTCCTCAGAGGGGCCCAGAACTGCCGTCAACATAAAGGAGGATCATGGCCTGTCACCTGCAGCTGTCAACATCAAAGTCCGGGATGACAGGCACATGTTTTTTCATTCAACTCAATTTTGTGATGATAAACCTTGTCTGTCTCTCAGAAGAGGGGCTCAGTTTCAGGAGTCCGCTGAGCCCTCTCCTTCAGCTGCAGTTAATAATTCTTCCCCAATCCTCTCTGTGTCTCCTCCTTTTCTTCCTGAGTGTCCGCCAGCCCCAGAACCAAGTCATTGGATGGTGGAGGAGCCTGTGGCTCTGGATGATCCTAGACCAGTGCCAGCACGGAGTGGTCCCCCAGCCGTTATGCTGGAGGAGCCACCAGCATGGGGGATTTTGCCTGGGGGTACCGGGACTGCCACCACCATCATGCCTGCTGCAGAGGCCACCGCAGCAGAGTGGGAGCCGGAGCTGGACCTCCTAGAGGCCGGGCCCGAGACTTCATCGCTGGGATCATCGGAGTCCTGGACAGTGGTGAAGCTCGAGCTCAGGCAAGTGATCTCTCTTGTGTTTCTCATGTCTGTTTTGGAGAGATCCTGTCTGGCTCTTGGTGAAGAGAGTCGGGTGCAGCCCTCAGCTGCATCTGAACTCATTTCACCGGGCTCTGCCACTGCCGACGACCCTCACCACTTCTCTTCTCCTGTTGTTCCTGAGTCTCTTCCTAGGGTTGCCGGAGAAGTTCCACCATCGCCAGGGGTCTCCGTGGATCCGGTCACTCTGCCCAATGATGTCAGGAATCCAGCTCCCCCCATCGAGGTTGTCCTGGACCCTTCTTCGTCATCCTTGCAAGGGGTCCAGTTGATTGACTGTCTCCTGGCCCAGGTGCTCACGCGGGTTGGCTGGCTCACCATTAAGGCAGCGCTGGCCCAGTCCGGACCCACCATGGGTGCAGCATTGGCCCAGTCTGGGCCCACCGCGGGTGCAACCATGTCCCAGGCCGGGACCCCCATGGGTGCAACCATGTCCCAGACTGGGACCCCCACGGGTGCTACCGTTCTCTTTACTAGAACCAGAAAAGGCGTCATCCCTTCTCCTCCTTTGTTGGATGCTGTCATGGTTCCCTCTTCTTCCCTGCCGGACGCCGTCGTGGTCCTCTTTGCTTGTCAGCCCGATGCCGCCGGAGGGTCCCTTCCTCGGTTTTCCCCTCCTGTTTTGGGTCTCCCTGTGGGGGAGCTGCCTCCTGGGCCAGTCTCTCTCGTCACTCACTCACACTCGCAATCACTTGGGTCATTATAATAATAATAATAATAAGTTTATTTATAGAGCACCTTTCACAGACAGAGTCACAAAGTGCTTAACATGGTAAAAAACAAAATAAAAACACAGGCACATAAAACAGTAAAACAAAGTAGACAGTAAAAGCACATAAAAATACAATCGGCACATAGTTAAAAAGCCAAGCTAAAAAGGTGGGTCTTTAGTTGCTTCTTAAAAACACCAATGGAAGGTGCAGATCTAAGTTCAAAAGGCAAGGAGTTCCACAGTCTGGGAGCAACAGCAGCAAAGGCTCTATCGCCTTTGGTTTTGAGCCTAGTACTAGGAACTACCAATAGATTCTGATGAGAAGACCTGAGAGACCTGCTGGGCTGGTGTAGAGAGAGCAGGTCACTAATATAAAAAGGTGCCTCTTCATGAATGGCTTTGTAAGTAAGAACAAGAACTTTAAAATCAATTCTATAATTTACAGGAAGCCAATGCAAGGAGGCCAAAACAGGAGTGATATGACAGAATCTACTGGACCTAGTTAGTAATCTTGCAGCAGCGTTCTGGACTAACTGTAGGTGGTGTAAAGAGGATTTGCTAAGACATGTAAAAAGAGCATTACAATAGTCCAAACGTGAAGAAACAAAGGCATGAATAATGATTTCTAACTGAGTGTAGGAAACCAATGACCTAATTTTGGATATATTCCTAAGGTGGAAAAAACAACTCCGGGTCAGAGATTTGACATGCTGATCAAAACTCATCGATTGATCGAAAATGACACCAAGATTTTTTAGATTAGACCGCACGTTAGAGCTTAATGAACCAATGCTATTAACCAACTTAGGAATTAGATTATCAGATGCTACAATAAGGACTTCAGTTTTATCAGCATTAAGTTGCAAAAAGTTACTAGACATCCAGTCCTTGATTGCAGACAGACAATCATGAATAATTTTTAAATTGTCAACATGGTCAGGCTTAAAAGAGAAAAGTAGCTGTAAATCATCAGCGTAGCAGTGATAAGACACACCTTTAAATTTGCTGATAATAGAACCAAGTGGCAGCATATATAGGGCAACTAAAAGTGGACCCAGAATAGAATCCTGAGGCACCCCACAGGTTAAAGGAGCAGAGTCAGATGAATATGAGCCAACAGCCACGGAAAAGCTCCTACCAGAAAGGTAGGAGAAAAACCAATCCAGAGCTTTTCCAGAAATACCTACCCAATCTCTAAGCCTTTGTAACAAAATAAAATGATCAATAGTATCAAATGCTGCAGTAAGATCTAATAACACTAAAACAGAGCATTTGCCAGAGTCTGATGACATTAAAATATCATTTGACACCCTGAGAAGAGCGGTCTCTGTCGAGTGTTTCTGACGAAAGCCTGACTGAAATTTGTCGAAAATATTATGTTCAATCAGAAAGTCAGTGAGCTGCATTATGTCTCATATTATTTAAGCTCTGTCTTCCCGTTTGTGTTTGCTGGATTATTGTTGCATAGTTATCTGCATTGTCACTACATTGTCCTTCTGTATTGTGTTTTCTGGGTTTATCGCCACGGACTGCCCTGTCCCCGGCTCGGTGAGTACTGTTTTGTTCCCCCTTGCTTCCAGTCACGTCTGGAGCGCTATGGGTCATCTCTTTTGCTTCCCCCCACTGGCAGTCACGTCTGCAGCGGCCTGGGTTTTCTCTGTGTGTACTCACCTGGAGCTGAGGGGCGTCCGGCGCATCATCCCAGTGATTCCTTATTGTACATGTTCGCCAGTTTGTTTGGTTGGACTGTCTCATCACGTTTTGTTTAATAAATACACATAACATCCTCCTGCATGTGGGTTTCAGTCTCTCCTGCCTCAAAAAGGCAGGAAATCATGACAATGCTGGGGAGGCTGCCAGATCTTCCTTCGGTGTGGAACGCAACCCTAAAAGAACCCAAGGCAGGCGGTCGACCCAATTTGTATCCGTGAGCAAAGCTCTGAGCGCTGCCTTAAGTGACCTGTGAAAATGCTCGCATAACCAGTTAGCCTTTGGGTTGTATGCAATAGTGTGGTGAATTCTGACCCCCAGGCTCTGGGCGATCGCGGACCAGAGTTACGAAATGAACTGCGGACCCCTGTTGAAAGTGCTGTCTGATGGGGATCCGAACCGTGCAACCCAAGCCGACAAAAAAGCGTGAGCCACTTCCGTGGACATGATGGAAGCCATTGGGACCACTTCAGGCCAACGTGTGGTGTGGTCCACGATTGTCAAAAGATGTGTGAAACCTTGTGATGGCGGGAGGGGGCCCACCAAATCCACGTGGACATGGTCAAACCTCCTGGCAAGGATTTGGAACGGCTCGAGGGGGGCTCTGGTGTGCTTGTGCACTTTGGCCCTCTGGCACGCGACGCACGCTGCAGACCACTCTTTCACGTCCTTGGACAAGCGTGGCCAGACAAATTTTGCCCCCACCAGTTTAACCAAAGCGTGCACGATGGGATGCGAAAGGGAGTGGACCAACTCAAAAATGCGGTGGCACCAAGAGCTCAGAACCACCAGGCACGGGCAATCAGTGGAGATGTCGCAGAGCAAGGGAGGGCACCCTTCTTGCACCACCCTGCTCTCCAGCTTTAACCCAGTAGGTGCAGACTGGAGTGCGCAAATGTCCGTGTCCCCAGCTTGCTCCGCGGCCATGGCAGGGAAATTTATTCCCATGCAGACCAGACTAACGCGTGCGACAGGCAATCGGCCACGACATTGAGCTTACCAGCAATGTTTGAATGTCGGTTGTGAACTCCGAGATTGCCGCCAAATGCCGTTGCTGCTGGGCTGACCACGATTCCGAGACCTTGGACATCGCGTACGTTAGTGGTTTATGATCCACGAACGCGGTGAACTCGCACCCATCTAGTCAAAACTGGAAATGGCATGTTGCCAGGTGGAGACTCAACAATTCTCTGTTGAACATGCTGTATTTGCGTTCGTTGCCGCACAAAGTACGACTGAAAAATGTGAGTGGCTGCCATGAGCTGGAGACATACTGCTCCACCACTGCCCCATGGCAACGTCAGATGCGTCCGTGGTGAGTGCTATCTCTGTCAATGGTTCAGGGTGGGCTAGCAAAGTGGCATCAGCGAGCACTGTTTTGGCATCTGCGAAAGCCTGGACTTGCTCGGGGGTCCAGTCGTTGTTTTCTGCGGGCTTCTTTTTCTTAAGCGAGGCATACAACGGCTGCATCAGCTGGGCTACCTGGGGGAGGAAACGGTTATAAAAGTTAACCATTCCCAAAAACTCCTGTAGGGCGCTCACAGCCTGCGGACGCGGAAAGTCTGACATAGTGCGCACCTTATCCGGTAGTGGAATCGTGCCCTCCGGCAAAATGCGGTGACCCAAAAAATTAATCACTGGCACACCGAACTGGCACTTCGCCAGGTTAACTATAAGCCTGTGCACTTCCAACCTCTGGAAAATCATCTTGAGATGGGCGAGGTGCTCCTCCTCGGACGTGCTAGTCACCAGAATGTCGTCTAAGCAGACAAAAACGAAGGACAAGTCACGGAGCACTGCGTCCATCATTCTTTGAAAGGTTTGCGCCATGCCTTTTAATCCAAATGGCATGCGTAAAAACTTGAAAAAAAAAAGGAGTTATTATTGCTGTTTTAGGAACGTCTTCCTCACGCACCGGGACCTGGTGGTAACCACGGACCAGATCCACTTTCGAAAAAACATGCATCCCAGCCAGGTGCATGGAAAAATCCTGGATGTGCGGGATGGGATACTGATCGTGTTCCGTGGCGTTGTTTAAGCACCGGAATTTTTTTTTTTTGTTTTTTTTTTTTTGTTACTTATTTGTACCCGTAGGTAGACTTGGTTTGCAGTCTGGTGACAAGCCACCGGCTGCTGGTCGCTGCGTGCACGAGCGCCCTAAACCTACATGTTTTGGTATGCGGGAGGAAACCGGAGAAATCCCAGAGTAAACCCGCGCAACACGGGGAGAACATGCAAACTCCACACAGCTCACTGTTGGTCGGGGGCTGGGATCGAACCCACGATCTCATGATCCCCGCGGTCCCCCGGCCGAGGGTAAAACTGTGCTGCCACAGTGCTAAACCACTGCGCCACCGTGCAGCCCAATCGCTGCATGGTCACCACGACCCATCGACCTTAGGCACCATGTGTAGCGGGGATGCCCACGGGCTGCTGGAGCACCTGACGATGCCCAGCTGCTCCAAGTTGGCAAACTTCTTGCGCGCACTAGCCAGTTTAGCAGCGTCCAGGTACCGAGGTCGCGCGAACATCGGCCTTTTGTGGTTATAAAATGCTCAACCCCATGTTTGGTTACTGTAGCCGAAAAAGTCGGGACCGTGAGTGCTGGGAACTGTGCAAGTAAATGCTGGTCCTTACCCCCTGGAGCTATAATGTTAGCCAGTGTTGTTGACCCAGCTCCCTGAGCTGTGCAAGGTAGGGAGGTGAAAGAAACAGCATCCGCTAAATGTCTGTTGGCAACATTGACTAATAACCCATCCATCCATCCATCCATCTTCTACCGCTTTTCCGGAGGTCCGGGTCGCGGAGGCAGCAGTTCAAGCAGAGAAGCCCAGACTTCCCTCTCCCCCGCCACCTGCTCCAGCTCTTCAGAGAGGATACCAAGGCGTTCCCAGACCAGCTGGGAGACATAGTCTCTCCACCGAGTCCTGGGTCTGCCCCGGGGTCTCCTCCCAGTGGGACGTGCCTGAAACACCTCAAGTGGGAGGCGTCCAGGAGGCATCCTAATCAGATGCCCATACCACCTCAACTGACTCCTTTCAATGTGGAGTAGCAGCGGTTCTACTCTGAGCCTCTCCTGGATGACTGAGCTCCTCACCCTATCTCTGAGGGTGAGTCCAGCAATCCTACGGAGAAAGCTCATTTCAGCCGCTTGTATCCGCGATCTCGTTCTTTTGGTCATTACCCAAAGCTCGTGACCATAGGTGAGAGTAGGAACGTAGATTGACTGGTAAATCGATAGCTTTGCCTTAGAACTAAGCTCCCTCTTCACCACAACAGACCGGTACAACGTCCGCATCACTGCAGATGCTGCTCCAATCCGTCTCTCGATCTCTCGCTCCATTTTCCCCTCACTCGTGAACAAGACCCCAAGATACTTAAACTCCTCCACTTGGGGCAGGAGCCTGTCCCCAACCCAGAGAGGACAATCCACCTTTTTCCGGCTGAGGACCATGGACTCGGACTTGGAAGTGCTGATTCTCATCCCAGCTGCTTCACACTCAGTGGCAAACCGTCCCAGCAAGAGCTGTAGGTCATTGCTGGATGAAGCCAACAGGACAACATCATCTGCAAACAACAGAGATGAGATCCTGTGGTCACCAAGCATGACACCCTCCATTCCCTGGCTGCTCCTAGAAATCCTGTCCATAAAAATTATGAACAGGATTGGTGACAAAGGGCAGCCCTGGTGGAGTCCAACTCTCACTGGGAATGAATCCGACCGAATGTTGGCAATACGAACCAAACTCTCACAATGGTCATACAGAGACCAAATAGCTCGTAACAACAAGCCCGATACCCCATACTCCCGAAGCACCCCCCACAAAAATCCACGAGGGACGCGGTCAAATGCCTTCTCCAAGTCCACAAAACACATGTAAACTGGTTGGGCAAACTCCCACGAACCCTCAAGGATTCTCGAGAGGGTAAAGAGCTGATCCAATGTACCCCGGCCAGGACGAAAACCACATTGCTCCTCCTGAATCCGAGGTTCGACCAACGGCCGGACTCTCCTCTCCAGTACCTTGGCATAAACCTTCCCAGGGAGGCTGAGGAGTGTGATCCCTCTAAAGTTGGAGCACACCCTCCGGTCCCCTTTTTTGAAGAGAGGAACCACCACCCCGGTTTGCCATGCCAAAGGCACTGCCCCCGACCTCCACGCAATGTTGCAGAGGCGTGTCAACCATGACAGCCCAACAACATCCAGGGCGTTGAGGTACTCAGGGCGAATCTCGTCCACCCCCGGGGCCTGGCCACCAAGGAGGTTTTTAACCACCTTGGCGACCTCAGCCCCTGTGATAGGCGAGTCATCCCCCTCGTCCCCAAACCCTGCTTCCTCCGTGGAAGGCGTATCAGTGGGATTGAGGAGATCCTCGAAGTATTCCTTCCACCGCCTGACGATATCCACAGTCAAAGTCAACAGTGTCCCATCCGCACCATACACAGTGTGGACGGGGAGCTGCTTTCCCCTCCTGAGCCGCCGGACAGTTTGCCAGAATCTCTTCGAGGCCGACCGAAAGTCTTGTTCCATGGCCTCACCGAACTCCTCCCATACCCGGGTTTTTGCTTCAGCAACCACCCGAGCTGCATTCCGTTTGGCCTGCCGGTACACCTCGGCTGCTTCGGGAGTCCCACAAGCCAACCAAGCTTGATAGGACTCCTTCTTTAGCTTAATGGCCCCCCTCACCACTGGTGTCCACCACTTGGTTCGGGGGTTGCCACCAGGAGATGCACCGACCACCTTGTGGCCGCAGCTCTGGGCCGCCGCTTCAACAACAGAGGTGGAGAACATGGTCCATTCAGACTCCATGTCTCCAGACTCCCTCGGAATGTGGTTGAAGTTCTTCCGGAGGTGGGAGTTGAAGACCTCCCGGACAGGGGCCTCAGCCAGACGCTCCCAGCACACCCTCACTATACGTTTGGGTCTACCAGGTCTGAATGGCTTCCTCCCCTGCCATCGGATCCAACTCACCACCAGGTGGTGATCAGTTGACAGCCCTGCACCTCTCTTTACTCGGGTGTCCAAGACATATGGTCGCAGGTCTGATGACACGATAACAAAATCGATCATCGACCTACGACCTAGGGTGTCCTGGTGCCAGGTGCACATATGGACATTCTTATGCTTGAACATGGTGTTCGTTATGGACAGACTGTGGTTAGCACACAAGTCCAATAACTGAACACCACTCGGGTTCAGATCGGGCAGGCCGTTCCTCCCAATCACCCCCCTCCAGGTTTCACTGTCGTTGCCCACGTGCGCATTGAAGTCCCCCAGTAGGACAATGGAGTCTCCAAGAGGAGCACCCTCCAGCACCCCAGTCACAGACTCCAAAAAGGGTGGGTACTCTGAAACATCATTTGGTGCATAGGCACAAATGATGGTCAGGACCCGTTTCCCAACCCGAAGGCGCAGGGAAGCAACCCTTTCGTCCACCGGGGAAAACTCCAATATAGAGGCAGCAAGGTGGGGGGATACAAGAATACCCACCCCTGCTCGTCGCCTCTCGCCCGGGGCAACTCCAGAAAAGGCCAAGCTCCAGCCCCTCTCCAGGAGACTGGTTCCGGAACCGGAGCTGTGTGTTGAGGTGAGGCCGACTATATCTAGCTGGTATCTCTCAACCTCATGCATCAGCTCAGGCTCCTTCCCCACCAGAGAGGTGACATTCCACGTACCAAAAGCCAGTTTAGAAAGCTTGGGATCAGTCCGCCAAGGTCTCCGCCTTTGGCCGCCACCTAATCCACATAGCACCGGACCCCCATGATCCCTCCTGCAGGTGGTGAGCCCACTGGTTATTAGCCCACTAATAACCCAAAAGCACATAAAAAATCTGTGCCTGGGGCAGAACATGCAGCTACCACAAAGTCCCACTGGAAATTGTGTCCATGCAAGCATATCGTCAGTGTCCATTCGCCAAACGTTCTGATGGTGGATCTGTTGACAGCTGTGAGCTCGGGACCGCTGCCTCCTGCCGACCTGTCTGTGCTGACTGGCAGGATGAGGCCCTTCTGAGAGCCGGAGTCCACCAAAAACTGTCACCCCGACCATGTGTCCGTGATATAAAGCAGCTTGTTCCTGTCGCCAGCAGTTGCAGCTGCTACTGACTGCTGGTCATGCCGTCTTCCCGGCTTCTTGAACTGGCATGGTGGCAGGCAGCGTTGGGCATTCGAGCCAAAGCGGTGACGATAGAAACAGATCACCCCATTCCTGCGTCTCTTGGTGTCCGTCCCAGCTACCAACCATGGCTCCTCGACTTCGCTGGAGTCCCTCATGGGTGCCGGTGCCGCTGCATGCACGCTGAGAGCTCTGGTTGCTAAAATGATGTGGTCCGCTTCCTGCGCCAGGGCGCGGTAGTCTTTGGTCACCAGCCGCGGCGAGTTGGCCAGGATCGCCCTCGCTGTAGCAGGTAGGTTCCTGAGGAACAGGTGGGCGAACAGGAAAGATTCGTCGTTCTTCCCCCTCAGCTCCAATATGCTCTCCATAAGCTCCGCAGCTGATCTGTCACCTAACTCTGAACGTGTTAGGAGTCTCTCTGCCCTCTCACTGTCAGACAGGGAATAATGCTGGAGTAGCATCCTCTTGAGTACTTTATACTTCCCTTGGGCCGGCGGCTCCTGGAGCAGGCTTGTTACCTGCTGCGTGGCACGCACATCCAGCGCAGTGACCACATGGTAATATTTTGTGTCATCCGTTGTGATCCTGCAGAGCGCGAACTGGGCTTCTATATGCAAGAACCACACGGTCAGGTTGTGAAGCCAGAAGTCTGGGAGCTTGACTGTGACAGCGCATGCAGCGCTGGTGCTCTCCCTCTGGGTAGTCTCCGGGGCGGTGCTCGGCTCGCTCTCCATGGCACGTCTTGGTGTCACCAATATGGAAAAAGAAAGCAGGTGAGACAGCAAGCTGGACAACACATGAACTTTATTCTTCTTCCAACATCAAGTACAGGAAATACTCTGACTGGGTCTCACTGTGCCTCCTTTTTATAACCTTTATTCTTGCAGCATGAGATCCAGGGAGTCCAAACACAGTACTTTCAGCACAAAGACATGCGTGGCACATTAACATAACCACCTCTCTTCCCACTCTCGACTCTTGCGTCTCCCTACTCCCCAGGGGGTGGATAGTCCTTTCCAATGCGTCTGAGACCCCCCCAGAGCCACTTCCTCCTTTAGTCCTTTTGTTCCATCTTCCCCCGGCCCCCGACTGTCTGGGTGAAAAACCCACACACAATGCCACCACAGTAGCAACTTCCGGTACTAGTTTAGAACGTATGGTTGTCACTGAAATGGAACACTTTTCTTTGTTAAAAAACAATGACTTCGGCATCAGAAATGCGGGAACACAGCCTTTGGCACCTCAAAAACAGTAATATAATCATACCACTTCCCACGACTATCTAGGGATAGGAAGATGGCCTTTAAAAGTGGCCTTGCAGACAGTAGCTCCATTTGTTAGCACCACCACTAAGATGCTAACACTGTAAACAAATAAAAGCTCTAAGATAATCTCCACCGCAATAAAATCAGCAGCATTTTGTTAAAAGATATTGGACATAATCATATTTACCTCAGAGCAGACGTAGAATCTAGTCAGAGCCACAAAGAACCACAACACCGTGCTTGGGTGTTTTAATGTTGGGGTAAATATAGACGGCTGCAGCTGTTTGTTCTACCCTGAAATTAAAATGCCCATGCTGCTGTCATGCCATGAATGCTTGTTATTTAACTTAACACGTACAGACATTTTCTGACAATTGCTCAGAATTTTATTGACCTATATTTTCTGATAATTTAAAAATTAATGCATGCTGAAGCATGCTGAAGTCCATATCGTTCCAAGGCAGTGCAACGAATGCAAAAAAAACCAATCCAAAAACTGTTTGATATCTTTCTTAAATCGTTAAGCCTTAGGAAGCAAATTGTTACTATTTTTTATATATTATTTTACTTCATGCAGCCTTCATTCTGGTGACATATATAACACATAAACGTCAGATCTGTGACATTCATACAAGTGAAAACATACCTGATGTGCTCTTGTGTCCGTCCTGTGTTTGTACCACCCATCACACCAACAGTCCTTTTTCATATTCAGTGCATATACTGTATCTACGCATTGCCAGTGAGAAGCCTCCATTTATACAATCTATGGCACAACCATGAACACCAGCAACAAGTACCAGCACTATGCCAAAACATTAAAAAAATACAAAAACTACAAGTGCTGAAATTAGTTGCCACTTGAGTGCAAAACACGTGTGAAGTATACATTAAAATGAATTTGAAAAAACTTTTAAAAACACTATTTTAAATGCCCCTGCTGCTCCACTCTTACTGACTGATTTAACACTACCTCAGCCGAAACCAGAAGCTCCCTCCGTAATCATTTGTACAGGGACACCCCCAGGAATAAGGTGGATAGGGCAGTGCAGTGATGTGACAGGAAGTGCACGTCACCACACTGCATTTCATAATAAAGCGCCCCTTTTCCATATACCCCCCCCCCCACACACACACACACACTTAGAAAAGTCCAAAACCACACACACAATTGAAACCCCTCCCCCAATTTGGGACCCGAATCACGCTCTAAAATAACAAAAACTGATATACTAAATTGGCCTAACACACTCACTCAAAACAACCTAAAATAGGGCTGGTGGGTGGACTGCCGCACAGCCTGCACGGCATGGTGGATTATTCTGCCACCAAATAACTAAAAGACTCCTTTATTAAACTAAAATTCACAGCCATGCTCCTAAACTAAAACACAAATTCACATATATATACATATAACCCCATAACATAACATGCGTATCACTCAGAATTATAGACAACATTTTACAGCACAGTCCCTTGGGTGGGAGAGGTAGAACCAGCATGGAGGAGCCCAAGGCAGCCCCTCAACAAGCATGCCCCTGGAGGCAGCAGACCCCCGGAGTGATGGCTGAGCCTCTGGACAACGAAGCCCGGATCCCACACCGCCATCACCGACTCCCGTCCAGCCTCGCCACGTAGAGCATCCTCCTAGACAAATCGCAACTGGGTGGCATGCCTCATCGAGCCGTCGGACAACCAGAAGCATGCCGCTCCCAACTTCGCCACTGTCCGCAGATGTGCTTGATATTTTGCTGGCTGTCGTTTGACTCATCTTCACCGCGGTCGTTCATCACCCTGAACCCGAACCAAGTCCATAACCCGAAGTGGAATCTTACTCGGCCTGATGAGCTGCTGCTGAGCATGCGGTAACTCCATGTTTGTCGGTCTGGCCCCGTCCTCTTCTAAAAACATTGTATTGTTCACCGTCATGGCTACAGACCCCCCCACCCAACTGTGGCCAAGTACCGGGGGCATCTGGAGCTAGCATGGTGTCGCTCATTGGCATGGGTACCGACACTGAGCGAGAACTGGCCAACTTGAAAACGAGGGTGTCCATTAGCTTCTCGTACCATTCGCTCCTGGTGTCTGCCTTGTTGCAGGTGGGGTGATTTCTCCCATGGGTTCCCCGGGTAAGACAAACGGCACATCCTGGCGTAATGATTCAAGCGTCTACATCTACTACACCGTTTTCCTCTTGCCGGGCATTCCTTCGCTTTATGGCGGTGCGTTGCAGACCCGCAACCCCTGCAACGGGAGTTTCCCGGGGCAGACCTTCGGCTGACAGCATTGATTTTCCAATAATCTTCGTCCAAACTATCCTCGCGATCAGGGTCCGCAAAATTAACTGAGGTGGGCGGCTCTGGCGGCTTCTGTGGCTGGTGTCAATTTAGCTCCACAGCTAACTTATCAACAGCTTCCAGTTGGAGAGCTAGCTCAACTGCTTCAGCTAACGTCATTAGGCGCCAATAATAGCCTGACACGCAGCTCAGCACTGCACATGTGCTCTGCTAGTTGGTCGCATACCATCTCATCTTCAAGTGGTCTAAAACGATACTTGCTAGCTAGCTGCTTCAAGTCAATGACATACTGGCGGATAGGCTCACCTACACACTGGCGTCTCTGGCGAAAACAAATTCTCTGAACAGTCACGCTGTCAGGGGTGGAGAAACATTTAGCTAGCAGCTCCATGACGTCCTCGCATGAATCTGACGCACCGAACGTCCATAGGACCCTCCGGCCTTCTATGCCCTGGTTGTGGACAAGAAGCGCCCATGCCCTCACCTTATCAAGCTTCCAAGGGTCCAGCACTGTAATATATTTTGCTAGGCCTCCAACCAATACGGCCATGGAACCAGTGGCTTGCTCGGGAGCTCGAGGAAGGGACAGAGTGGTGTAATGCACACCTCCATACGATAATCCTCAGTCGCCAAATGTTATGTACGTAAAACCTGGTGATGAATGAGGCAAGATGAGGCAGCGTCGAACACAGCTTTATTGATGGCTTGAACACAGCAGTTACACAGCAGGCACCTAACGTGGACATCCAGCATAAGAGGCCTAACATGGAGGCTCACTCTGCTATATAGGGCAGTGTAGTGACGTGACAGGAAGTGCATGTCACCACACTGCACTTCACAATAAAGTGCCCCTTTTCCATCTACCACAATATGTCATTTTGACAGTTGGTTTTGGACCTCAAGCAGAAAATGCATGCACCAATAAATTGCTGCTTGACCACTTACTTACTTAACTCCTTAAAAGTCAATAAATAATAGATTATTGAAGGACAGTGAATTTTTTATTCATGATATCTTGTTTCTAGGAAAGGCAAGATTCTGAAAAATATGTCATTGTATGGGGTTCGCATTCCCTGCTGTGCTTGGGGCCCAAAATGTGATGAAAACACTCCTGCAGTAAAGTGATTATACAGTAATCATTCAACAGATGGCAGCAACTTCCCAAATAACGCAATTGGACAATGAGGCGGAACTTCCGTCATTTTCTTTTCCCATTTGTTTTGGTGAGAAGATTAAAAAAAATTAAGATAAGTAAAATGAATCCAGAACTTCCGTTTGGATACTTCATCTATTGTAAATATTTATAATTTTTATTTGCTTGAAATGAGTTCAATTCAGAAAAAAGTGATAAATACATCAAATGTTATTTAGGTTAAATAAATGCCCAACTTAAACAGTTTGCTTTGTTGAACGCGTGTCAACAAAACGCCAAAAACAAATACTGTGCTTTTATTTTGAAATGGAGTCCTCCATATCCGATTACAGTTTCGCTGACTGTTGGTTTAACGGGCGGCGATGAGGCAGATTTGGCAACAAAATATTAGTTTACCACCGCCTGCACCGCAGTAATCCCATGCAATGATCCCCTCGCAGTGTGCGTGACCGTCGGGGGTTGATGTTCAGCGGGTGTCTGCTGGAGCCTTTGTGCCCCGGAACAGAACCGGCCGTGTTCAGCCTGGAGCAGGAGAAGCTACAATGAGCGACAGCGAGGACGCTGAGGAGCCGCAAGACAGGGCCCGCGGCGTCGCTGACGTCCACGACTCGACCGAGGAGGATGACACCGCTGGAAAGGCTAGCCCTTCGCCGCCGAGGAGCAACGAGGACCGGCAGGAGCGTAGCTGCGGCGGCGGGTCCCTGTCTGTGGGGGAGTCCCGCAGCAGCAGACCGTGGAGCGATGGAGGAGGAGGGAAGAGTCTGTTTTCCTGGTTGGAGAGCAGGACTATTAGACGGGGAGTATGTGTGGATCCGGCTAGGGATAACTTCAGGACGATGACCAGTCTGTACTGCTCCATGAATCCGGCTGCAGAGTCGGTGAACCTAAGCACTCAGACCCATGGGGCCGTGTTCAACCTGGAGTACTCCCCAGACGGGTAAGACCGGTCTGCAAGCCGGGCCTTGGAGCCTCACGGTTAAGAGTCCCGATCACCTTTAAAACCTTCAGTAAAAGTGTCAGAGCCATGCTTATGTGCGTCATATTGCAGAACTTCTTTGATGCAATGAGTTGCTTTACACATGGTTTAAAGACTATTTCTTTAGCGTTTATTTTTTGCACATTTGCATGCATAAATTTTTTTTAATTTTGTGTTGTGTTAATAAAATCATATCGGGTGCAAGAGTTGACAAAGGTCTGCATCCATATACTGCGCAGCACATCAGACTCATGCTTTTTAAATTCAGCTATGGCTAAAATAACAATAAAAATGAATATTATTTTTAACCAACTTCCAAGTTTTGTAAAGTTTCTCTTAACAGAACTTGGACGTTCCCTCATAAGGACAGGAGCTCTGAAGTAGGAGCAGGAGCAGACAACAGCTGTAGGAAGTAAATCCTGCATACAAACCAGGTCAAGCTGTGCACAGTCTGGGTCACGTTTGCTTGACCTCAGAAGGTGGCAGAACATGTGCTTCCTGCACACTGACCCACCTTTGTTGAAGATTCATCTGTTGTTTTTGTTTTTTTAAATCAGATAAACATACCCAGAACTTTAGACATTTGAACAGTATCTTGGAGATTTATTGAAACAATGGACACCTGTATGTTCTGTCTACATATAAATGACTCAATAACACAAGTGCCATTGGCTGTGCTGTAAATGTATACCCCAGAAATAACTGACCGGAGTGGTGGATCACTTGGTAGAGCATCCGCCCCACACTCGGGAGGCAGGGGTTCAAATCCCGGCCGGGTCATGAAGACCATATAAAAGTGGAACTTCCTGCTGTCCAGCTTGGTGCTCAGCAAAAATGGAATGGAGGAGGGAAATTTGTGGCGGCGCCTTGCATGGCAGCGGCCCTCTGATTCTACACTTGGGGTGTGTGTGATTAACACTGTAGATAGGTAAAGCACAATCTCGTTCTACTGTACATGATTGGTTGTACAGTTGAATGACAAAGGGTGATTTAATTAATTTAATTTTAATTTAACTTTTTTTTTGTTTGTTTTTTAGGAAAAACTACACTATATGGCACTATAGGTGAGGGTATCATTCCAGGGAAATCTGAAGGCTTTTTATATCCAAGACATGTTGGACATATCTATCCTTCCAACTTTGTGGGAATAGTTTGGGGATGACCCTTTTCTGTTCCCGCACAGTTCTCCGCCCCTGTGTGCAAACAAAGGTCCATCAAGGAATGTTTGGATGAGTTTGATGTGGAAGAACTTGACTGGCCCGCACAGAGCCATTCAACCCCTTCAGCCCCATCCAGTGCCTTCAGGATGAAGTAAAACGGAGATTATGATCCAGGCTTTTTGACCTCACAAATGCTCTTCAGGATGAATGGGCAAAAAGTCCGACAGACGCACCTCCACAATATTGTAGAAAGCCTTCCCAGAAGAGTGGAAGCTGCTGTAGCTCCAAAATGAGGACCACCTCCATATAAACGTGTTGTGGAGAGTGTGAATAACAGAGGCAGATTTATGAACAGACGACTTTATTCCACTCTCTCATCAGTCATACACAGAAAAAGCATGTCTCAATCCATCATGAGCCTCTTTTCCAGTAGCCCAGCACACCTCGGTATGGCTCGATTCACTTCAGTACGGCTCGGAATGCTTCTGTCTCCATTAGCACGGTGTTGGGCATGGGTGTTGTGCTGGGGTGGGTGGGTTTATAACAGCGAGGCGGTGCCACACTCCCGTGACGTAACGCACGCAACCCAAGCAAAACATTTTTTTTTCCAAAACTTTATTGAGAAGACCCAAGCAAAACATAACACATAGCTGTACAAGGCCACTCCTCGGTCTGTGGCTTTTTTCACCGTAAACGCCAAAAAGGACCGCCAGACAAGGGTACAGGCAGCGAGATGAAAACACTCTGGAATAGTTCTGCAGCTTCTGGGAGAGCCAAAGGCGTGAGGATACAAACTAGGTCGTATATGATGGTAAGCTAATGGTTGCTAATGCTAGTTTGCTATAAGTACGTCGTGCTACACTTTAATGTCTGCAAGTTATCGCTGTTGGGTACTAAAATATGTATGCTGTGTGTGTTTCAGATGGCTCTGTTGTGGGGAAATTACTGCTTCATTCGCTCTGGGCGTGCCTGTCACGGATGTGATCAGCCTGTCACTGATGTCAACACAGCTTCACAAACGAGCAGTATTGAGCTTAAGAATGTCTGTAGAAACGTTTTATTTCCTGTACAACAAATTGCTTTGATCTGCTTGAAAATCATGGAGAGACTGTTGAGACATCATGGACATCTGCTGCTTCTGCAGCAGATTCTGAGATGGTATCATAGAAAAAAACGATCAGCTGACACAACTTGATCGCCAGGTTAATATTAGCCACAAAATATATATTCAAAAAGTAAACTTTACTGAGTTAGGTATAATAAGATATATTTGACAGTTATCATGCATTTTAGGCAAAAACAAACTTGATCTAGGATTAAAAGCAATTAAAATAATGCAGTCACAAGTTTACATGGAAACATGTACTGTAGAAATATATATTCTCTGCATCATCAATGTACTAGATACGCATTCATGTTGTATTGCACTGGGATTTGCACTGACAATAAACCTATGAAGTTTTTGCAGATGTCTCTTTTTTTATATGTGAAGGTTACCACCATGTGGCATAAATTAAATACTGAAAGATTGGAAAAGCTAAGAATAATCCAGCAGTTTGAGAAATCACTTTTGGTTTGGTGTAAGTCTGTCAACAGAATTATGAACCATAAAGCAGTTTGTGTTAAAATGTTAAATCCAATTAAACCTAATCCAGGGGCTTCCAATCATGTGTCATGTGGGGCCAAGACCCTGCAGGTTCTCTCTTCTACCCAGTCTCTTCAGCAGGTGTTATCACTGATCAGTCAGTGGAAGAAGTTCAGTGGAATCTGCTGTTGAAGACACTCGTTGGAGGTAAAGCCTGCAGGGTCTTGGCCCTCCATGGCACATGATTAGACACCCCCCCCCCCCCCGCAGTATCCAACTTTTACTTTCAAAATAAGTGTAAATATTTGCAAAAAGCAAACATTATTAGAAATATGTTATATTTCAATTTAATACTATCCCACTTGTACTTACAAAAACGTGTGAATATTCATAAAAAGCACACACATGAAAGGTAGCACCACAAGCAGTGGGTCACAGCGGTTTTGGGCAACAGCAACACAATTGTGTATCCTTTGCCAATCTGTCTGCTGTTATTTAATGTTTAACAGTTAAGGGACGGATGATTATATGCTCCAAAACAGCTGCAACAACACAAGTCACTTTTGGTTTGAATTAACTGCCAAATGACCTAGAAATAATGAGCTGAAACTTGTTTTTATTCGTATTAAATAATGAGACAGTGGCACACTGGCCAACACCAAATTGTATTATTTTTTTACATCCTAGGGCATTTTGGATGTACTGAATAAAAAAAAATTCATGTTTTTCACCTTCAGGTCAACGTTTGGAACAACAGTATTATTATTTTCCGTTTAGATGATGCTACACTCCTTCTAAAGTATTGTAATTCTCTGAATTTGGAATGCCGATAGAACATTCAATTTACATATACTTACTTTTTTTTACCTACTTTGACTTGTAAGCTTGATCAGTCTCTCCTGCTGCATTTTAAAGTCCAACTGTGCAACTTCTAATAAGTTAACGTAAAAAATTTACCCAAAGTTTAGAACTGGATCATGTGGTACTAATTTTTTATGATATTTCAATAAAAAGAACAGAAAGCTTACAAAAACATTTGTTTTTTGGTCTAGTTAGAAATTGCATTACCTTTACAATGGTTGACCCGACAGGATGATCAGCATCATTTTCATCAGACAATGGAAGCAATGGAATTTCTATGTAATTATACTGTTTTATAATTCAGCGTTATAACAGACAAACCACACTTTCCAAAACAATTCCATTTTATTATATACAAAATATTAAAATAAAAAAAAACTTTGCAACACAACATGAAGGTTAATCGACATTTTATACACGCCGACCACTGAGTGCCTCTACACCAGCTTCCCAAACTGGGTCAGGAAGGCTCGGTTGAATGAAGCCGTCTCTGCCAGCTCCTGGGATACCCTCGCGTTTTCTGCAACCTCATTTAAATGTTGCAAATATTTATCATTGAATACATTTTGCGCCTGGTGGCGGGACAGATTCACATTGGAGAATCCGGGCGTGCTGGCGCGGCGGACGCGTGGGATGATTCTACAAGGAAAATGCACACAATAAAATACAGCACGAAAGTGCAAGATATACAGAAAAGACAATAGTTTTTAACAAGATTACATAAGCTTATTTCAGCGTATTGTTCACATGAATAATTAAAATAAAAGCTTGAGTCTGCAGTGTGCTGCCATAAAGCAGAGCGATCATCATCCACAAATGAACAGCTTTTTTATTGCATAAATAAACTGAGCGTCTTACCGAATATATTTGCGAAAAAACGCACAATAAAAAAAAATTAAAACTCACCGTTAAAGGACTCTGATGTCGAGACCTCCCGGTATATTTTTTCATTCCGGGTGGCTCCGTCTAACTCGCGCTGGATGCGTTCGTCTGACAATGCAGTGAGCAGACACTGCACCTCCTTATTGGTCCATGGAACACCCTTATTACACGAAGCCATTTTTGATAGAGAATAAATGAAAATAGCACAGCAATACACTGAAAATAAACCGCCAACAGTGGTTGCGCGCTGAGTAATGGCGGTCGTGAAGATTTTTTTTTTTTTTTTCAAAAACTTTATTGAGAAGGTCGTGAAGATTTGGCAGAAGAGGAGGAGGAGAGGGGCAGTTACAACCTGACCAATCAGCGCCGGTTACGACCTGACCAATCAGCGGCGACCAGTCTGTTAACGTCACAACACGGCCCAGCTCAGCACTGCTGTACCCTGCCCTTGAGCGGGGCTGAGAATCGCGGCTGTTAAACCGTGTTGGGGCTAGTGGAAAAGCGTACAAAGCGTGCTGAGCCGTCCCGTGTCGCGCTAAAGCGTGCTAGTGGAAAAGGGCCTATAGTTTCCCCTTTTATCCCAACCACTCATCTCACATTTGCATGACATTTCACATCACATTGCATGACATTTAACATCACAATACCTTCATCCTTTCTCCCCCCAACCTCTTCTTCCTGCTATCTCCCCACGATCTCCCTAGCTATTGTTCTCCTCTCTTTACCCTGTGCATCCAGTCTGAGATGATACACCTGGTCTCTACCCCCCCCCCCCCCGAATCTCAGACTGAGTTTCAGTCCTCACGTCCTTTTGGCTTCAGTCTCCTCCCATATCTGCTGTAACGGGGGTTTACCACCTCCGCGGTGCTGCTGTGCCAGCGGGGGGCTGCTGGGAGTGTGTCTGACTGCGGGTTGGCCATGTCGAGGGGAGAGGAAACTTCGATTTGCCCGTGTGGCTACCCTGATGAATCGTTTACCTGGGGAGTTCTCAGTGGGGGTCTTCCACGCCGAGGGGCCCGAGCCAACAGCACTTGCTCGTGCGCCACTACAAAGGCGGGCTTAAGTCTGTCTATGCGTATTTTCTCCCGACGACCTCCCAAATCTAACAAAAAATGCTTGTCCCCTATTTCCAGCACTCTGAACGGGCCATCGTAGAGTGGACGCAATGGAGGGCGGTGGGCATCGTGCCTGACGAACACGAACTCTGCGTTTTTGTCACAAAAGCGCGTGGAAAACAGTGGTGAGCCGGGCCCGGCAGCGTGCCTGTGTCCGCACTACGCTGCAAACGCTGAGACAGGCAGCTGTCCGGCGCGGGATTGTCTGGCAAAAATTCCCCGGGCAGCTGCAGTGGCTGAGGAAAAAACAAGCTCTGCCGGGGAAGCCTCCAAATCCTGTTTTGGTGCGGAACGCAACCCCAATAAAACCCACGGCAACCGGTCTACCCAATTTGCATCCGTCAGCGAAGCCCCGAGCGCTGCTATCAGTGACCTATGGAAATGCTCGCATAACCCATTGGCCTGTGGGTTGTATGCGGTTGTGCGATGAATTGCAGCACCCAGGCTGTGGGCCATCGTGGACCAGAGGTCGGAAACAAACTCAGAACCCCTATCGGACATGATGTCTGACGGGATTCCAAAACGTGCCACCCATGTTGTCAAAAAAGCGCGCGCCACGTCCGCGGACATGGTTGCCGCCAGCGGGACTGCTTCTGGCCAGCGTGTGGTGTGGTCCACCACTGTCAGAAGGTGCACCCCTGCGATGGCGGGAGGGGGCCTACGAGGTCCACATGAACATGGTCGAACCTCTTCGCCGGTATACGAAACGGCTCCAAAGGAGCCTTCGTGTGTCTGTGTACTTTGGCTCGTTGGCACGCTACGCAGGCTGCAGCCCACTCTTTTACTTGTTTGCGCAGGCCTGGCCACACGAACTTCGCTCCCACTATTTTGACTGACACGGGCACTCCTGGGTGCGCCAGAGCGTGAACTGACTCAAACACACGGCGGTGCCACGCGACTGGGACCACCGGGCGCGGGCGTTCCGTGGAGACGTCGCAAATTAGGGGGGGCTTGCCGTCTTGCAGCACCCTGCTCTCCAGCCTTAACCCTGTTGGTCCAGACTGGAGCGCGCACACGTCCGTATCGTTAATCTGCTCCACGGCCATGGCTGTATAATCTATCCCCACGCAGACCGGGGCCACTACTGCGCGCGAGAGGCAGTCCGCTACCACATTCAGTACCACATTCAGTTTACCCGACACATGCTGAATATCGGTCGTAAGCTCCGAGATCGCGGCCAGCTGCCTCTGCTGCCGGCCCTACCATGGTTCCGAAACCTTGGCCATCGCGAACGTTAGCGGCTTGTGGTCCACGAACGCGGTGAAGCTGCGCCCTTCCAGCCAGAACTGGAAGTGGCGTATGGCCAGGTGGAGAGCCAGCAACTCTCTGTCGAACGCGCTGTATTTACGCTCACTATCGCGCAAAGCCCTGCTGAAAAAAGCGAGCAGCTGCCAAGAGCCGGCGACACGTTGCTCCACAATGGCCCCTATGGCTACGTCTGAGGCGTCGGTAGTGAGCGCTATCCGGGCCGCCGGGTCTGGGTGCGCCAACAGTGCGGCATTTGCCAGGGCTGTTTTAACCTCAGAGAACGCCTGCTCTCACTCCGGAGTCCATTCGACTCCATCCGCGGGTTTCCGTCTCTTGAGCGCGGCGTACAATGGCTGCATGAGTTGAGCTGCGTGGGGGAGGAACCAGTTATAAAAGTTAACCATCCCCAAAAATTCTTGCAGCGCCCTGACCGACTGAGGCTGGGGAAAATTCGCCACGGCGCGCACTTTGTCAGGCAAGGGTATCACTCCCTCCGGTGAGACACGGTGCCCCAAAAAATCAATCCCCGTCACGCCGAACTGGCATTTCGCCGGGTTGATTATTAACCCGTGCTCCTCCAACCTCCGGAAAACCGTCCTGAGGTGGCTTATGTGTTCGTCTTCGGACGCACTGGCTACCAGGATATCATCCAGGTAGACGAACACAAACGGGAGATCGCGCAGCACCGCATCCATCATGCACTGGAACATCTGTGCCGCTCCTTTTAACCCGAATGGCATGCGCAGAAACTCGAACAAGCCAAACGGAGTTATTACCGCTGTTTTGGGTACGTCCTCTGCGTGCACTGGGACCTGGTGGTAACCGTGGACCAGGTCTATTTTAGAAAAAATGCGTGCTCCGGCAAGGTGAACGGAAAAATCCTGAATGTGGGGAATCGGGTAGTGGTCGTGTGCTGTGGTGTTATTCAATCTGCGGAAATCACCGCACGGTTGCCACGACCCCTCGGCCTTAGGGACCATGTGTAGCGGGGATGCCCATGGGCTGTTCGATCGCCTGATGTTGCCCAGCCTTTCCAGGTTGGCAAACTCCTCGCGCGCTATGGCCAGTTTAGCTGCGTCCAAGCGCCAAGGTCTTGCGAAAACGGGCGGCCCGGTGGTGGTGATAAAGTGTTCCACCCCGTGTTTAGCGATGGCTGCAGAAAACGTCGGGACCGTGTGTGCTGGGAACTGAGTGAACAGTGTGTGGAACTTACCGCCTGGAGCTGTGACGTTGGCTTGTGTTATTGGCCCGGCCCCTCGAGCTGTACAGGGGAGAGAGTCAAAAGACAGTGCATTAACCAGGTGCCTGTTAGCAATATCGACTAGTAACCCATGTGCACACAGAAAATCAGCTCCCAGGATTGGGATACTCAGTGTCACTATGACAAAAGGCCACTCATACGTACGGCCGTGTAGGGATAAAGTGTTCTCTCACCAAAGGTCTTAATGTCCGAGCTGTTTACTGTTACCAGCCCGGGGCCGCTAGGCCCTGCCAGCCCGTCGGCGTAGGACGGCAGGATGATGCTCTTCTGGGCTCCAGTGTCGACGAGGAAGCGCCTCCCCGAGCGCGAGTCCGTCACATAGAGCAGCTTGTTCTCTTCACCGGCGGTCGCAGCTGCTACCAACTGCCGGCCTTGGCATTTCCCGAGTGCTTGAATTGGCACGGTGGCGCACATCTGTGTGCGTTCTCTCCGAAGCGGTGGTGGTAAAAGCAGAGCGTGTCTCTCTGGCGCTCCCTGGCCCCCACTGCCGCTACCGTCGGTGGCTCCTCGCCTCCGCTGGTCGTCTCGCTGGGTTCTGACGCCGCCGCGTTGACTGTGAGGGCTCTGGTGGTGAGGATGATCCGATCTGCTTCCTGGGCTAGCGCACGGTAGTCATGCGCGGCCAGCAACGGCGAATTGGCAAGAACCGCTCTCGCCTCTGTTGGGAGGTTCCGGAGGAAAAGGTGAGCAAACAGAAAATGCCCGTCGTCCGTGCCCATTAACGCCAACATCTTCTCCGTCAGTTCGACCGCCGAACCATCTCCTAACTCGGAGTGCCTCAGGAGCCTCTCTGCTCTCTCACAGTCCGAGAGTGTGTAGCGCCGGATCAGCGCAGCCTTTAGAGTCTCGTATTTGCTGTGGGCTGGAGGCTGATCGAGCAGGCTCGCTACTTGCTGAGCTGTGTGAGCGTCCAGCGCTGTGACCACGTAGTAATACTTGGTGTTGTCTGCCGTTATTCCCCGGAGGGCGAACTGAGCCTCGGTGTGGTGGAACCAAGAGCGCGGGTTGTGCTGCGAAAAGTCCGGTAGTTTGACCGAAACAGCGCATGCGTTGCTGGGGGTTCCCGTCCGGGCCGTCTGTGGGATGCTTGCTGCGTTGCTGGGGCTTCCCGTCTGGGCCGACTCCGGGGTTCTTGCCTCGTGTTCCATAATTTGTCCAGGGTCACCAGTGTCTAGAGTGTGAATCGTCGGCCTCCGTCGGTCTATGATGACTATGGAAGAGAATCCTAAACGTCTACTCTGCTGGAACAGCACCGCCTGTGGCTGAACAGGCCGATGCGCACCGGTGTTCTACCTTCCAGCGTTGGGCGTTGGTAGGATTCAAGCCTGGGCAGGAAGATATGGAGGACAAGATGTTACCCATGCAGCATGCCCCCCCTCTCCATGTCACTGATGAATCCAAAGGAACAGCAGGGCTGCTATAGTTTGGCACCAGCGCCATCGCAGGAGCTGCCAGAACGATGTTGAGCACAATAGAGAACTGCCTTAGGGGCTCCGACTCCGGATTTTTCCTCAGGGTTGACTCCCGAAGCCTTTCCCATGACTGGGTGTGCCGCAAGGCAGCGAAGGTTTGAAATCAGGGTTTACCTTCCCCTAGATGGGCTACCTTCCCAGGTTGACGAGCCTCCATCTACCCGAAGCATCTGGTTTTAAGGCGCCAGAGATCCGCCCTCACCCCTTCTCCTATTAGTAAAAGCAGTTCCGCCGGGCTTAGAGACTAAACCACACGGGCAGGCTAGGAGTTGGACTTAGTTGTCAGAGGCTTTTCGAGACGCATGCCGTAAGGAGCATTTTATGAGCACTGGGAGCTTAACCCCAGTGCCACTCCTGGCTATGACAACCTTGGAACCAGACTGTGAATAACGGAGGCAGATTTATGAACATACGACTTTATTCCACTCTCTCATTAGTCATACACAGAAAAAGCATGTCTCAATCCATCATGGTTTCCCCTTTTATCCCAACTGCTCATCTCACATTTGCATGACATTTCACATCACATTGCATGACATTTAACATCACAATACCTTCATCCTTTCTCCCCCCAACCTCTTCTTCCTGCTGTCTCCCCACAATCTCCCTAGCTATTGTTCTCCTCTCTTTACCCTCTGCATCCAGTCCGAGATGATTCACCCAGTCTCTACAGTGTATAGATTTAGAACAGGATGCCATGGAAGTAATGTGTAGTTTGCTTCATGCTTTTGCCCACATAGCATATGATAAGCATGTTTTCATTCATTCACTGACCTTCATAATAAAATAAAGAGCTACTACATCTAACTTTTTTGCTCTGGGTGGTGGAAGGGAGATCAGCGCTTTCTCTCTCCTTCAGAGCTTCTGAGTGTGTCTGATGTGAGTGTGCGCTCTTCCCAGGTCTGTGCTGACTGTGGCCTGTGAGCAAACGGAGGTCCTGCTGTTTGATCCCATCTCCTCCAGACACATCAAAACCCTGACAGAGGCGCACGAGGACTGTGTCAACAACATAAGGTGCATTCCTCTACTCCTAAAATTGTTAAGCGAGGGTTTAAGAGAATGTGAGGAAGTTAGGAAGGTAAAACATTCACAATAGCTGCAAATACACAGAGTGTATACATGAAATCAGAAATACGATTTTGTTATTGCCATTCAAGGTTTTTGGACAATCGCTTGTTTGCCACCTGCTCTGACGACACCACGATTGCATTGTGGGACCTGCGTAAGCTGAGCTCAAAGGTGTGCTCCTTGCACGGCCACGCCAGCTGGGTGAAGAACATCGAGTATGACACCAACACTCGCCTTCTTGTGACGTCTGGCTTCGACGGCAACGTCATCACGTGGGACACCAACAGGTTGGTCATAATTTTTTCATTTAAAAATTTAGATTTAATTTTTATCCGTAGTTTAAATTAAACTGGTTAGCATGTGTATCTCTAAAACTCAGTGGCTATCGGTGTGATTGTTACAGACTGGTTGGGGGTCTATTAAACAAAGATGAAGATTAGAGATTGTATATTTATTCTGAAAATGAGACAGAAAATTGCGACACATTGTCACACCTTGAAAGTAGATAACGGTAAGGGCCTCTTTACACACATGGAGATCGTTGGGTGATCACTGAGAAATCAAAAATTGGCCCGAGCTCTCAATGATCCCTTAAAACACTGAAAAAAGCAGGTTCAGTGGAAATGTTTGGCAGATCATTGTGTGACCAAAAATTAAATTTTGAAACACTCTTGAGAGATCCCTGAGAGTCTAGGAGAGATGACTGAGGGATCAATGAGAGTTTCTTGGATGGCGTAGGAGGTTTCTAGTGCTCTTCTACCCCCTTAATACAGGGGTGGAAATCATTGAGTGACACAAAATGGTCAGATTTCTCAATGATCTTTCACTGATCTCTCAGAAATCACCAGGGTTTCTTAATGATCTTCCAGTGATAGCCACAGTCATGATGGTCTTCTCAAAGTTTTGACTGAGTCCAAAACAACATCTCTATGATCACCAAAAGGAACCGATCTCTCAATGAACTCTCAAGGAGTGCCCAGTGATCTCATTGATCTTCCAGTGATCTCTCAACAATGTCTGCCACGGTCTTTCAATGAACTCTATTGCTCTTTCATCGAGTGCCCAGCTGATTTCTCAGACATCTCTACCACTGGGGTGGAAAACTTTGGTGTGAGATGATTGGGAGATGGATGAACGCTCATTTTCCAGATAAGAGATGAGCACATGCAAAAAACATTTCCTGCTCTGTAAAGTTGCATTGACCACTCAGCCTTATGCTGTTGGAAGGCTAGGCATGTATTTATTAATGGGATTAGTAGCATCTAAAGTCATCAAGACCTGCTGTCCACACCCCCCTCCACCAACACCCCCCCACTCCTAGCACACAGCCCCCCAACCTGACCCTCACTAAGACCCAGGTAAGGACAGAGCTGAGGAAGATCAAGGCGAGGAAGGCCTCGGAACCGGACAGCGTCAGCGTGAAGCTCCTCAAGTCCTGCGCAGACTAGCTGTGTGGGATTGTGGAGCACATCTTCAACCTGAGCCTGAAGCTGGGGGAGGGTACCACAGTTGTGGAAAACATCCTGTGTGGTACCTGTACCAAAGACTTTCCACCCCAAAGACCTGAACAGCTACAGGCCAGTGGCCCTGACGTCTCACATGATGAAGACCCTGGAGAGACTGCTCCTTGCTCACCTCCGCCCCCTGGTGAGACCAGCGATGGATCCACTCCAGTTCGCCTGCCAGCATGGCATTGGGGTGGAGGATGCAGTGATCTTCCTCCTTCACCGTTCCCTGTCCCACCTGGAGAAGCCCGGGAATGTGGTGAGGATCATGTTCTTTGACTTCTCCAGTGCTTTCAACACCATCCAACCGATGATCCTGAAGGACAAGCTGCTGTGTGCAGGGGTGGACCAGCACCTGTCATCATGGATCCTGGACTACCTCACTAACCGGCCACAGTTTGTGAGAACCCAGGATTGTGTGTCCGACACGATCATCGGCAGCACGGGGGCCTCACAGGGAACAGTTTTGGCTCCCTTCCTGTTCACCCTTTATACTGCGGACTTCTCACACAACACAACACACTGCCATCCATCCATCCATCCATCTTCTACCGCTTTTCCGGAGGTCCGGGTCGCGGAGGCAGCAGTTCAAGCAGAGAAGCCCAGACTTCCCTCTCCCCAGCCACCTGCTCCAGCTCTTCAGAGGGGATACCAAGGCGTTCCTAGACCAGCTGGGAACACACACAACACACTGCCATCTACAGAAATTCTCTGACGACTCTGCGATCGTTTGCCTCCTCTCCAATGGAGATGAAGCTGAGTGCAGAGGACTTATCCAGGACTTCGTGGACTGGTGCCATCTGAACTGCCTCCAGATCAACGCGAGGAAAACTAAGGAGCTGGTGGTGGACTGCCGCAGGCAAGGAGAACCCCTCACAGCACCAGTAAACATCCAGGGAACAGACATTGAGATGGTGACATCCTACAAGTACCTGGGTGTTCATCTGAACAATAAACTAGACTGGTCACACAATACCAATGCATTCTTACAAGAAGGGACAGCGCAGGCTGTTCCTACTGAGGAGGCTGAGGTCTTTTGGTGTACAAGGGGTGCTCTTGAAGACATTCTATGACACGGTGGTGGCATCAGCCATCACTTTTGGTGTGGTCTGCTGGGGCAACGGCATTACAGCAGCCGATAGGAAGAGACTGAACAAACTGATCAAGAAAGCTAGCTCTGTCCTGGGGCAACACCTTGACCCAGTGGAGGAGATAGGAGAGAGAAGGATGGTGGCTAAACTGTCATCTCTGCTGGAGTCCGAGTCCCACCCTATGCAGGACATACTGGACGCACTGAGGAGCTCATTTAGCAGTAGGCTACATCATCCTAGATGCGTGACCGAGAGGTTTCGCAGGTCCTTCCTACCTACGGCTGTCAGACTGTATAACCTAAGCAGGGCTGCTCGCAGAGATAGCAAAAAAAAACGTGACGACCCAATAGTATTGAATGCAAAAGACGCAACAGACTTACACAAATGGTCCCCTCCAGTGTACAACTAGGACAATATCAGTCGCTACGGAGGGTGACAATGTGTATGGGTACATATTCATACCATGAAGGGTAACTAAATAGACAGTTATGCTGTTTAGTCCATCTAGCTACAATGTTCCGCACTGTGTATATATATTTATATATTTATGTGTACATATGTACTGTATATTCACTGCTCTTATTTTCTTATCTTCTAAATTATTGTTCTGAGTGTTGCTATCCCTGTGCTTTTGCAATCCTGGAATTTCCCCATTGTGGGACTAATAAAGGCTTATCTTATCTTATCTTATCTTATCTTATCTTATCCATACTTACTTTGGGGCACTGCCCCAAACACCACATGTTGTGGAATGGGATCAACTTAGCTTACGTGTGTGTGTGTGTGTGTGTGTGTGTGTGTGTGTGTGTCCCGATGGGATTACCACCTTATCGTGGTGGGGCACTTTGAGCGTCTCCATGACCCCTAGAGCTATGTCGGCCGGAGTCTCGTACTCCTGGCAGGGTCACCCAAGCCGAACAGGTTGAAAGGTAGAGACCAGACTAAGAGTGATCCCGAAGATGAAGACCTCAACGGTAGAGCAGGCAGAAGCTGGTAGTAATGATAAACACCATAATGGCTGTAAAAGTGGACAAAGGCTAAGGGAGCACACCCTGACAAAAAAGCAAGCTGGTGGTGGCACGCTTTGAGGCAGTTTCCCAGAAACCTGGATTCCGGCAGCCTCCTGCAGTTGTGAGAAGATGCCGGTCATCTAGGGTCTCCCTTGCCACTGGAACTATCTTCTCTACAATCAAGGTAGTGGAATCGGGAAAAACGCACCCCCCATGCCACTCTAAAAACCATCACTGCCCAGGTATCTTCTTTACCTGAGTCTCCGACCTCTAAAGTCTGGCGGCGATGGAGCATCCAGTAACGGGGGCAGGTTTGAATGAGCTGGAAGCTCCTAGCTGGAACTCTGCACGTCAGCAGCACAGGACAACAGTCGTTAGCAGTTGGGATTGAGTGGCAGCTGCTTCTGGCAGACTCCTGTGCGTCTGAGCAGCTCTATTTAGGGACCGCACTGCTCACCCCAACTGGGGAAAGGCCTAGAAAAGGTGGCCTAAACATTGCCCACTCAGCACAGCACCCGGATAGGAAACCGCACCTGTCGGGACATTCCACTATGCGGTCGAAAAACAAAAACAATACCATTTAGAATTGCAGCATGGAACATAAGGACACTCCTGGATGCCAGTCCGGACAGACCACAGTGCAGAACAGCACTTGTTGCCAGCGAGCTGAAGCGCTACAATGTGGATGTGGCAGCGCTCAGTGAGACCCGACTCCTCGAGGAAGGCTCACTCAATGAAATAGGAGAGGGTTATACATTCTTTTAGAAAGGATACCCCAGTGGCGGACAACTCCTTCATGGAGTTGGTTTTGCAATTAAGAACAGCCTCCTGCACAAGCTCACAGAATCACCAGTGGGTGTCGGTGAAAGGCTCATGACTCTTCGCATCCCCCTTGCAAAATGCAGGTATGTCACTTTGGTAAGTGCCTATGCACCAACTCTGCCATCGTACGCTGAAGAGAAGGACCGCTTCTACCAGGCACTCGACATCCTCAGTCACATCCCGAAGAGTGACAAAATCATGCTGCTTGGTGATTTCAGTGCAAGAGTCGGAAAGAACTTGCAAAACTGGAATGGTGTGATTGGTGTCCATGGCATTGGAAAAGTCAACCCCAATGGCATGAGACTTCTTAGTCTCTGTGCGGAACATGATCTTACCATCACTAACACGATCTTCCAGCAAAAGAACAAATATAAGGCATCCTGGATGCATCCCAGGTCCAAACATTGGCACCTGATCGACTATGTGATCGGGAGGAGGGCTGACCTCAAGGATGTGCTCATCACAAGAGCTATGCGAGGGGCAGACTGCTGGACCGACCACCGTATGATTCTGACAAAGGTCAGAATGCATGTTCAGCCCCTAGCTTGCCACGGTGGCCCAAAGAGGAAAACACTCCACTGTGCCAGACTCTCCAGCAGCGACATCCGTGACAACTTCCGTTGCTCCCTAGCTGAGAGGCTGGCAGGTATTGAACAACTGATCATCTCAGAGTTTGGGATGGATGAGAAGTGGACCACTCTATCCACCATCCTCTTTGACACTGCAGCCCAAGCCATCGGTTTCAGAACCAAGAAACACCAGGACTGGTTTGACCAGAATGCTGGAGAGATCTCCACCCTCCTGGACAGAATGCACAGGGCACACAGAGCCACCTTGAACAACCCACAATCCCATTTCCATAAGAAGCAATGGCAAGCCCTTCATTGTGAGGTCCAAACAACTCTCAGGAAACTGCAAGATGAGTGGTGGATCTCAAAGGCCAATGAAATCCAGACTCATGCTGATAGAAACAATATGCACAGTTTCTATGATGCAGTCAAAACCATCTACGGCCCCAGAAACTGCTCCCTGGCACCTGTTAGATCTGCTGATGGATCTTCTTTAATCAAGGATCAGGTCATGATAGTGGAGCGGTGGGCTGAGCATTTAACACCGTGCTTAACCAGCCCACCTCAGTGGACCCAACTGTCCTTGCAGAGCTCCCTGAACATCCTACCTTGCCAGATCTCGACCTCCCCCCAACCTTCAAAGAAATCCTGCATGCAGTAAAAACCCTGAAAAACAATAAATCCCCTGGACCTGACGGCATCCCAGCTGAACTTCTCAAGGAAGGAGGCTACCTCTGTACTTGGACACTGTATCTCTATATCTCAGAGGTGTGGAGATGAGAGTGTGTCCCACAACAGTGGAAAGACGGCAACATTGTGACCATCTACAAGAACAAAGGAGACAAATCCATCTGCTCCAATAGTAGGGGTATCTCTCTGTTGGCCATTGCTGGAAAGGTCCTTGCCAAGGTCATGCTCCACAGACTCATCTCTGCAATATCAGAGCGGGTCACCCCAGAGTCACAGTGTGATTTTCGGAAGGACAGGGGGACAGTTGACATGATCTTTGTGACGCGTCAGCTCCAAGAGAAATGCCGGGAGCAGCATAAGGACCTGTTCATTGCCTTTGTCGACCTGTCAAAGGCATTTGACACAGTGAACAAGGAACTACTGTAGCAAGTCCTGAAGAGATTTGGGTGTCCACCCAAGTTTCTCACCATCCTTGCGCAGTTCCATTCTGGGATGATGGCCCAAGTGGTAGTGGGAAGGCACAGCTCAGAACCTTTTGGAGTGCAAACCGGAGTGAGGCAAGGCTGTGTGCTGGCCCCAGTTCTCTTCAACATCTTCCTTGTCTGTGTAACAACTGTGCTACGTAGGAGGGTGGAGAAGCAAGCTGGAGTTACCATTGACTTCAGGCTTGATGGTAACCTGTTCAACATCAGGAGGCTACAGGCAACTTCCAAGCTGACATCAGAGACCATCATTGAGCTACAATACGCCGATGACTGTGCCCTGGTTGCCCATACACCAGACGTTCTACAAAACATCCTCTCGGCAGCTGTAACTGCATACACCAGAATGGGACTGACAATCAACACCCAGAAGACAGAGGTACTCTGTCAGTCCAGTACTGACCCCCCCACAAAACCCAATAACCCTCACAGCAGCAGGGCAACAGCTGCTCACAGTGCCCACATTCAAATACCTGGGGAGAATAATGTCTGACACCTGCTCAATGGATGACGAGATCCAGAACCGCCTCAAGCAAGCATCAGCATCTTTTGGTCATCTAAGGAGAAGGGTTCTTCAGAACAGCAACCTCAAAATCCACACCAGAGTGCTGGTCTACAGAGCTGTATGTATCACCACCTTACTGTATGGATGTGAGGCATGGACTGTTTACAGCTGCCATCTGAGAAGCCTGGAGACCTTCCATGTAAGATGTCTCCAGAAGATCCTTGGCATCACTTGGAAGGACAGAGTGCTGCACACAGAAGTGCTGGAGAGAGCTGGCAGCTGGCAGCTGCAGTGTGGAGTCCATCATGGCCCAGCATCAACTCAGGTGGTTGGGGCATGTCATCCGGATGCCCAGCCACAGACTTCCACGCAGAATCCTGTATGGTCAGTTACACCGAGGTCAACGCAGCGCTGGTGGGCAGAAGAAGCGCTTCAAAGACCAAATGAAGTCCATCCTGAAGAGATGCCGGATCAACCCCTCTTCACTGGAGGAACTCGCTTCCTGCCGAGACATCTGGCGCTCCCTCTCCTCACAGGGAGTGGATTATATGGAGGAACAGCGCACACAACACCGGACAGCAAAGCATGCAAAGAGGCATGCTCGCCAAGTCCCCCCAGCACCTCCTTCACATGCCCGGTCTGTAACCGAATCTGCAGATCCAGGATTGGACTATTCAAACACGAGCAGACTGACAAATGAAGATAGTCATCATCAAATCGATGGACTACCAGAAGAGAGAAGAAGAACTGTGTGTGTGTGTTTTAGTCTGACTAGAATCTGTAGTGAAGGAGCAACTGTTTTCGGTGTAGAATCTTTTTTATCCTTCATTTTTTGTTGAATTGTTTACATTTGACCAAAAGTGGAGTGGGTTTTCTCAAATGTCATAGATTTTTTTTTCATGTTTTTTTTTATCATGTACTGTATTGTATACGGTGGGGCAAAAAAGTATTTAGTCAGCCACCAATTGTGCAAGTTCTCCCACTGAAAAGATGAGAGAGGTCTCCAATTTTCATCAAAGGTTTACCTCAACTATGAGAGAAAAATGAGAAAAAAAAAATCCAGAAAATCACACTGAAGGATTTTTAATGAATTAATTGGTAAATTCCTTGGTAAAATAAGTATTTGGTCACCTACAAACAAGCAAGATTTCTGGCTCTCACAGACCTGTAACTTCTTCTTTAAGAGGCTCCTCTGTCCTCCACTCGTTACCTGAATTAATGGCACCTGTTTGAACACGTTATCAGTATAAAAGACACCTGTCCACAACCTCAAACAGTCAGACTCCAAACTCTACTATGGCCAAGACCAAAGAGCTGTCGAAGGACACCAGAAACAAAATTGTAGACCTGCACCAGGCTGGGAAGGCTGAATCTGCAATAGCTAAGCAGCTTGGTGTGAAGAAATCAACTGTGGGAGCAATTATTAGAAAATGGAAGACATACAAGATCACTGATAATCTCCCTTGATCTGGGGCTCCACGCAAGATCTCACCCCGTGAGGTCAAAATGATCACGAGAACAGTGAGCAAAAATCCCAGAACCACATGGGGGGGGACCTAGTGAATGACCTGCAGAGAGCTGGGACTAAAGTAAGATAAGATAAGATAAGCCTTTATTAGTCCCACAATGGGGAAATTCCAGGATTGCAACAGCACAGGGATAGCAACACTCAGAGCAACAATCAGAAGGCAAGAAAAAAACAAGAGCAGCTAGTATACATATATATATATATATATATATATATATATAGACACAGTGCGGAGCATTGTGGTTGGTGGATGTGCAGCAGAAAGTCTAAGCTCTCTCTCCGCGGATGCGGCGGGCCAGCTGGATGTCTTTGGGCATGATGGTGACCCTCTTGGCGTGGATGGCGCGCAGGTTGGTGTCCTCGAAGAGACCCACCAGGTAGGCCTCGCTGGCCTCCTGCAGAGCCATGACGGCGGAGCTCTGGAAGCGCAGGTCAGTCCTGAAGTCCTGAGCGATCTCCCTCACCAGGCGCTGGAAGGGCAGCCCACGGATGAGCAGCTCCGTGGACCTCCGGCAGCGACGGATCTCTCTCAGAGCCACGGCACCGGGCCTGCAACAGTGAGGCCTCCTCACTCCGCCGCCGGCCGGAGCGCCTTTTCGAGCAGCCTTGGTGGCCAGCTGCTACCTGGGGGCTTTTCCTCCAGTAGATTTACGGGCGGTCTGCTTGGTTCTTGCCATCGCTCTTTATTATTCTGTCTTATATTTCCTGCACGCCGCCCAAACTCCAGCCCGTCACCCGCGTCGCTCCCGCTTCAGCTCTCCCGGTATGTCGAACCTCTCCATTAGCACCGGGTGGCAGCCGAGTGCTAGCTAGCTCCTCCCTGCTGCATCGTCTCCCGCTGTAAACAGAGGCTCCGTCCGCTGACTTGGGAGACCCCCGGGCGCGATCTGTGTGTCCGTGATACACACAGAGTGAAAGGTGTGCCGGATCAGAAAGCCATCACCGGATCAGAAAGAAGAAGGAAGATAAAAAGACTCAGTATTGAGCCGCTGTTGCAAAAGGCAGCCAACTCGTGTGGTGCCGGAACTGGAAGAGTTCCATAACAAAGGCGTAACAAAGTAACAAAGGCTACCATCAGTAACACACTACGCTGCCAGGGACTCAAATCCTGCAGTGCCAGACGTGTCCCCCTGCTTAAGCCAGTACATGTCCAGGCCCGTCTGAAGTTTGCTAGAGAGCATTTGGATGATCCAGAAGAGGATTGGGAGAATGTCATATGGTCAGATGAAACCAAAATAGAACTTTATTGTAAAAACTCAACTTGTCGTGTTTGGAGGAGAAAGAACACCATACCTACTGTGAAGCATGGGAGTGGAAACATCATGCTTTGGGGCTGTTTTTCTGCAAAGGGACCAGGACGACTGATCCGTGTAAAGGAAAGAATGAATGTATCATGAGATTTTGAGTGAAAACCTCCTTCCATCAGCAAGGGCATTGAAGATGAAACGTGGCTGGGTCTTTCAGCATGACAATGATCCCAAACACACCACCCGAGCAACGAAGGAGTGGCTTTGTAAGAAGCATTTCAAGGTCCTGGAGTGGCCTAGCCAGTCTCCAGATCTCAACCCCATAGAAAATCTTTGGAGGGAGTTGAAAGTCCATGTTGCCCAGCGATAGCCCCAAAACATCACTGCTCTAGAGGAGATCTGCATGGAGGAATGGGCCAAAATACCAGCAACAGTGTGTGAAAACCTTGTGAAGACTTACAGAAAATGTTTGACCTCTGTCATTGCCAACAAAGGGTATATAACGAAGTACTGAGATGAACTTTTGTTATTGACCAAATACTTACTTTACCGAGGAAATTACCAATTAATTCATTAAAAATCCTTCAATGTGATTTTCTGGATTTTTTTTCTCATTTTGTCTCTCATAGTTGAGGTATACCTATGATGAAAATTGGAGACCTCTCTCATCTTTTCAGTGTGAGAACTTGCACAATTGGTGGCTGACTAAATACTTTTTTGCCCCACTGTATGTATTTATCATGTATGTTTTGCATTTGTAACTAGGCTGTCTCACTAATGCCTACATTATAATTTATAAAGCAATAAAAAAAACCCTAATCATTGTCTGCAGATTCACAGAGGATGGCTGCCCGCACAAAAAATTCTTCCACACCCGCTACTTGATGAGGATGCGCCTGACACCCGACTGCACAAAGATGCTCATTTCTACTTCCTCAGGGTACCTGCTCATCCTCCATGACCTGGATCTCACTCAGTCCCTCGAGGTGGGCAGCTACCGCATGCTGCGTCCACGCCGGACTCCTCTCAGCTCAGGTCAGATCAGAGTCTTTCCTCAAAATTAAGATACGGTCATTGTCTTTTCACCTATTTCATATTGTTTGTGTAACGCTGTTTTGACAAGCCTGCGCTAACCATGTTTCCAGAAAGTTCAGACCCCTTCAATTTTTCCACAGTTTGCAATATCGTACCGGAGTGGTGGCTCAGTTGGTAGAGCATCCGCCCCACACCCGGGAGGCAGAGGTTCAAATCCCGGCCGGGCCATGCCAAAGACCATATAAAAGTGGAACTTCCTGCTGTCCAGCTTGGTGCTCAGCAATAATGGAATGGAGGAGGGAAATTTGTGGCGGCGCCTTGCATGGCAGCGGCCCTCTGATTCTACACTTGGGGTGTGTGTGATTAACACAGTAGATAGGTAAAACACAATCTCGTTCTACTGTACATGATTGGTTGTACAGCTGAATGACAATAAAGGGTGATTTAATATCTTGCAATAAGACTGAAGACTTCTTCTTCAGACTACTGAAGACTTTCTACTTCCGGCTTTCAGAGAGAGCAGTCGTATTTCTCCTCCTCTCCTCCTCCGCCTCCTTGACTGATCCCAGTTTGCTGCGTCCTGTCTGTGTCTCGCTCTCCTTCTCGCTGATCTCAATCCAAATGAAAAAATTGAATTTTTGAGCTGGGCTTTAAATGCAATTGACAACACTTTTTCAAACAGAAAATCGGGCCCGGGGGAGCCCAAATGTCCCGCAGGCACTTCAGCTGCGGGTTATGTGAGGGACTCATGGGATAATTGGAAACTCATTTGTCTGTGTGATCTTTCGATTGAGGATGTGGAAGACATCTATCTGTTTGGCTTCATGATCACAGGATTTCTGCTGATTGGCCTTGGAGTTTTCCTGGTGTATCGGAAATTAAAGAAGTTGGAACGAGCTAATCGAAATGCGGACCCGGTGAAGCTCCTCCAACAATTCGACCAGCTGGGGAGAGCACTGATGGCGGCAAATGTTGAACTGAATCGGAAAGTGGGTAACATCTCGGAGTCGCTGAGTGTTCTCCAGGGAATGATTTTAAAGCCTGTGAATGTTAATTTAAATTGTGATGCACAGAATCGCATGAGAGAGGAAATTTCTATGCTCTAAGTGACTGTGCTCATCTGGCCTTGATTCGGCGCCCTTGGGAACTCATTCCTCCAGGAGAAGAGATTATGCAGAAGGGAGTTTTGGTTTCTCTTTAACCCAAACAATTAACAAACAATTGCTGTTGTGCAGCAATCTGAACTCTTCAAGGACAGCGCTATCATGTGTCTAATATGGAACTTTACCATCTGGCATGCACTGAAGAGAGATGGACTCTGTGGACATGTTTATCTATGTTTAGAATACATGGACATAACATCCAGCCGTTGCCTAGGAGAGGTTTCTTTTGTTGTGCACCAGCAACTGATACATTCACACTGCACTCATACTGATATCACATGACTGACATACACACACTGGTCTCTCTCTTTTTCTTTGTTAATGTGTGGTCTGTATTTTGTCTGCTAATTGTGCAACTGAGGGTTTTTTTCTATCTGATCACAATCTTGCTTATTCGAGCACTATTTTGAAAACTTTGTTGTTTTCTCTCTGCCCAATGTGTCATCCCCTCCCCCTCCCCCTCTTTACCCCCCACTGGATGAGGCGCCTTGTATGGCTGCCGCGTCATTAGGGAGCGCTTGAGCGCACCCTAGTGATAAGTAAAATTCCTTGTATGTTTTAAGCATACTTGGCAATAAAGTTGATTCTGATTCTTCTTCTGAAGTACTGACTGGACCAAGTTTTACTATTTTTTTCTACTGGTTTTCCGGCTATTTTTCTTCTTCATGTCTATGGAAAACAGTAAGAGCGGAGTCAAAAGGATTGTTTACACATGCGACCAACTGATTGCGCTGAATAGGCCTACGCTGCTACCCAGAGTGAAGCCCCTGATCCCAGACGAGCTGAGGAGGATATGTCGGAGGCGAAGAGCTGGAGGAAAGGTTAGAAAGAGGAGGAGAAAATTTAAACCAACAGTACCGTTGTTAGTAACAGGGAATGTGAAGTCTCTGGGAAATAAGGCAGACAAGCTCACAACGCTGGTCAGGACGCAGAGAGAATAGAGGGAGAGCAGCAACATGTGTTTTACAGAGACGTGGCGTCACTCACACATCCCGGACAACAACATTACCCAGCTTCAAGACTATCTGGGCGGACAGGGACGATATAAGGAGCAGTAAAAGGAAAGGAGGAGGAATTGCACTTTTTGTGAACGAAAGGTGGTGTAATCCCGGACACATTCATGTAAAGGAACGTCTCTGCAACCCAGACGTTGAACTGCTCGCTGTGAGTATGTGACCTTATTACATGCCAAGAGAGCTCACGTTTGCTATTGTAATCGCTGTTTACATTCCCCCATCAGCTGATGCAGCGGTGGCCTGTGACATCATCAGCTCCACTGCTGCCGCTCTAGTGGCCCAGCGTCCTGATGCATTCATGGCCATCACAGGAGGTTTTAGCCATGTCTCACTGGACAAAACATTGCCAAACTGCCACCAGTTTGTTGACTGTCCCGCCAGAGCAAATAAAACGCCGGATCTCCTGTGTATCAATGTCAGAGATGTATACAGTGCCACAGCTCTACCCCCGCTTGGTAGATCCGATCACAACCTGGTTCTATTAACCCCTAAGTACGTTCCTCTTGTGCAAAGTCAGCCTGGTCACACATGGACTGTGAGAAGGTGGACAAAGGAGGCTGCTGATGCACTACAGGACTGCCTTGAGATGACTGACTGGGACGTACTCTGTGGGCCACATGGGGAGGACGTACACACATGGACAAAATTGTTGGTACCCCTCTGTTAATGAAAGAAAAACCCACAGTGGTCACAGAAATAACTTGAATCTGACAAAAGTGGTAATAAATAAAAATTCTATGAAAATTAACCAATGAAAATCAGACATTGCTTTTGAATTGTGGTTCAACAGAATTATTTTAAAAAACAAACTCATGAAACAGGCCTGGACAAAAATGATGGTACCCCTAGAAAAGATTGAAAATAATGTGACCATAGGGACATGTTCAACCAAGATGTGTCCTCTAATTAACGTCACAGGTCAAGTTGATCAAGTTTGCGGACGACACCACCCTCATCGGGCTCATCTCCAACGGCGACGAGTCCGCCTACAGGAGAGAGGTGGCCCAGCTGGCGTCCTGGTGCAGCAATAACAACCTGCAGCTGAACGCTCTGAAGACAGTGGAGATGATTGTAGACTTCAGGAAAGTCACTACTCCTCTGCCCCCCCTCACCCTCTCAGGCTCTCCCATCACCACTGCTGATTCCTTCCGCTTCCTAGGCACTACCATCACCAGGGACCTCAAATGGGAGCTGACCATCAGCTCACTCATCAAAAAAGCCCAGCAGAGGATGTTCTTCCTGCGGGCAGCTGAGGAAGCTCAAGCTACCCACCAAGATATAGTGCAGTTCTACACAGCCATCATCGAGTCCATCCTCACCACCTCCATAACCGTGTGGTACGCAGGAGCCACTGCCAGGGACAGACTAAGGCTGCAGCGCGTCGTGCGCACTGCTGAGAAGGTGATCGGCTGCAAGCTCCCATCTCTCCAGGATCTGTACATCTCCAGGACCCGGAGGCATGCTGGCCGGATCATAGCCGATCCCTCACACCCTGGTCACATACTGTTTGCCCCCCTCCCCTCTGGTAGAAGACTTCGGTCCATCCAGACTAAAACCTCCCGTCACATGAACAGCTTCTTCCCTCTGCCATTAGACTGCTGAACACTAAGTGACTCTCGTGCACCATGTACAGCAGCTCAACCAGACTCATGTCAATCATCACTGTTTTCTTCCTGCATTACCGACTGCACTATATAGTTCTCCACAGTATCTGCTGCTGGCTAATATATATTTTAACTGTTGACCAGTATCACTTAATCTTATCCTACACTTTATTACATGTATAGTTTATTTCTCTTATCTTATCATGTTTAATGTTGCAGCATTGTACCGAGACAAATTCCTAGTTTGTGTACTACATGAACAATGGCAATAAACCTGATTCTGATTCTGAGGTGTCTCGTCGTCGGCCTCCGTCGGTCTATGATGACCATGGAAGAGAATCTTAAACGTCTACTCTGCTGGAACAGCACCGCCTGTGGCTGAACAGGCCGATGCGCGAATGGCAGTCCCTGTCACACAGGTCGCACTTGTGGGTGGTCTCCGTGCTGCTGGGTCTGTGGCAGTTCTTCCTGCGGGTCCTTTTTTCATCTGCTGCAGTAGTCAGTCTCTCTTCACCCGCCTTGAGCTGTCTGGTCAGGGTGCCTCTCCATTTGGAGCGGTCCGTTGCAAGGTCCTCCCAGCGCTCTGTGTTGATCTCCAGGGCCTTCATGTCTCTCTTGCAGACGTCTCTAAAGCACACCTGTGGGCGGCCAACGTCTCTCCTGCCAGTCGCCAGTTCTCCGTAGAGGACGTCTTTGGGGATTCTGCCATCCTCCATACGGTGAACGTGGCCTAGCCAGCGGAGCCTGCGCTGCCTGAGTAGAGTGAACATGGAGGGAAGGCCGGCGCGGGACAGAACTTCTGTGTTGGGCACTTTGTCCTGCCAGGATATGTCCAAGATACGGCGAATGCAGCGCAAGTGGAAGGAGTTCAGTCTCTTTTCCTGCCGGGCGTATGTTGTCCACGTCTCACTCCCATAGAGCAGTGTGCTGATGACGCAGGCATTGTACACTGCCATCTTCGTCTTGACAGAGAGTTTGGGATTCTCCCACACTCGTGTGGTGAGGCGAGCGAGTGTGAAGGTTGATTTTCCAATCCTCTTGTCGATCTCTGTATCAAGGGAGAGGTTGTTGCTGATCGTGGACCCCAGGTATGTGAACTGATTCACAACCTCCAGCTCGTAGTCGTCAATGGTGATGGTTGGTGGTGCTTCCGTGCCTTGCGCCAAGACGTTAGTCTTCTTCAGGCTGATGGTAAGCCCGAAGTCCTTGCATGCCTGGGAGAAGCGGTCCATCAGGGTCTGAAGCTCCTGCTGTGTGTGGGTTGTGACTGCAGCGTCGACTGCGAACAGCATGTCTCTGATTAGAGCCTCGTGTACTTTGGTTCTGCCTTTCAGGCGGGCGAGGTTGAAAAGCCTGCCGTCAGATCTTGTGTGCAGGTAGATTCCCTCTGTTGCTGTGCTGAAGGCATACCTCAGGAGCATAGCAAAGAAAATCCCAAAGAGGGTTGGCACAAGTACACAGCCCTGTTTCACTCCGCTGCGTATGCTGAATGGCTCTGAGACGTTGCCGTCGTGCTGCACTATCCCCTGCATGTTGGTGTGAAACGATTCGATGAGGCTTTGCAACTTTGGTGGGCATCCTATCTTTGGCAGGATCTTGAAAAGGCCCTCTCTGCTGACCAGATCGAATGCTTTGGTGAGGTCGATGAAGGCGACGTACAGGGGCATCTTCTGTTCTCTGCATTTCTCCTGGAGTTGGCGGATGGAGAATATCATGTCTACCGTCGATCGCTCAGCGCGGAAGCCACACTGAGACTCGGGATAGACACGTTCGGCAAGCTTCTGTAGACAAACGAGAACAACTCGTGCGTAGACTTTGCCAACAACGCTGAGGAGGGAGATGCCCCTGTAGTTGTTGCAGTCGCTTCTCTCCCCTTTGTTTTTGTAGAGGGTGATGATCTTGGCGTCCCTCATGTCCTGTGGTACGGCACCTTCCTTCCAGCACTGGCAGAGGACGTCATGCAATGGCAGCAGTAGGGCGGTCTTGCAGTGCTTGATCAGGTCGGGGGGTATGCCGTCGTTGCCATGTGCCTTGCCAGCGGCCAAGCTATCAATGGCCTTGCTGAGTTCGTCGATGGTTGGCTCGGCGTCAAGTTCGCCCATGGATTGCAGGCAGTCGATGGCATCAAGGGCTGACGGTGTCACGGTGTTCTGTCTGGAGTAGAGGTCGGAGTAGTGTTCCACCCATCTCTCCATCTGCTTGTTCTTTTCTGTGATCATCTCCCCAGTGGAGGATTTGAGGGGGGCCATCTTGCTCTGAGCCAGACCAAGTGCTTTCTTGATGCCATCGTACATACCACAGATGTTCCCTGTTATGGCAGCGGTTTGAATGTCTTGGCTGAGCTGAGTCCAGTACTCGTTGGCGCAGCGCCGAGCAGTCTGCTGAACTTTGCTTCTCGCAGCCCTGAGAATCTGGAGATTCTTCTCGTTTGGGTACTTCTTGTACTCAGCAAGTGCTGAGCGCTTGGTTTCAATGACGGGGGTCATCTCGGTCAACTTGGCATCAAACCAGTCCTGTGACTTGGAGGTCTTCCTCCCAAAGGTAGCCAAGGCTGTGCGGTAGATGGTGTTTCGCAGCTCTTCCCACTTCTGCTTTGCAGATTCTCCTTCTTGTGGTACACCAAGTTCCTTTTCAAAGTTGGAGGCAAACTGCTCAACAAGTTCTGGTTGGGTCATCTTGCTGGTGTCAATCCGTGCCTTCCCAGGCTGTCTAGCACGATGGAATTTCTTCAGCTGCAGCTTAACCTTGCAACACACCAATGAATGGTCTGTATCGCAATCTGCACTCTGGAACGAACGGGTGATTAGCACGTTCTTCAGTGAGGTGCGCCTGGTCAGGATTAAGTCCAGCTGGTGCCAGTGCTTTGAGCTCGGATGTTGCCAGGAAACCTTGTGTTGGGGCTTGGTCTTGAAGAACGAGTTTGTGATGCACAGATTGTGATATGTGCAGAATTCGAGCAGCCGCTGTCCGTTGTCGTTCATTCTGCCCACGCCAAATGGTCCAAGACAGGAGGGCCGGGAGTCATGGTCAGCACCCACTCTGGCATTGAAGTCTCCAAGGAGAATGAGTTGTTCAGAGTTGGGGATGATTCTGACAATTGTTGCGAGATTCTCGTAGAACTCGTCTTTTGCCTCTGGTGTGGCTGTCAGTGTTGGGGCATACACACTGACGAGGGTGACTGGGCCTTGAGTGGTGTTGAGGCGGAGGGTGAGGAGTCGTGAAGAGCCATTGCTGCCCGGTTCCACCATCTTCAGCAAGGTGTTCTTCACTGCGAAGCCCACTCCATGTTCCCTGTGTTCGTCACTGCCCTTTCCCTGCCAGTAGAACGTGTAGTCCTTCTCTCTGTGTGCCTGCGTCAGCCAACCGTGTTTCCTGGAGAGTGGCGATATCCACTCCCAGTCTCTTCAGCTCATTATTGATGATGGCAGTCTTCCCGGTGTCGTTGATGTTCTTGAGGTTAGCAGCGAGTCCTGTCATCATAGTGCGGACGTTCCAAGTTCCCAGTTTTAGAGTTGGTCTCTCTTGTTTTTTTTGTCTTGCCTGGTGCAAAGGTTCTCAGCCTGCTGTTCGGACTTCTCATCCCCATGCACCCAATGAGGAAAGCAAGCTGTGGCGGGACAACACCTTATTGGCTGGGGGCTGCCCAGCTTCAGGCAAGCGGTAGCTGTCCAGTGAGATCCGATGATCCCTCCCACCGTAGGGAACAACCCCTGGCGCCGCGCTCTACGCCAATTGAGTGGTGGCTTATAACCGGTAACTGTCATTCCCCGTGTTTTGTCTACACCAAAGGCGAAGCTGGAGTGTCCTCTCCAGTGATCCGGTGTTCTACCTTTCAGCGTTGGGCGTTGGTAGGATTCAAGCCTGGGCAGGAAGATATGGAGGACAAGATGTTGCCCATGCAGCATGTCCCCCCTCTCCACGTCACTGATGGATCCAAAGGAACAGCAGGGCTGCTACAGTTTGGCACCAGCGCCGTCGCAGGAGCTGCCAGAACAATGTTGAGAACAACAGAGAACTGCCTTAGGGGCTCCGACTCCGGATTTTTCCTCAGGGTTGACTCCCGAAGCCTTTCCCGTGACCGGATGTGCCGCAAGGCAGCGGAGGTTTGAAATCAGGGTTTACCTTCCCCTAGATGGGCTACCTTCCCAGGTTGACGAGCCCACAGGTGTCTACAAACTTGTAATTAGTCAGTTGGGCTATTTAAAGGGTGACAAGTAGTCACTGTGCTGTTTTGTGACATGACATGGTGTGTACCACACTAAACATGGACCAGAGGAAGCGAAGGACAGAGTTGTCTCAGGAGATTAGAAAGAAAATTATAGACAAGCATGTTAAAGGTAAAGGCTATAAGACCGTCTCCAAGCAGCTTGATGTTCCTGTGACTACAGTTGCACATATTATTCAGAAATTTAAGATCCACAGGACTGTAGCCAACCTCCCTGGACGTGGCCGCAGGAGGAAACTTGATGAAAAATGGAAGAGACGGATAATACGAATGGTAACAAAAGAGCCCAGAACAACCTCTAAACACATTCATGGTGAACTCCAAGGTCAAGGTACATTAGTGTCAGATCGCACCATCCGTTATTGTTTGAGCTAGGGCTGGGCGATAAATCGAATTAATTCGATTAATTCGCCTTTTTAAAAGTTGACGATTTGAAAATTTGCTAAATCGTGAAATCGAGGTGACCTTAAATAAATAAAATACGGGTTCTTCTTCTGCCTTTTATGACTTGAGCATTGGTGTATGCTTCCGCCTCTCCTTCCGCCTAAGCACTCATGCTCCGGCCATGGCGGACACAGCACAACCCGAAGAGTTGGTAGCGAGAAAAGGGACTCATATTACCTCGATTATATGGAAGCGGTTTGGCTTTGACTAGACCGACGCAGAGCAAACTGCAGTCCTGTGCAAGGTTTGCAGAAAAACTGTGAAAACGAAGAGCAGCAGCACAACTAACCTCTATCAGCACCTCCGGCAGAGGCACCCTAAAGAATGGGAGGAGTGCTCGCAGCTACAGGAGTACAGCATGGCTAGCACTAGCCAAAGCAAACAAGGTCACGCCGCGAAGAAACAACAAACTTTAGCCGCATCATTTTCTAGTGTCGTGCCATACAATAAGTCAGGGGCACGGTGGAAGCAGATGACTGAAGCCGTTGCTGTTCATTTAGGGACGGATATGGCGCCTATTTACACCGTAGAGAAGCCTGGCTTTCTCCACATGCTAAAAGTTTGGGATCCAAAATACCAACCACCGAGTCGTAAATACTTTGCGGAGGTTGCACTACCAAAACTGTACAACGAAACACGACAAGCACTTTATGAAAAGCTGGACACAGTTTTATTTTTTTCTGCTACTACAGACCTTTGGTCCAGTCGATCTCTTCAACCGTACTTGAGTTTAACAGTGCATTATATCGACGAGAACTGGAGTCTGAACAGCTGCTGTTTACAAACCACCTACTTTCCTGAAGATCACACTGGAGAGCTCATTGCACAGGGGCTCAAAGACTCCTTGGCACTGTGGAAGCTGGATGAGGAGAAAATGGTGTGTATGACTACTGACAGTGGCACAAATATGATGAAGGCCCTGAAGCTAAACCAGTGGACCCACCTCAGCTGCTTTGGACACAGGCTCCACAACGCAATAGGCAAGTAAAATGCAATGTGCACCATCATTTAAAATACAACATAAATCTATACTATTAAAATTTAAAGCAACACCTACTAAACATTATCAGGCATAATATTACTTGTTTAATTTACAGGTTTTTTTTTTAAATTTATTTTCTCCTATAATACCACTTTTTTTAAGCGGTGGTATATTCGTGATTCATTTACTACAACCACATACAAATTTATGTAATATTGCATTAACAATATTTTTATTGACATTACTATACATCAGCAAGGAGTTGTTGATATTTTGTATACTCTAGTAATGCTAAGTGTATTAATCATTCTTTTTCTTTACAGAGAATGCTTGTAAGGATGCTCGCATCGAACGTGCCGAAGGAGTCTGCAAGAAAGTCATCAGTGCCTTCTCCTTTAGTTGGAAGAAGCGGAGAGACATGGCAGTGGTGCAAGCAGAACTTGGCCTCCCTGAACATCAGCTCATCTCAGAATCACCTACAAAGATGGGGATCACGTCAGCAGATGATCGAGCGTATACTGGAGCAGGAGAAGGCAATTGGACAAATCTTGGGTGCAGATAAGAAAACAAGGCACTTAGTGCCAACCTGGCAGGACATTGATGTTTTAGAGTCAGTAAATAAAGCCATAAAGCCATTACATGACTTTACTGATGCATTGTCTGGTGAGACATATGTGAGCATCTCTTTCATAAAACCAACCCTTCATCTGTTTAACAACAGTTTGCTGAAGTCGGATGATGATGATACTGAGCTCACAAAACAAATCAAAACAGATGTGCTGAAATATCTTAACCAAAAATACAGTGATCAGACCACACAAGACCTCATTGACCTTGCCTCACTACTAGATCCCAGGTTCCGCACAACTTACATTGAGCCAGCCAAGATTGCAAAACTAAGAGAGAGAACCATTGCAGAACTCTGTTCCACCATGCATTACAGAGGCATACCAGTTACTCATGCTGCAGATAAAGACAAATTTGAGAGTCAGGTTGTTGAACCCCCAACAAAGATGAAGAAATCCCTCAGCAGCTTCTTTAAAAAGACTCCAGTTGAGGCTGAAACAAAGACCTATGAAGCTAAAGTTAAGGGTGAGCTGTCAGCATACTTGCTGGCACCTGAAACTGATGCAGATTCAGACCCACTTACATGGTGGAAACAGCACGAAACACATTTTCCCAGACTTAGTAAACTGGCAAAAAAGTACCTCTCAATACCTGCAACAAGTGCCCCATCTGAAAGGGTATTTAGTACAGGGGGAAACATTGTAACGTGCACTAGAGCTTGTCTTAAGCCAGAGTCAGTTGACAGTCTTGTTTTTCTTGCAAGAAATCTAAGAGTTTAAAGCAATCAAAGCTGATGCAGTGTTTATGCACAGTATAAATAGGTGATGCTTCAAAGGTAAAACATATCCAAAGTTTATGAAGTTGGTGCTGCTTAAGTTCCTTTTTTTGCACAAGAGGCAGTATTTCACATGTTTACAAGAACTAGTTTCATTGTAGTTTTAAGATATTAGTTTTTGACTTTGACAGTTGATTGTGACCTTCCAGCAAATTATGCACTTTTTTGCACATGGTTCATATTATTAATGTTTAAGTTTACATTTTTTCTTTTTATTCTAAAATATGTATAACATATTTGTTTGCAGAATTGTAGCAAAAGTTGAGCCGTCATTTGTGTGACATATGAAGTGTTTGAGCTTTCGCCTATAATCCAAACAAGCTTTGTCAGCAACACTGACATGTTTGTAGAATATTTTTGTTTGCACAAGATTTATTTTTTAATAAATCAAGCTCCTTTTGAAATACATGTGTGTTGAGTTAATTGATTAAAATCGATTAATATCGTAATCGTCCAAGATGACCAAAAAAATCGAGATTTTATTTTTTGGCCACATCGCCCAGCCCTAGTTTGAGCCAAAGTGGACTTCATGGGAGATGACCAAGGAGGACACCACTGTTGAAAACAAATCATAAAAAGGCCAGACTGGAATTTGCCAAACTGCATTTTGACAAGCCACAAAGCTTCTGGGAGAATGTCCTATGGATAGACGAGACGACACTGGAACTTTTTGGCAAGGCTTATCAGCGCTGTGTTCACAGACGCAAAAAGGAAGCATACAAGAAAAGAACACTGTCCCTACTGTGAAACATGGAGGAGGTTCTGTTATGTTGTGGGGCTGCTTTGCTGCATCTGGCACAGGGTGTCTTGAAACTGTGCAGGGTACAATGAAACCTCAAGACTATCAAGGTATTCTAGAGAGAAATGTGCTGCCCAGTGTCAGACAGCTTGGTCTCAGTCACAGGTCATGGGTCTTGCAACAGGATAATGACCCAAAACACACAGCTAAAAGCACCCAAGAATGGCTAAGGGCGAAACATTGGACTATTCTAAAGTGGCCAGCTTTGAGCCCTGATCTAAATCCTATTGAACATCTGTGGAAGGAGCTGAAACATGCCGTCTGAAGAAGGCACCATTCAAACCTGAGACAACTGGGGCAGTTTGCTTATGAAGAGTGGGCCAAAATACCTGCTGAGAGGTGCAGAAGTCTCACTGACATTTACAGAAATCGTTTGATTGCAGTGATTACCTGAAAAGGTTGTGCAACAAAATATTAAGTTAAGGGTACTATCATTTTTGTCTAGGCCTGTTTCATGAGTTTGTTTTTTAAAATAATTCTGTTGAACCAGAATTCAAAAGCATTGTCTGATTTTCATTGGTTAATTTTCATAGAATTTTTATTTATTACCACTTTTGTCAGATTCAAGTTATTTCTGTGACCATTGTGGATTTTTCTTTCATTAACAGAGGGGTACCAACAAGTTTGTCCATGGCTGTAGACAACATGACTGACTGCATCACAGAATACATCACATTCTGTGAAAAAACAACCATGCCAGCCCAGACTGTGCACTGTTTCTTCAGCAACAAACCATGGATCACCAGTGACCTGAAAGCACTTAACAAGAAGAAGAGGACTTTTAGGTCTGGAGACAGGGAGGAACTGAGGAGAGTGCAGCGTGAACTGAGAGAGATGCTGAGGAGGTGTAAACACAACTACAGGAGGATGTTGGAGGATAAACTACAGCAGAAAAACAGGGATGTGTGGACTGGAATGGAAAAACATCCCTGGGTGTAAGGGAAGAGACAAACAGACATCATGAGAGAGCTAATGAGCTGAATCTGTTTTTTAAAGGTACCTGTAGTGAATTTTAATCAATAGCTATTTCAAAGGATCAAATATCATACTAGTGGTTCCGTCCGGTAATTTTGGCCACAATTCCTTCTCAAATATGCGCGAGTTTCAAGTCACTGCTTTGTGAGTCAGACATGGTTAGGGACATCTTGTCTCCTCCATGGGCTGCTTCAGCACTGGTAGTGACACACAGTCGTTGCTTTGTACGATTGACTGGGCTGCAGTACAGCAGTCAACAAAGTTTTAACATCAGAATTTTATGTAATTTTTTACAACCATGTACAAGCAAATCTACCCGTATATAATTTAATGAAATAAAATTCAAGTATATCAAGATTTATTCAACGTGTTCTGAAGTTACTTGACTGGGAACTTGCCTGTTCGTCAGGTCCCCTTCAGCTGCTGGTTCCTGGAGGTAACTGCGAATCATACCGTCAGTGAAGGCCATTTCCAAGGACGGTTTGTGCAGTATACGTGCTGATTTTGTGCTGTTTTCAACTCTGATCTCGACCCACTGAGTATCTGCTGAACACGTTTACTTGTCTGCGGTAAACACGTTTACTCTTAGCGGGTGAACAAACTGGCGTGTTAGCGCATTTGTGCCACCCATAGGGTTGGGGCAAAACTACAAATAATAGTTGTGTGCATGTGTCAATCACTTGGCCCGGTAGATGGAAAAAAGTGAGCATGTACAACGTTGCATGTGCGCCAGGCTTGTCCACAGCGCATGCGGACCAAAGTGGACCAGAGGGGAAATGCAGCATGATTAAGGCTTCACCGTCTGTCACCCCCACAACACAGCCAGATCCCCACACTCTCCTCCCCCCTCACTCCCCTGTGCAGCACCTCTCACCCCCGTCCTCTCCACTGACGACATCAGCACCAACCCCCACATCACTGTGACTACAGGCCAGGTGAGGAAACATCTGGAGAGACTTCACCAATGGAAGGCTGCAGGCCCTGATCCCTGATGGCATCTCCGCCAGGATTCTGAGGACTTTTGCCAATCAGCTAGCTCCGGTACTGAAACACCTGTACAACCTGAGCCTGAGTCTGGAGAGAGTACCGGTGCTGTGGAAGACGTCCTGCCTGGTTCCTGTCCCCAAGAAGTTGTCTCCATTGGACCTGAATGACTATCGACCAGTTGCCTTCACATCACATGTGATGAAGGTCCTGGAGAGACTGGTCTTAACCCACCTGAGGCCGCAGGTGAAGACGTGGCTGGACCCTCTGCAGTTTGCATGTCAGCCCCATTTAGGAGCTGAAGACGCGGTCATCTACCTGTTGCAATGAGCTCACTTGCACCTGGATGGAGGAGGACACTGTGAGAATCACGTTCTGTGATTTCTCCAGTGCATTTAACACCATCCAGCCACTGCTGTTTGGTGAGAAGCTGCAGGTGATGGGGGTCGGCAGCTCTGTGATCTCCTGGATTACTGACTGCCTGATAGGCAGGTCACAGTTTGTCCGGCTGGGCAGTGTCTTGTCTGATGTTGTGGTTAGTAATACAGGAGCTCCACAGGGGACTGTGCTTTCTCCTTTTCTCTTCACCTTATACACCACCGACTTTCAGTACAACTCCGAGTCATGCCACCTGCAGAAATTCTCTGATGACTCGGCTGTTGTTGGGTGTATAAGAAGGGGAGTACAGGGCACTGGTAGACAGATTTGTGGAGTGGACAGAGCAGAATCACCTGAGACTGAACATCAGCAAGACCAGAGAGATGGTGATTGACTTGAGGAAGAAGAGGACGCCTTTGCAGCCATTGCGGATTAGTGGGGGAGGATGTGGAGGTAGTTGAGGATTACAAATACCTGGGTGTCGTAATCAGCAACGGACTGGACTGGAAATCTTAACACTGATGCTGCATACAAGAAGAGGATGAGCAGACTCTACTTTCTGAGGAAGCTGAGATCCTTCAGTGTGTGCAGCGAGATGCTGGAGCTTTTCTATCAGACTGTCATTGCCAGCTCCATCTTCTTTGCTGCTGTCTGTTGGGGTAGCAGTACCAGAGCCAGTGACACCAACAGACTTGACAAGATTATCAAGAAGGCTGGCTTTGTGATTGGTCTAAGGCTGAGGACCTTTGAGACTGTGGTGGAGAGGACGACACTCAACAAACTGCTATCCATCATGGACAATCCTGATCACCCCCTAAACCACACACTGGACAGACAGCGGAGCACTTTCTCCAGCAGACTGCTACAGCTTTGCTGCCGAATGGTTAGGTACAGGAAATCTTTCCTGCCACATGCCATTTCACTGTACAAAAGCACTTTGATGTTGAATTTTGGTCATAACAATGCTGCCATACTGCACCTTGCAGTCTAATTGGTACCTCACATTTCACCCTGCGCCTTATAATCCTTCTTTGTACTAGGGCTACTAGGGCTGTCATGGTAGAGGAATTTCCCCTGTGGTGACGGTGGATAGCTCAGCACCGTGATGTGTGGTATTATTGCAAATGTTTTTAGGACCCTGTGGTCTCATAGTTTAAACAGGGTTCATAACTTATGTGGCAAACGATGGAAGCTGTGAGAAACTCGCTGTAGTGCCGCTCTCAACTTTATGTGCGTTTGTGACAATTGTCCAGCGCTCTGGTCCTTCTACAGGCATGAACTGCTGCTTCTGTTACAAAAAAGAAGAAAAAAACCCCCGATCATTTTCATTAAGCAGTGGCGGTAACTCCAGTATTTCAACTACAGGGCGTGTGTGGACTGGAGACTGCAGCAACATTCAGCTTATTTAAACAGGAGAGCCTCCATACAGGACCCTGTGTGGCTCTTGTCTCTGTGATTTTTGGGTTTTTGCCGCTGTCCGAAAGATCACGTTTAAACAAACTATGCAGTAGTTGTTTTGCTCTTGGAGCTTAATTGTCAGGATCATAAACACTCCGGTCAGAAGGAAATAACATGCTCTGTGCCCTTTCAGTGCTCACTGTCACGGCTGTATTTAGCAATTCGTCCAAACGCTTCCGCCACTAACTGTCTGCTGGAGTCCATCTGGAGAGAGAGTGCCTCACATGGTGCTGACGGTGGCAGCACCCGGGTACAAACATGCTGTTGGCAATAAAAATACACTTAACATTTAACAATTTATTTAATAATCAATACGGGCACATAAATGAACAATGAGATATAGCCACACACAAAAAAAGTGAACACCACGGTTGTTGCGGTTGCTCGTTAATCTCTGTAGTAGGCTTGTCCATAGCACGGTACTATGTAATTACGGTTATCGCGACAGCCCTAGTCGGTACTATTCATAGATTCATAAGGATCATCATCTATTCAACCTAGTAGGAGCCTATGTAGTATATGGAGGCGACAGTGGCTCAGGAGGTAGAGCGGATCGTCCAATAACCACATGGTTGGTGGTTCGAATCCCGCTCTCCCCGGGTATCCTGCCGTCATGTCCTTGGGCAAGACACTTCACCCTAATTGCTCCTGGTGGGTCTGGAAGCGCCATGTTAGGTAGCATGCCGCCATCAGTGTGTGAATGTGTGTGTGAATGGGTGGATAGCAGGATCTGTAAAGCGTTTTGGTCATCAAGAGATGAGAATAAAAGCGCTGTATAAGTGAATACCATTTATATATACTGTAGTTATCTAAGCATTTGTACTTCCCTGGGTAACTCCTTTTCTTTTATGCTGTGTGTATTTCTGTTGGTTTTGGGTTGTCTACTGTGTCATGCTGCTGTTACACTGTAATTTCCCAGTTTGGGATCAATAAAGTACATCTATGAACATTTTCTTTTTACCCCAGTTAGAAAAAAAATATTAAATACAGGGAAAGTGAAAGCAGAATTTGATATTCTTGTGTTAATTTACAATAATTAACAAGCTCACCCTTTATTCAGTGCCTGGCTGAGGCACCTTTAGCCCCGTCTCCACTACAGGAGGCAGGAACTTGATGAGGGCTGACCCTGTATCTGACCCTCTCCTCTGTCCTGTCTCTGTTGTGGGGGCATGAACCGTCAGTCTCTGGAGGATTTGTTGGTGTTGTAATACTTTTACAGTTTCGACCGGGACACAGATCAGCACCAGTGGGGATTCTGCCCATGGCTGGCGGGACTTCACTCTGGCTACAGATAGCCAAAGCCGCTGGTCCTGTGCCTTGCCTACCCGCTGTGTTTGTGCTCACCCGATGCGTCTGTGGCCACATATGCTACGGGAAGGGGGGGGGGGGGCTGTGAAGTTCATAGACTGATCATGACGTATTGGTCAAATTTGACCAAATGTGGTTTATTTTTCAACAGTCTCCAATGTCCGTGTATTCAAAAAGAAAAACTGCAGTTAGTATCATAAAAAGGTTGAATTTAATGCATGTGTAGTTTAATTGCTGTACTATAACTTCTTCTTACTCAGCCTATGAACATGTCCCCCCCCCCACATACATATATGGCTGTTCCTCTCCACAGTCATAGCGGGATTAACTTTTAAATTTTTAGGCATATACAGTCGTGAAAAAATTTGGACACCCCTTTAAATATTCAGTTCTTTATTAAGAAATGTTCACATATCTATGTCAAACCTTGTTTGTTTTTATTTGCATTTTTTAAAATTTATTTTAGCCGTTGTAAATGGGAATGTGTGGGTGTCCTAAAAAAGATGGGGGGATGTCCTAATTTATCCTCACTATTTGTTTAGAATTACATTAAACAGAAATTTTGAAAAAAGTCTTTAGTTCATTTTTAATTGTTTAGTTGTATTACGTGAATCTCCCAGTATTTTTAACATTGACATTAAATATCCATGTGTCCAAATATGCTTAAAAAACACACAGGCTTATACAGGATGTCCTAATGTTTTCACATGACTGTAGCCCTAAAAGGTGCATGGGAGAAACACCAGCCAGGGCGTTGTCTCCTGTTGGCCAGTTGTGATTTTCAGCAAATATCCTGCAGGAAATAAACTTCCTTTATCTTCACTTGTGATTTGGTAGATGGAGGCTCATCGGCGTTCAGGTCGGCTGGCACCCCGCGCCAGGGAAATGATTCCAGTAAGATCCATCCCCACAGAGAAGGTCAGAGAGGGTCATAGTGGATTAAACTGAATAACCACTTTCAGCTGGGGCTCCGTACCACTAAAGTATGTCCTGTTTCCTACAGGCCTTTCTCCCAGAAACAGCTTGGAGGTTTTGACTCCAGAGATCCCCGGGGAGAGGGACAGAGGGAACTGCATCACCTCGCTGCAGCTCCATCCCAAAGGCTGGGCCACGCTCATCCGCTGCTCCAGCAACATGGACGACCAGGAGGTGAGAAACATTTTTCTGCAGGTGTACACATGGCAAGCAAAGCAAGCAACAAAATTTATTTGTATCTAACTAAAAACATGTTTAAAAGGCAGAGTCTTCAGCTGTTTGTTTTTTTTGTTTTTTTAAAGAATCGACACAATTTAAACAATGTTGAAAGTGGAAGTGCATTCCACAGTCTTGGTGCAACAGTTTGAAATGATCGACCACCTCTGCTTTTAAAATGTGTGTGTATGTGTAACCTTCGGGAGTATCACATTTGATGATGACGTTCGGTTTCATGCAGAGGTGTGAGGAACGATCAGATCACAGCTACACAGAGGAAGAAGGAGCGCCAATCTTTTGTCTGATCTGTGGGATAATATTTTCAAGAACCATAATTAGGGTGTCAGTTTTTCTAAATTTAGTGACAAATAATTGTTGCCTACCACTGCTTGATGACAGTCCAGCAGTTGGTTAAGGAAAGGCCTTAAAAGAACAGTATAGCTGAATATCGTGAGCATATGAATGATAAAATACATCAGTGAACTGTGTGATTATCTGTCCTAAAGGGAGCATGTATTAAAGGAACAGAATAGGCCTTAAAACACAACCCTGGGGAACCCCACATGACAGTGCTTCAGTTTTAAACATATTATTTGTCAAAACGCCAAAAATTGTATCAGAAATATAAGAAGAAAACCACTTTAAAACAGATCCAGACATGCCAGCAAAATTATGCACTCTGCTAATTAACATTTCATAATAAAGATTATCAAAAGCAGATGAAAGATCCAATAATACAAAGACTATATACTATATTTCCCTCAGTCAGTTCACATCATGACATCATTCATAACTTTCAGTAATCCCAATCCCCATGAGTGTATACCTTTGGCAAAGCCTTATCTCACAATATTAAAGAAAGTGGAAAAAGTGATCTAGAATCTGTATCCTGACCCGGATCACTTCCAAAATGTAATGGGTTTATCTTTAGCTGGTGAAAATGTTACCAAAATCCATCATGTAGTTTCTGTGTAATTCTGCAAACAAACCAACATGATGACATTACTTCCTTTGTAACAAATTAGTGTGAAACTGACTACAGCTCCTACATTTCCTACATCTCTCTTCAGTGGACGTGTGTGTACGAGTTCCAGGAGGGAGCGCCCACCCGTCCGCTCGTCTCCCCCCGCTGCTCCCTACGCCTCACCCACTACATTGAGGAGGCCAACGTGGGCCGGGGCTATATCAAGGAGTTGTGCTTCAGCCCAGATGGACGGCTCATCTGCTCCCCTTATGGCTATGGCATTCGCCTCCTGGCGTTCGACAAGAACTGCGGCGAGCTGGTCGACTGCCTGCCGGTCCAGACCAGCTGCCTCAAGGAGATCCGCTCCATCTACTCGCACAGCGACGTGGTGCTAACCACCAAGTTCTCTCCAACACACTGCCAGCTGGCCTCAGGCTGCCTCAGTGGACGAGTGGCTCTGTATCAGCCTAAATTTTAGCATTGACCGCTTTGACAGAACACTGCACTGCAGACCTGGATAAAGAAGTACTTATGGAGTTCCTGCATGGAATGTCCAGATCAAGAAGGCTGCTGCTAAGTTGATCAACAACAGCTGTAAAAGGCCTTAGTGTTTTGCTCCTACAGGCACATATTTTATTCTTTTTTCATGTGGTATACATCCAGATTTAATACAACTTGACCTTTGTAGTTGATATAGTATATTAGTTCCAATCCATTTTTAAAGGTCCCATAATTGTGCATTTTCCACACATCAGTTTTAACTTTTAACATCCTGAAGGTCAATGTAATTTTTTTTTTTTATATTCAGTTATTTATTAAGAAATGTTCACATATCTGTCTAACCTTGTTTTTGTTTTTATTTGCATTTTTTTTTATTTAAGCTTTTGTAAAGGGTATACATGTCATTACAGCATTGCACTGTTTACATTTTCATCACGTTCCCCCTTTTTTGTTTTTTGACGACATTGGAAAAAAAGTTATTACAACACCCTTTTTTTTAAGTGAAAGAAAAAGAGAAATTAAAAAAAGAACAAAAAAAACCCCCAAAAGAGCAGAAAAATAAGAGCATTTGAGTAGCGTTGGAACAAAGAGAGGTGCCATTATTGAAATGGTGTTTGTCAAAGATTAGATCTGATGGAAGACACATATGCGTTCCAGGGTTGCCAAAAGTTCAAGAACCCATCCATGTCCGGTCTCAGTGCAAATGTCAACTTTTCCAGGTCAATGTAATTTTAAAGGTAAAAAACAATTTTGTGTTTTAAAGCACACCCAAAAAGTTGTATATAAACTTCTGTTTGAATCAGTCGATTTTTAACCTGCTCATTAATGTCAATAAGCCCCTAACTTGATTGGGTCAAGTTTTTTTTTTTTTTTTTTGAGTTGGTCAATCACAAGTCAGGCGGCAGTCGGGTTATTTTTTTGCTGAGAATTGAAGATGGGGCTTGTTGGTTTGTGATGTTATAAAACGCAGCATGTCTGGTCTGCCCTATATTGAAGAGCTTAACTAAATGGCAGTGTGCATTTTCTTTCTGGAGTTAACATAGACACATTTCATAAGGTTGAAAACACCATTTTGCACAATATGGGACCTTTAAACGCTGTATCCAGGGTTAACCTTCACTCAAACGGTCTTTTCAGAAAAAAAAACTTTAGTCGGTACTTTTTCACCCAGGACAGCAGCTGTAAAGCAGGTCAAGGTTTTTTTGGTGACAAATGCCAGCTGATAGCCAGTGACCGGTGGGGTGGACAGATCCTTTCAGTCTCTCTGACCCTGAAGATCTATAAAAGATAGAGGTGGAAAAACTGTTAATGTAACATAAGGAAGGGCAGCTTGGCTTTGCAAACTACACTCCATTTCAGACAGAGGAGAGGATTTAAAACTAAATCATCCCATCAGATGATGTTTTCTCAACAAGAACTCCACAGGAGATCTTTGGCTCTTTTTCGTACTAAAGACTCATTTTGGTGTGTACAGCAGTAGAACACTTTTTCTTTGAGATGGTGCACAGACATTGCCGTCTCAGGAGGAAAACACTACAGATGTTGAGATCTAAAGTGATCCAGCTTTTTAGCGACTTGGCGTCCTCCGCTGCGCGTTGTGCTGCTCTCGGCTGCTCAGCTCATGCCTTCTTCCACAGGTGCTGCTTCTTTGCTCATACAATCTCAACTTTAACATCTCCCCCTTTGTATGGACCTCATTATAAACACCTTTCCCCCTCATTTTACCTGTTGCTTTGCGTTTTCTCCTCTCCACCCTGTTTTCGCCTTCACGCTTTATTAGCTTTTAGTGATTTTATTGGTGTATTAAAAAAAATGGCACTACTTGTAGCATAGTGATGCCACTCGAGGAATAGTTGAATTCACTTTTCATATCACCGCACAATGAATGAAAGTCCAGCTGATTAATTTCTGGTGTTTTGTAAAATATTTCTGTATAAATGAAAGATTGGTTGGTTGTCTTTATTTTGAAAAGGCTGTCATTAATATACTTTTTTTTCTTAAGGGAAAAGAAGTTTATCTTTCTTGTGCATTCTGTAGGCCTTCACATTCATAACCACTCTTTTCTACTAAAACTGTAAGTCTTTATAGTGACTGATAAAACCAGTCTCCTTTAAAGGGGTCATTGACTAAAAAATCATTTTTGTAGGTTTTAACCTTCTGAAATACATCTATTGGTCATGTGATAATTGGAAAAAAACATCCAAACACTCACTTCTCTTTAAAAAAAAAACCCCACACACAGCCTTTATATTGTTTTTGCTCCAAGGAGCTGTTTTAACTCTTCCTGGTTTTGTGCAGAATGTCATAAACATGGTAAACCCAGCCTTGATTTGCCTGCCGCTCCATTACGAGCCAGCCTAGCTGTCGGTCATGTTGCTGGGCTCCGGGGAGCCAACGGTGTTAGCTTCATGGCTAACAGTGCTAGTTTGCTTAGCAGGCACGGTTTATATTCTTTTCTTTTGAGTTCAGTCACCCTAATAGACATTCCTGTTTCCACCTGGTTCACTAAGCCATATTCCACAATACATTTTGCGTCGTTCTGGTTTGTTTTGTTATATTTTTGCCATGATGCTACATTGAACTGTTACCATAAGCTTGTCATTGTAACCACATTACAGCTCGCCTCAGCAGGCAAAGGCTGACCAAAAGGCTGCCTAGCATGAGCTTAATTATTGATCTGGCTGGATTTGATCACTATTTTCTATAAATTTTATCCCCCCCCAAAAAAAACAACAAAAAAACAAAACTTGAATTCTTGTTCATCTATCAACACTTGACCGTATTCTTCTTTCTTAGACGTTATAAGATAAGATGAACTTTGTCCCACTAGGGGAAATTTGTCTTGGGCTTATCACCCATGCTGCAACCACACAATCCACACATACACAATGTATGTAGTACATAAGATCCTTCAGTTTCACAGAGAGGTCGCCAAACCAAGCTGTGATGCTGTATCTAATACAGCTCTCCAACACAGCCTGGTTATGTTAGCTTTGTTAAAGTTTTATGTTATCTAACCAAAATCCAAGGTGGCTTGCTGAAGCTAGCAGGTTAGCCACTCGTAGATGCATTATTTTATTCATTGTTTGAAGCAAAGTTACGTTAGCTGGCTCAAGCTCACTCCAGAGATGGGAGTTGGCCAGCTAAAATTAGCAATAGTGGTGAAAGGGGGAGAGTGGAGCTAACGGCATCTAAGGCATTTAAGGAGACATGCATTGAAACAAGCTGTTCTGAAGAATGCTGCAAAAGCTGATTCACAATGATGCTTCAAAAATTAAATAAAAGAAAATTTCACCAAAATATGCCACAAACATTTCATTAAAACTTGTGGGAACTGTTAAAATGTAGAAAGTGCAGTCAGTGACCCCTTTAAAAGTACTATATGGAAAGGGATCATACAGATTGAATTTATTATATTTATTCATCTTACCCTTAACAGTTCATTGATATTCTGTAAGAATTTAAGGACTATAAAACGTATAATACTGTCAGCCTTTGTTCTTGTGTTCACATTTTGACTGAGGTTGTTTTAATCAGTATTTATTCAATATATACAAAATTAAATTGTTTTGTTACAATGTACCTCCTCTTGTTGGTTGTTCCAACAGGGCAAGTCTGCTCCATTTATCACATCCATCTTCTCGCTGTTATAAAGCTGACCAACCAAGCCTTTCTTTGTTTTTCTAAAGACTGAACGGACCATATTTACCAATGCTTTTTTTTTTTTTTTTTAAACCTGTGCAGTATAATTGTAGTAAGCACATGTCTGATCCTCACACATTTATGTAAAATGGCGACAGTGCCATCAATACAAAATAGCTCCAGTTCGGTAAAGAAAATGGACATAAGCGTGTAATACTACTACTACTATGCATACCAGCCTTTATGAAGATTCTCCTTTCTTATTTATGTGATGCTCTGTGTGGACCTCTCAGATGCCAAAATATTTTTTGCCTGGACTTGTCTGTAGTAGTGTGTGTGAGAGAGAGAGAAAAGTGAAATCTGCTGTCATTATGAATCCAGTAAGTTACCATTTTAAAGGAAGTGCTTGCCATGCTTATCATTCGTTCTTTCCGAGCCTTCAACGAGACTACTATGGTGTGATTTTCATTTGATAACACAGGGAGGTGCCATTGCACTTGTATTACTTTGAACGTGACATTTTTTTTTTTTGATGATGCATACTGTAGTTTAATTTCCAAGTATTGTATAGAGACAGGTAACATTTTTAAGTAGATATTTGGAATCAAACATTGACTCAAGCTGCAAACTTATTTATATAACAAGCAACCGAGACCTTCATTCTGCTTTTTTGACCGCATATAAGAGATGATACAGTTGTGGGGTCATCAACCATTGGTTTATCTGTGTGACAGATTTGTATAAAGCCTTAAGCTGAGAATTTCCATATATAAACCGGATGTGACACAAATGCAGTCCCACACACTGGTGGCTTGTCAGTCACTACCAGGAAGACCGTGCTTAATCACCCTACAACCATAATTTAAAAAATATCATTGCCTCTATTCAAAACTACTGTATGTTACACAGGTGATTAATGACATAAACGTGTCAGCAAAGACCCATGGAGCATGTGATCTAACATGCCTCTTCCCATAGAGTTCTATAGATCTGATTTTGCAACACCTGCTGGTCATAAGGCATTTCTGCATTGGCTTCACTGTTAAAGATATGGTTTATATAAAAAATATATATACAGTCCAACAGTTTAGCTTTTTTCTGTCCTGTGTGAGGAATATTTGAGGGCAAAACTGCTGCAGACTTACAACCTTTCCGTTTAAAGGCTGCTCAACATTTAGATCCGCCTTAAAAAGTAGATTGAGGAGTTGATCCACTCATAATAAATACGTCCTCCAGGTGGCTGTTATTGTGTGTTAATAACCTGAATAAACAACATGCAACCATGCAAAACTGATCCCTACAGTTAATTGTGTAACATTTGTAATGTAAAATGACAGCTGGTTATCTTAGCATATAGCTTAGCATAATGACTCACTAAAGGTGCACTGTGTAATATTTTGGTTTATCTAAATTCTAAAATTTATTGCACCATAAAATCTTTACTTTGTTTTCATTGTTATATAATCATTTTTAAGTAAAATTTGATGCTTTTTTTATTTATTTATTTTTTTTAACATACAGGCCATCTCCATGTAGGTGGCCATCTTGGATCACCATAAAGTTTTTATGCCAAACTTTAGCTGCACAAACGACTTTTGTAGATTATCATAAATGTATAATAAGGGAGTAATAACCAATAAAAAGGGAAAAAATTGCATTTTGAAATCAAACACTAATTAGTACACATTGCATCTTTAATATGAAGTTATAGAGTCTTAGCATGAAGAGAAAATTGAAAAGTCTCTCAAATCAAAACATGTATGGCTCACAGATTAACTTTTTTTTTTAATTTTGTTTTAACTGTACAGTAAAGGTAAACAACAAGTAGTCATTGAACTGGTAGTCATGTGATAGGGTAATTCTGGTTTCAACTGAAGTACTTGAGGGAAGTTGCTCAGTCACTTTAATAAAATAATGAAAAGTAAGTGAAAGTGGCTAATGCTACATTTCTGCTGATTTGTACCTGTAAAAGAAGCATTTGAAGCAATTTTCTTGCGTTACCCAAATAGTTTGTGGTTGATTTTTTTTTTTTTTAATACGATGAAGTGGTAGCGATGTAATTGTTAATATCTCAAAAATTGAAATGCACAAATGATTCTTCTAATGGCACAATGTAGCACTAACCACAGGCAGTCTTTGTTTAAATCACTGCTTCACTTCTGAATGGCCTTTTTATTATAATTATTAATATCTTAAAAATGGGAGACTGCACAACAGTTTTTTTTCAGCTCAAAAGCACTGCAACCCCAAACTATTTCAAGAAAATGATTGAGCTAACTTGACTCTCATTCATAACTAAGGTACTATAGGGTGGCAAGTTTGAGAGAGATTTTGGATCAGAGTAGTGACTAAAGAGTTTCCAGTTGTTCCCTGTATGCCTCTGAACATTACTGGTGCAATTTTTCCTCCACCAGCTTCAACTGTCCGGGAGAAAGTCTTTGAAAAATTAATTTAATTTGGGGGTTGAGGTCATTTCATTGCTCCCACAGTCCTGGCCGTCGTTGTCCTACACCTTTGATTCTTTGGACATTAAAAGAACTTCTTTTTTTTTTTTCCCCAGTAAATGCATATTCTAACTGACTAAGCAGAATGTTTACTCACCACTGCTTTAATTTCACTTATAATCACAGGCTGCCATTTTCATGTGTGTTGTTTCTTTGGGTATTTTCCTGGATTTTATTTTATATTCAGTAAAAATGTAAATGAATGCTTTGACTGTTTATGTTGTGATGAGTGCACAATCACAGCTGCAGGAATTTTAGGTAAGACACAAGAACACATGAAGTTTCTGATGTGGCGATACTCAACAAGTAACCATTTCCGTGATGTTAAAAAGGGTTCTTATTCTCACTAATTATAAGGGAAATATAAAAGAAATAAGTCTAGTTTTTTTGCGTCGCCAAATGTTCTGTGTTTGAGTCTAGTGTTTTTAATTTTTTAATTACGCTGCTAAATTTTTTCTTCAGAATGATTGAGGATTGATCATTAGATAGCAGAACTTCAGTTCAATAAAAGTCAAGCCCGATAACACTTGATTTAAAGTGACACTCTGGTCAAAATCAAGTTGTTTTTTTTTTTCTTGTTAGCATGTCTGCAACATGTTTCTTATGACTTACAAGACGTATCAAGAGCTAACTCATTCTTGTCTCAGGTCTGTTTTTCTGCTGTTAAAGTTCAGTTAAGCTCCTCCCCTTGGAAAAAGGCAACTTTAGATTTTTGTGATGACACTATAACAGATGAACCAATCAGGACTGTCTAGGGCCTCAGAGGAAGAGGGTGGAACTGAAGAGTCCACTTACCCTGAATTTGGGACGAACGCAAAGCTCCGTCCGCACTGCATCTGCAACAGACTGCATCTGGAGTCGGTGCAAATCCAGGGTAAGCCTTCAATCCCAGTTAGAATTTTTAGACAGCTGCTTTAAAAGTTTGACCCAAATTGCAATGGCTTTTACCATTAAACTGCTTTTAAGGACCAATGCCATTATCCTGGGCCACTGTGCATATAAGTGGGCATGTCATTCAACTGCCAAGTCTTTTTTTATCACAGGATTTATTCTATTTGTGTGATGTAGCGCTAGCCGCCATTAGCCTTTATGTGCCCAGGATGTGGACAGAATATTCATGGATCCTGGCATTTGAAGGAGGGGGAAAATGGAAAAGATCTTCACAAGCAATTGTAAAACCAAGTTGTTTTTGTAGGAAAAAGTTTATAAGATACCATTTTAAACTATGTACATTTGTTTTTAAGGGGATTTATATCCACTGCAGTGTGACTTTAACAAGTTTCTTTGGAAGTGAAGTTTCTGTCCCATGTGAGGTGGCAGCATCCAGTTTCCAAAATATTTCCCGACTTTCACAGTGGAAGCAAGTAATAACACATCTGTGTATACAGATGGTAAAGATTCAGATGTGCATAATCCTCAGAGGATAAAAAGACCTACACAGTGTTAACATCAATTTTGTGTGGTTTTGAGTTGAATAGATGACTGATGGTTAAATTATTCAGTTCATGAGTTTCTAAGAGGAAAAACCTTTATGAACATTGAGCAAGTTTTCCACAAGATTGACTGTCCAGTGATTTAATAATAAAATCAACAACTTGAAGACTGGATATTAGTGATGACTGCCAAATGCTGTCGTTGAAAAACAAAAGATGACTTATCTGAAATCTTGATGTTACACCATTTCTTTCAATCCCAGTTGCTTTTTTATCCTTAAAGGTATATTAGATAGTATTTTCATGAAAACAAATAAAAAATATATCAAAGTGTTTAGAATGTGCAGAACTAAAGTCTATGTTCTTCAAAGAATAGTATATTGATGAAAACATCCTTTTAGAAATTTTTAGAGGTCCAAAATAGTCATATTTACACTCCTGATCAAAATCTTAAGACCAGAGGAAAAATTACAAGCATTCACATTTGCAAAAGAGCGGAGCCGGAGGATCTGATGGGCTGTCCATCAAGACACAGGCCAATCCTCGACACAAATTAGGGCCCTTACTGATGCCGACTGCAGCCCAATAACCATAAGACGGCATCTACAAAGAAGGGCTTAAAGAACAAAAAATGTCTCCAAAGGCCACGTCTCCTCCCACGCCACAAACTTGCCTGTTTGGACTTTGAAAGCGAGCGCCAAACATGGGACACTGAAAGGTGAAAGTTTTATTTGATGACAAAAAAAATGTACCCTAGTTGGTCCTAATGGTTTCCAATGTTACTGGCATGACAAGGAGATCCCACTGGAGATATTTTCTACGTGGATCAGTGGAGGAGGCTCCATCGTGATTTGGGGTGTTTTTTCCTTCAGTGGAACAATAGTGCTGCAGGTTGTGCAGGGGTATCAAAAGGGAGCTGGTTATGTGGAGATGCTGCAGCGGGCATCCCTCTTGACTGAGGGCCCTCATCTGTGCGGTGGACAGATCAGGTCTTTCAGCAGGACAACACTGCAGTTCACAACGCCTGCCTGATGAAGGGCTTCTTCCAGGAGAATTAGGTCACTCTTTTGGACCATCCAACATGTTCCCCTGATCTAAATCCCATTGAGAACTTTTGGGGATGGATGGCAAAGGAAGTTTACACAAATGGATGTTAGTTCCAGACCGTGGATGCCCTTCGTGAAGCCGTCTTCACCACATGGAGCAACGTTCCCACCAGCCTCCTGAAACACTTGCATTGTGGTGACCCACCACAATCTACAGGAACATTCCTCACACTCAGAGGACAATTTGTGTACGGACAGAGAGCCCCTGGGGGACAACCAGAACAATGGACTATTGTTTATACACCCCTGGATTAAGGAGAGGACGTCCGGGTGCCAGTTGGTCACACGGACGATATGTATTGACTTATATGTATATCAATATGCTAATGTGCCATGCATTCTCTCTATTTGTATAACATATAAAAGAGCTGACGATACATGCCTCAGCAGCACAGTACAGCACAGTAGCTCAGAGCTACGATGTGTGTCTCATTTTGATGGAGGAAATAAAACTTTGCAACCTTCCAGCTCGTCGCATCTCGCCTGATCTTATTCCGCCACACTGGTGACCCTAGACGTGTCATGGTGTGCCCCTCGCCTGATTTTATTCCTCCACATTGGTGACCCAATGTGTCATGGTGTGCCCCTCGCCTGATCTTTTCCCTCCACACTGGTGACCTGACGAGAGAGAATGACTGTCTGCTCCCTCTCACTGCGCTGTGGATCCCAGAGGACCAGAGAATGCCTGCAACCTCTTCATCCTCACCGAAGCGCGCTCCCCGGAGCAGACAGCGCTGGGACCGACACGCACCATGAACGGCGACACAAGCGAAACGAAGGAAGCAGCTTGAACGGGGACAATCATTGACGCCGTCTGCGTTGATTTCCACCAAGCTCCCTGACCCTGACTCAGCTTGTGACAGCGGGCCTCTAGTGCACAGAAGCCCCGTACGCACACCGCAGGATTACGAGGACAACGCAACTGCCAGCTATGTGGTCATGGCGCCAAGCGCACGCCACGCACAGGGACAATCCGGCCCCACAGACTGATACATCGTCCTCCGCTGCTGCACATGCCTGAGAATCATGGCCGATCACCATCCTCGGAACCTTCAGGGCTGCGCATGCACCTGAAGCAGACGTGCAGCCCACACACAGGACTTTATATGGGTTTCTCAGCCACGGCACACAAGGGGAATTTAGACAATTGCTGTCCCCGATGGTTTTAGGGCTGCTTCGGCACCTAAAAGCCAAACCGCCAAGTCCCTCACACAGCTGCAGTTGTTTCACAGCCACTACGCATCCTCGGGGAATTTGGCCGTTCACCCTCCCCACATCCTTGCGGGACCGAGCCGCAAGAGGAGTCAGAGACTTAATTTTTTTCACAGCTGCTGTGGATCACCACCAGGTTTACCGGGAAGGTCCCTCACCATCAGGGATCCACATGCAATTTTTCCGTGGCCCAGACACCTTTGACGTCCCGGGCTGGCACTCACTTACTCCCACCCCCCTCCCCCTCCTCCTCCACAGTGCTCTTCCCGCACCTCACTCCCTAAAGCCGGCCGATCGCCGTCTTGTTCCATTGCGCACGATGCGCACGCTCCGTGCTCCCACGATCCACAAGCCGTTCAACATGCTGGAACCCTGAGCTGGAGCCCAAACGACGAGGGCGGGGGGGTCACAGCCCCTTCTGAGTGTTCTGGGGGGAGCGTTGTGGTGACCCACCACAATCTACAGGAACATTCCTCACACTCAGCAGGTTTGGGGGAAGCAGAGGACAATTTACATACGGACAGAGAGCCCCTGGGGGACAACTAGAGCAATGGACTATTGTTTATACACCCCCGGATTAAGGAGAGGACGTCCGGGTGCCAGTTGGTCACGCGGACGATATGTATTGACTGATATGTATATCAATATGCTAATGTGCCATGCATTCTCTCTGTTTGTATAATATATAAAAGCGCTGACGATACATGCCTCAGCAGCACAGTACAGCACAGTAGCTCAGAGCTACGATGTGTGTTGTGGTCTATATTTATCATATATTCCATAACCTACACATGTTGAAGCATGTGAGAATGTTTGGTGATTACATATGGCGACTTCACACCTCAGAACAGGACAAAGGGATCTCAACCGCCAGTGAAGATCAAAGAGTTTCCCAGACACTGCGGTGGAGACCGGAGGAGCTACCCTCACCCCCAGGGCGAAGAGGGGGAGTACGAAGACAATGGGGGGATTAAGATAATGAGGGATGTCAGCCTTTGATATGCATGTCTTTTGTTATGTGCAAGTATAAGTTCACAGAGCCGGAGGTATTCGGTCTCTTTTCTTGCTTCTGCTTCTGCACTTAGATGAGACTTGTTAGAGGAGCTGATAATAAACTTTGGTTTATATATCACACCGCCTCGTTCTTCCAAGCTCTTCTACACTGGTGACCCTGACGCGAGTATGGACCAGAGGCATTCCCCCGCGATCGACTCATCTGTGGCGACCCAGGCAGACGCCGGCGCCCACGCAGACAGGGGAACAGACGGACGACGTTCCCCCTCCCCCCCGGCAGAAGTGATAGAGAGGGCTCAACCGAGCACCAGCGCCGCTGAGAGAGCCGAGGCAAGGCATTCTCACCCTGCGGACACAGCAGTGATGGTCTACACAAATGCCGTCGCTGTCAAGCTGCCAGACTTCTGGCAGGAAGACCCCGCCTCGTGGTTTCAACAAGCTGAAGCCCAGTTTACACTGGCGGGCATCACGGCCGACGATACGAAGTTCTATCACATCGTCGCCAAACTCGACGCCGCCACTTCGAGGTGTGTGCGGAGCATAATCCGGCGGCCGCCGGCCCAAGATAAATATGAAATACTGAAAGCAACCATCGTGGCAAATTACGTCACCTCAGCCGAAGAGAGAGCCGAGAGGATCCTGGTGGTCTACGGCCACAGAGGATGCAGACCTAAAGCCCTCATGGAGGACTTGCTGCAGCTTAAAGAGGAGGACAGTGACAACTTCCTCTTCCAATTCGTATTCCTCAGCACGCTACCGCCACACATGAGAAGGACGCTCGCCAACATGCGATGCAACACCCAGCAAGACTTCCGCGTGCTGGCCAACGAAGCTCAACGACTCGTCAACGCCTGCAAGGAGCAGACACCCACAGCAGCATCCGCAGACCTCAACGCTGATGCCCAGAGCCACAGCGAGCCTCACCCCACTGAGCAGATCCAGCCCGCGGTGACAGCGACACGGCCAAAACGTAACAGACGGAGCGATGTTTGTTATTATCACCATCGCTTCGCCGAGAAGGCTCACAAATGTGTTCCCCCCTGCAAATTTACGATTTCGGGAAAACGCCAAAGCCGAGAGCCGTTAACGGCAGCGGTTCTCGGCGAGAAAAATAAGCTGTTATATATGACGGACGGACACACCGGCAAGCAGTTCCTTATTGACACAGGAGCTCAACTAAGTTTTGTCATGCCCTCCCATGCAGATCGAGCCATGGGCACCCGGGGCAACGGAGCGGTGGCAGCCAAAGGCTCCAACATTGACACTTTTGGCGAAAAAAGCCTGCACCTCCACATCCACGGCCGCAACTACAGATGGACATTTGTTGTAGCGGCGGTGAGTTTTAACTTGTTGGGCGCAGACTTTTTGTGTGCACATGGGTTATTAGTCGATCTAGCGAACAGACGCTTGGTTAATGCACTGTCCTTTGCTTCTATTCCCTGCTCAGCCCGAGTTTCTCCACCACCCGTGCAGGCCAGCGTCACCACAGCAGGAGGTAAGTTTGATCAACTCCTCACCCAATTTCCAGCACTCACAGTTCCCAAATTCTCAGCCACAGTGGCTAAGCACGGGGTTGAACATTTTATTCCGACAACGGGCCCACCCGTATTTGCCAAAGCTCGGCGCTTAGATGCGGCCAAGCTCGCCATAGCTCGGGACGAGTTTACTACCCTTGAAAAATTAGGCATTATTAAACGTTTGAAAAGCCCCTGGGCCTCACCACTTCACATGGTTCCGAAATCCGACGGTTCTTGGAGACCGTGTGTATTGATATGTGAAGTTCCTATAGAGTCACCACTAGAGGGCAGTATGACCCCGGCCATGACCTGACTATAAAAGGAGATGTACTAGAGCCACTGTGTGGTTAGTTGTTGGTTGCAGTTGAAGTGACAAGTAAAAAGTCCTAACTGACACCCGGTGTGTGCGCCTCGTCATTACATGTTCCAGGAGAACATTACATGGTTCCAGGAGAACATTACATGGTACCAGGAGTGGATTACATGGTACCAGGATAAAACTACGAACCGACGGCGAAGATGAACGCTCTTCGACAGCCGGACGAGTTAAAGTTGACCGGTAACGTCAACGAGAACTGGAAAGCATTCAAACAAAGTTTTGAACTTATTCGCTTGCTATCGGTCTCCGTGACGAGGAGAGGAAAATAGCATTACTGCTAACAGTAGCAGGGCGAGCGGCGCTAAATGTGTTTAACACATTCGTCTTCACGGAAGAAGAAAAAGGCAACTTTGACGCCGTGATGAAGAAATTTGACGATTATTGCACACCGAGAAAGAATGAAACGTACGAGAGGTATGTGTTTAGAAAAAGACTTCAGAAAGAGTCAGAGTCCATCGAGCTGTATGTCACAGACCTACGGTTGAAATGTCAGTCATGCAACTTTGGAACATTGAGTGAGTCAATGATACGGGACCAAATTGTAATTGGGGTCCAAGACAACAAATTGCGGATGCAATTACTCAAAGAGACTAACTTAACGCTGGAGAAAGCGATACAGATTTGCCAAGCGTCTGAGAGTACAAAGGCACAATTAAAGACTTTTAGCAGCAAGGAAAAAGAGACTGCTGAGGTCGATGCAGTGCGGCGCGCGAAGCCGAAAGGAACGTTGCATGCAAGAAAAAGGGAGGCAAACCCAGAGCGCGCGCGCGGGAACTGTGAGCGGTGTGGAATGCAACATGCGCCGAAGCAGTGTCCAGCATTCGGGAAGGAATGTCGCAAGTGTGGCGGAAAAAATCACTTCGCAAAGACCTGCTTCTCGAAGAAGAGGGTGCAACTCGTGGAGAAAAAGAGCGACAGCGAAGAGGATCAGTTTTACGTGGACGCCATCGAGGGAGAGACGAGCGCTGACGAATGGATAGTGTGCCTGGAGATGAATGGCACGGACATGTCACTGAAGCTCGACACAGGTGCGCAGGTAAACATCCTGCCAATGAAAGAATTTAAAAGACTGAAAAACAAACCGAAAATAAGAGATAAAAAGATTAATCTGAGAACATATGACGATAAGCCAATACCCACTAAGGGAATGTGCAGGGTTACACTGTCAAACAAAGATAAGACAGTGAATGCATTGTTTGTATTTGTTGATGGAAATAGACAAGCAATTTTGGGTTTAAAAACATGCGATCAGCTAGGTCTGATCAAAAGGGTGAATGTCATTGATACAGACAAGGTGACAACACGAGAAAATACAGAGGCTACAACAAGTAGGCACAAACACACTGACTGGGTGAAAGAATACAAAGAGGTGTTCAAAAGAATAGGCCGCCTACCAGGCAAACAAAAAATTAGGCTGAAAGAGAATGCAGAGCCAGTTATACATGCAGCAAGAAAAGTGCCAATAGCTCTTAAAAAGAGGCTGAGAGAAACACTAGACTCACTGATAGCAGACGGAGTGGTCAGAAAAATAGAAGAACCAACTGAATGGGTTAACTCACTAGTTATAGTGGAGAAGCCAAATGGAGATTTGAGATTGTGCATAGATCCAAAAGATCTAAATAAAGTAATACAGCGGGAGCATTACAGGCTACCAACAAAATCTGACATAACCAGCACAATGAGTGGAGCAAATTACTTCACAAAATTAGATGCCAAATCTGGGTTTTACCAAATAGTGTTCGATGAGGAAAGCGCTAAATTGTGCACATTTAATACGCCATTCGGAAGGCATTGCTTTCTACGAATGCCGTTCGGGATTAGCTCAGCCCCTGAAATTTTCCATAGAACTGTGCAGCAATTGTTTGACGGAATAGAAGGGGTGGGAGTTTTTCTTGATGATGTGGTAGTCTGGGGAAAAACAAAAGAGGAGCACGACGAAAGGTTGGCAAGAGTTCTCACACAGGCGCAAAAGTCAGGTATGAAACTGAATAAGAGTAAGTGCCAATTCGGGGTACGGGAGATTACATACCTAGGAGAAAAATTATCTGGGGCAGGCGTGCAACCAGATCCGGAAAAAGTGCGGGCCATAGCAGAGCTGCCAGTACCGCAGGACAAAAATGACTTGCAAAGAGCCTTAGGGCTAGTCAATTACATGGGGAAATTTATCCCAAATTTATCAGCTAACACAATAGCTCTTAGAAGCTTGTTAGAGACCAATACAATGTGGAAGTGGATGGCAGAGCATGCCAGAGAATGGGAGTGGCTCAAAAGCAGTCTAATAAAGGAGCCAGTGTTAAAATTCTATGATCAGGACAAACTGCTAAAAGTGTCCACAGATGCGTCCAAAGCCGGCCTAGGAGCTGTGCTATTGCAAAAACATGACACAGAGTGGTATCCAGTCGCATACGCATCGCGCACCATGACAAGCGCAGAAAAAAATTACGCGCAAATAGAGAAAGAGACTCTAGGTGCAGTGTTTGGATGTGAGAAGTTTCATGAATATGTGTATGGACGGTCAGTAATACTAGAAACAGACCACAAACCACTGATTGCGATCTCACAGAAGCCACTGGGTGACGCACCACCGCGCATCCAGCGTCTAATGTTAAGATTACAGAAATATGACTTGAAATTTGAGTTTACACCAGGCAAGCAACTAATTGTAGCCGATGCGCTGAGTAGGGCTAGCTTGAGCAACACCAGCAGCACAACAGAGGAAGCTGTGCAAATACATGTAGACTCTATTAAGGCACACATGCCAGTGTCAGATGCAAAATGGACGAAGATAGTGAAAGAAACACAAAAAGATGAGAAACTAAAAAGAGTAATGGAACAGATACATCAACCAGGACAGGTTATGATTGACAAGCCTTACCAACACTTTAAAGGTGAACTGTCTGTGTTAGATGGGGTTCTGTTAAAGGGTACAAGGATAGTCATACCTACCTCCATGAGATCAGAAATGGTTAAATTAGTGCATGAGGGGCATTTGGGTATTGAAAAGTGCAAAAGACGTGCACGTGATGTTTTGTATAGGCCCAGCATGCACAAGGACATTGAGGCATATGTGCAGCGCTGTGACACTTGCCAGCGCCACAGGTATCAACAGCCAAAGGAGCCTATGAGGCCCCATGAGAAGCCTCAAGGGCCATGGAGAAAAGTGGGCATGGATCTATTTCAGCTTAAGGGCAAGGACTATCTGTTAGTCATGGACTATCATTCCACCTACCCAGAGTTTGCAGGGTTGAGTGACACAACAACAGAAAAGGTGATTGCACATACAAAGACAATGTTCGCACGCCATGGAATTCCAATGACTGTTGTAAGTGATAACGGACCACAATTCACGAGTCAGTGCTTCAAAGACTTTGCAGACACATATGGGTTCAAGCACGTGACCTCAAGCCCTCTGTACCCACAGTCGAATGGGTTAGCAGAGAAAGGGGTGCAAATTGTGAAGCGCATACTGAAAAAAGCTGCAGACAATGCAGAAGACCCACATCTGGCGATCCTGAATTACCGAGCATCACCACTGGAGAATGGACTGTCCCCAGCAGAAATGCTCATGAACAGAAAACTCAGAACGCGACTTCCATCAGCATCTCAGGTGATGGAAAAGAGAGATGTGAGGCGTGATGAGAGGCAAACTGAACTGTACAACAGAACAGCACGACCTCTGAGACCACTTGCACATGAGGACATAGTGCGAGTGAGATGTGATGGAGAATGGGGACCGCTGGCAAAAGTGGTCAAAGAAACAACTCCCAGATCATATGAAGTCATCACAGAGCATGGGAAAACAATGAGGCGAAACCGACGTCACTTACTGAAAGTGCCTCAGACAAAAATGAGAGTCACAGACAGTGAAATAAGCGACATGCCAATTTCCAGCCAAACCGAACAACCAGAAATGGCTGAGAACCAGAACATAGAGACAGACACTAACGAACAGACTGAGGTGACACAAAGGAGATGCTCACAAAGGCAAATTGTGAAACCGAAAAGATTGATTGAGGAAATGTAAGGAGTACTGAGATGAATGAAAAAAAAAAAATGTGTTGATGTTGAATTGTAAACAGAGGAAAAAATGTGTTGATGTTGAATTGTAAACAGAGAAAAAAAAAATTGAACTTGTGATTCAGTGTACAAGGTTGAAAGAAATGTAAATAGAAATGGAGTTTATTTTGTATATTGAAATTTGAGAAAAAGTTTTAGTTGGACATGACCTTTACTAGAAAAAAAAGGGAGATGTATTGATATGTGAAGTTCCTAAAGAGTCACCACTAGAGGGCAGTATGACCCCGGCCATGACCTGACTATAAAAGGAGATGTACTAGAGCCACTGTGTGGTTAGTTGTTGGTTGCAGTTGAAGTGACAAGTAAAAAGTCCTAACTGACACCCGGTGTGTGCGTCTCGTCATTACATGTTCCAGGAGAACATTACATGGTTCCAGGAGAACATTACACCGTGCGGCGATTACCGCAGATTAAACAATGCGACAGCGCATGACCGCTACCCAATTCCTCACATTCAGGATTTTTCACTGCATCTGGCGGGTGCGCGCATTTTTTCAAAAATAGACCTGGTCCGTGGTTATCATCAAGTCCCAGTTCGAGCGGAGGACATTCCTAAAACAGCTGTAATAACCCCTTTCGGCCTTTTTGAATTTTTGCGGATGCCTTTCGGCCTCAAAGGCGCCGCCCAAACTTTTCAGCGGATGATGGACGCAGTATGTATATTTCTCTCTATGGAAAAACAGTTTAAGCCTGCATATATAATGAAAGCACAGAACTACACGGATGAGGACAAATTCTATTCTCTGAGTGCACTGTGCTGATTTGATTTGATTTGACCTTGTTTGCCCCGTGTTTACATTCCTCCTGACTGAGATAAATGGAAGGATCGGCTCATGTCTACCCAAACAATCAACAATCAGTTGTTTGTCGTCAGCGGATTGGACCCCCGAGGACAATGCCCATGTGCCTTCTGCAAGCAAGAGAGAGAGAGAGAGAGAGAGAGACTCTGGACTCTGGACTTGTTTATAAGTCACATGATTATAACATCTATCCACTGCCAGGAGGCGCCCTCTGCTGCTCACTAACAACTGTTACATTTACACTACACAATGCATACAACACTACATGCATACGATATACACACACTGCTCTCGTTCTGCGTGTGATTTGTCTACTAAATGTCTGCTAAATATGCATTGAGGGTTTTTTTGCCTGCAATCAAAATTTCGCTTACTCATTAAGCGTCAATTTGATAAAACATGTTTTTTTCTCTCGCCTATTGTGTCATATCCTCTCTTTTCTTTTTTTTTTCCTTTCTTCTTTATGACTGGCGCCTAGCGGCTGCCCTGGCCTTGGATGCGCTCTGCAGAGCGTGCCCAAATGCCAAGTCACGTTTCGTTACCTTGTATTCATACATGTGTAATGACAATAAAGTTGAATCTCATCTCATCTCATCTCAGTATTACGCGACCTTCCTTTTGTTTTCGTCTACCTCGACGATATGCTGGTAGCCAGCTCGTCTGAGGAAGAACACGAGCAGCACCTCACTATGGTTTTTCAGAGACTAGAAGAGCACGGGTTAATAATCGATCCAGCCAAATGCAAATTCGGCGTGTCACAAATTGATTTTTTAGGACACAGAGTTTCTCCGAAGGGGGCAGTCCCACTTCCAGAGTTCACGCGATAAAAAGTTTCCCACGGCCACAAACGGTCAAATCGCTGCAAGAATTTTTAGGAATGGTTAATTTTTACAACCGTTTCCTCCCCCACGCAGCTCAGCTCATGCAGCCCCTATATGACGTGCTCAGAAAACAAAAAGCTTCCAACGCGGTCGAATGGACCCCGGAGCGCTAACGCGCCTTCGCGGAAGTAAAGAGCGCTCTAGCTAATGCCACATTGTTGGTTCACCCCGACCCCTCGGCCTGCATTGCACTAACCACAGACGCTTCGGACCTAGCTATAGGGGCAGTTGTAGAACAACATGTCAGCGGGATCTGGCAACCTTTGGCATTCTTCAGCAAATCGCTAAACCAAACTGAGCGTAAATACAGCACTTTTGACAGGGAGCTGCTAGCGCTTCATTTATCCATCCGCCACTTCCAGTTCTGGTTAGAAGGGCGGAGTTTCACGGCTTTTGTAGACCACAAACAGCTCACCTTTGCCATGGCTAAAATCTCAGAACCATGGTCAGGCAGGCAACAAAGACAGCTGGCTGCGATTTCAGAGTTCACCACAGACATTCGACATGTGGCAGGCAAACTTAACGTGGTAGCAGACTGCCTCTCTCGCGCTGTGACATCGCCAGAGCGCGAGGAGACAGATTATACTACCTCAGCCGCAGAACTCTTCACTAACGCGGACACATACGCAGCACCAATCCATGCAGGGATAGATTATGCAGCCATGGCAGAGGAACAAAGCAGTGACGCGGACGTGCGCGCACTCCTGTCTGGACCAACAGGGTTAAGGCTGGAGGAAAGGGGTTTACGCGACGGCGTGCCCCCCCTAATATGCGATATTTCAACCGGCCGACCTCGCCCGTTAGTCCCAGCCACATGGCGCCGCCGTATTTTCGACTCAATTCACTCCCTCGCGCATCCAGGTGTGCGCGCCTCGGTTAAAATGATCGCCGAAAAGTTTGTGTGGCCGGGCCTGCGCAAAAACGTAAAAGAATGGGCAAAAACTTGCATTTCTTGTCAGTGCACCAAAATACACAAACACACAAAAGCCCCTCTGGAGCCTTTTCCAATCCCTGCTAGAAGGTTCGACCACGTTCATGTCGACCTCGTGGGGCCACTACCTTCCTCCCAAGGCTTCACACACCTGTTAACAATGATAGACCGCACCACGCGCTGGCCAGAGGCAGTCCCTCTGGCGTCAACCACAGCGGAGGAAGTCGCTTGCGTTTTTTTGACAAACTGGGTGGCACGTTTCGGTGTCCCATCGGACATCACATCTGATAGGGGGCCTCAATTTGTCTCAGAGCTTTGGTCAGCCATGGCCAGCAGCTTAGGGGCGACAATTCACCGCACCACCGCTTATCACCCTCAGGCTAATGGGTTATGCGAGCGTTTTCGCAGGTCTTTAAAGGCCGCCCTCAGAGCCTCACTAACGGATACAAATTGGGTAAATAAACTTCCCTGGCTTTTATTGGGGTTGCGTGCTGCGCCTAAAGAGGATCTAGACGCCTCTCCAGCAGAATTAGTTTTTGCACAACCTCTCAGGCTCCCAGGTGAATTTTTACCAGAGAACCCAGAGCCAGGGCATCTTCCAGCCCCGAGGTTTTTAGGCAGCAACGGACCGGACTCTCTCCCCGGTCCGGCTCATCACTCCTTTCCACGGGTTTTTGTCCCACAGGCTTTAAAGAACGCTGAATTCGTTTTTGTTAGGCATGAAGCTTTAAAACCAACTTTCCGCCCACCATACGATGGGCCATTCAGAGTGCTGGAACCTGGTGATAAACACTTTGTGCTTGATTTTGGGGATAGAGAAGAAACAGTCAGCATTGACAGACTCAAACCTGCCTTCTTGTTGAAAGACGAGCCTGCACTGTTGGCGAGAGCACCTCGGCGGGGTAGACCCCCCAAGAGAAAAGACTCAGCCCCCCTGCAGGGAACAATTAACCACTCTCCTCCCCAAGCTGCAGATTCCTTACAGGAAGGTCCCAGCAGGACGCCCAAGCGGACCCACAGCAGTTTCGGGAGAAGATTAAAACCCAGACAGCACAGGGACTGATGCAAACTACTCAACAGTTGTTCACTAATTGTGCTGTAACAGTTTAGGACTGACTTGTGATTTTACTATGCTGTTATGATTACCACTGAACTCTCTTAGGAGCATAGCTACTGGAAAGTTTCTTCTGTGGCAAGAGGTAGCAGTTAGTATGTCATAGTAATTATCTTAAACTGTGAATTTTTCTATTGTCCTTTTCTTAGTGGTTTGGGGGGGGGGCTGTGGTCTATATTTATCATATATTCCATAACCTACATGTGTTGAAGCATGTGAGAATGTTTGGTGATTACATATGGCGACTTCACACCTCAGAACAGGACAAAGGGATCTCAACCGCCAGTGAAGATCAAAGAGTTTCCCAGACACTGCGGTGGAGACCGGAGGAGCTACCCTCACCCCCAGGGCGAAGAGGGGGAGTACGAAGACAATGGGGGGATTAAGATAATGAGGGATGTCAGCCTTTGATATGCATGTCTTTTGTTATGTGCAAGTATAAGTTCACAGAGCCGGAGGTATTCGGTCTCTTTTCTTGCTTCTGCTTCTGCACTTAGATGAGACTTGTTAGAGGAGCTGATAATAAACTTTGGTTTATATATCACACCGCCTCGTTCTTCCAAGCTCTTCTACATGTGTCTCATTTTGATGAAGGAAATAAAACTTTGCAACCTTCCAGCTCGTCGCATCTTGCCTGATCTTATTCCTCCACAGCATCAAGCATGCCTGAACAAATATTTGAAGTGATCAATAAAAACGATGAGGCTCCTCACTACCAAGTCCTTTCTTGACACTTTTAGTTCTGTTTTGGGTTTTTTGGGCTATGGTCTCAACTTTTGGTCAGCTGATTAACCGCCTGTTTGAGTTTAATAGCCGTTTTCAATAAATTGCCTACTCTTTATTTTTTTGTGTCTTGCTCCTTTTTCTTCTTTTTGTATTTTGAAGCTCTACTTGCAGCCTGGTTACCATCAACCAGCGCAAGATGCAAATACCTGTAATTTTTTTCCCAGTCTTAAGATTTTGATCAGCAGCGTACATCTGAGCAGTTGGATGACAAGAGCTATGGTGACCGGTAACATAGATATTCATAAACCCTAGATAGGATATGGCTGGTCACAATCAGCCAAGAATGGCGATTGTAGCGGGTTGATTCAACCCCCCACAACACAGAGACAGAACACAGAGACAGTCAGCTCGCACTCCTTGGTTTTTCCCGCTGCACTACTGAGATGTAATGTGCCATGCATGTATTGTGATGTAATGCGCCATGCATGTATCGTGATGCAATGTGCCATTCATGTATTGTGATGTAATGTGCCATTCATTTATAGTGTTCATGCGTCCTGTCCTTACTGTGACCTAGAGGCTGAGATCAATATGTAGATGTGCCTTGTAACCTCTTTGTCCTGCAAGCCAGAGCAGAGGCTGCATCTGCCTATTGTTATGTAGGTCTTACAAATGCAAATGTCTCATGCCTGTTCTGCAGTCCCTTTGATCAGACCAACTGCTGTGAATCTGCTTTGATGTATTGTTTGAGTTTGGTATAAATACTGCACAGGTTCTGTAACACCTCCTCTCATTCCCACTCCTGCAACTGCTGCTGCTGGACACAGACATTGTGTCCCTCTTCTCTGAGAGCCGTTTGGGCTCGCTCCCGGCGCGCATGCACGGCGCCGGGAGCGGAGCCCGTGACGGCGGTATGATAATAAACTCTACTTAAAACCTTCAACAACGCTTTAATTTATTTCATGACGCTGCAGCGGTTGCCATTTTGACCAGGCTGTGGGCCTCAGGTTATTTCACACCTTAGACAGAGACAATGAATACACATGGGAGAACAGTGGGAGAGGGGGTTGAATGAAGTGTAGTGTAGATGTCCTGCTGTTATGAGGAAGTGCCTTGAATCTTGAGAAGTGTGACTTGTTATAGAGAGAGGGATGCTTAGTGTGACTAGTCAGTCTGTTCTTTGCTTGTGAGATGGAGTGTGTAATAAATTGTCTGAAATGAATCTGCCTCTGATTTCACACACTCCACACTGGTGACCCAAGACGTATTATGGAACACGAGGCAAGATCCCCAGAGCCGGCCCGGTCAGGAAGCTACAGCGAGGCGGCAGCCATCCCACAGGCAGCCCGGACTGGAACCTCCAGCCACGCGTGTGCGGTTTCAGTCAAGCTACCGGATTTCTGGCAGCACAACCTGCGCTCTTGGTTCCACCTCACCGAGGCCCAGTTCGCCCTCCGGGGAGTAACGGCAGACGACACCAGATTCTACCATGTGGTCGCAGCGCTCGACGCCTGCACAGCTCAGCAGGTAGCGAGCCTGCTCGATCAGCCACCAGCCAGCAACAGATACGAGGCACTCAAGGCTGGGCTCATCCAGCGTTACACGCTCTCGGACTGTGAGAGAGCGGAGAGGCTCCTGACGCGGACTGAGTTAGGAGATGGTTCGGCCGTAGACCTGATGGAGAAGATGCTGGCGTTAATGGGCACGGACGACGGGCACTTTCTGTTTGCCCACCTCTTCCTCCGGAACCTTCCGACAGTGGCGAGAGCAGCTCTGGCCAATTTGCCGCTGCTGGCCGCGCGAGACTACCGTGCGCTAGCCCAGGAGGCAGACCGGATCATCATCATCATCACCACCAGGGCGATCACAATCAACGCGGCAGCGGCTGAGCCCAGCGAGACGACCAGAGGAGGCGAGGAGCCACCGACGGTAGCAACAGCGGGGGCCAAGGAGCGCCAGAGAGACACGCTCTGTTTCTGCCACCGCCGCTTCGGAGAGAAGGCACGCAGATGTGCGCCACCGTGCCAATTCAAGCGCTCGGGAAACGCCAAGGCCGGGGGTCGGTAGCAGCTGCGACCCTCGGTGAAGAGAACAAGCTGCTCTACTTGACGGATGCACGCTCGGTGAGGCGTTTCCTCATGGACACCGGAGCCCAGAAGAGCTTCATCCTGCCGACCTACGCTGACCGGCTGGCAGGACCTAGCGGCCCCGAGATGTTGGCAGCAAACGGCTCGGATATTAAGACCTTTGGTGAGAGGACTCTGCTCTTATCTCTACACGGCTGTACATATGAGTGGACTTTTGTCGTAACAGCACTGAATTACCATATCCTGGGGGCTGATTTTCTGTGTGCACATGGTTTACTGGTTGATGTTGCTAACAGGCGCCTGGTTAATGCACTGTCCTTTGACTCTCTCCCCTGTATAGCTCAAGTGACCCAGCCAACAGTACAAGCCAACGTCACAGCTACAGGCAGTAAGTTCCACACCCTGCTCACTCAGTTCCCAGCACTCACGGTCCCGACGTTTCCCGCGGCCATCGCTAAACACGGGGTGGAGCACTTTGTCACCACCACCGGGCCGCCCGTTTTTTCAAGACCTCGGCGCTTGGACGCAGCTAAACTGGCCATAGCGCGCGAGGAGTTCGCCAACCTGGAAAGGTTGGGCATCATCAGGCGCTCGAACAGCCCATGGGCATCCCTGCTACACATGGTCCCTAAGGCTGAGGGATCGTGGCGATCGTGCGGGGATTTCCGCAGGTTGAACAACGCCACAGCGCACGACCGCTACCCAATTCCCCACATACAGGATTTTTCCGTTCACCTTGCCGGAGCACGCATTTTTTCCAAAATAGACCTGGTCCACGGTTACCACCAAGTCCCAGTGCGCGCTGAGGACATACCCAAAACAGCGGTAATAACTCTGTTCGGTCTATTCGAGTTCCTGCGCATGCCATTCGGGTTAAAAGGAGCGGCACAGACGTTCCAGCGCATGATAGATGCAGTGCTGCGCGATCTCCCGTTCGTGTTCGTCTACCTGGATGATATCCTGGTAGCCAGTGCGTCCGAAGACGAACACGAAACCCACCTCACGACGATTTTCCGGAGGTTGGAGGAGCACGGGTTAATAATCAACCCGGTGAAATGCCAGTTCGGCGTGACGGAGATTGATTTTTTGGGGCACCGCGTCTCTCCAGAAGGAGCGATCCCGCTGCCCGACAAAGTGCGCGCTGTGGCGGATTTTCCCCGGCCTCAGACGGTCAGGGCGCTGCAGGAATTTTTGGGGATGGTGAACTTTTATAACCGTTTCCTTCCCCGCACGGCGCAGCTCATGCAACCATTGTACGCCACGCTCAAGAAACAGAAACCAGCGGATAGGGTCGAATGGACCTCGGAGCGAGAGCGGGCGTTTTCGGAAGTTAAAGCAGCCCTGGCGAACGCCGCACTGCTGGCGCATCCGGACCCGGCGGCCTGCATAGCGCTCACCACCGACGCTTCAGACGTGGCCATAGGGGCTGTCGTGGAGCAGCGCGTTGCCGGGGCTTGGCAGCCGCTCGCCTTTTTCAGCAGAACTTTGCGCGATAGCGAACGTAAATACAGCGCGTTCGACAGAGAGTTGCTGGCTCTCCACCTGGCCATACACTACTTCCAGTTCTGGCTGGAAGGGCGCAGCTTCACCGCGTTCGTGGACCACAAGCCGCTAACATTCGCGATGGCCAAAGTTTCAGAACCGTGGTCGGGTCGGCAGCAGAGACAGCTGGCCGCGATCTCAGAGTTTACTACCGATATTCAACATGTGTCGGGTAAACTGAATGTGGTGGCGGACTGCCTCTCGCGCGCCGTGGTGGCCCCGGTCTGCATGGGGATAGATTACGCAGTCAGGGCCGCAGAGCAGATTAGCGATGCAGACGTGCGCGCGCTCCAGTCTGGACCAACAGGGTTAAGGCTGGAGAGCAGGGTGCTGCAAGATGGCGGCCCCCCCCAGTCTGCGATGTCTCCACGAGTCGCCCGCGTCCGGTGGTCCCGGTTGCGTGGCGCCGCCGCGTGTTTGAGTCGGTTCACACTCTGGCGCACCCAGGAGTGCGCGCGTCGGTCAAAATGGTGGGAGAAAAGTTTGTGTGGCCGAGCCTACCCAAACAAGTGAAAGAGTGGGCTGCAGCCTGCGTGGCATGCCAACGAGCCAAGGTACACAGACACACGAAGGCTCCCTTGGAGCCGTTTCGTATTCCGGCAAAGAGGTTCGACCATGTTCACGTGGACCTCGTGGGCCCCCTCCCGCCATCACACGGGTGTACGCACCTCCTGACAGTGGTGGACTGCACCACGCGCTGGCCAGAAGCGGTCCCGCTGGCGGCAACCATGTCCGCAGACATTGCGCGCGCTTTTTTAACAGCATGGGTGGCGCGTTTTGGAGTCCCGTCGGACATTACGTCCGACAGGGGCCCTCAATTTGTTTCCGAACTCTGGTCCGCGATGGCCCGCAGCCTGGGTGTTACAATTCACCACACAACCGCGTACAACCCACAGGCCAATGGGTTATGCGAGCGTTTTCATAGATCACTGAAAGCAGCACTCAGGGCTTCATTGACGGATGCAAATTGGGTAGACAGGCTGCACTTGGTTTTATTGGGGTTGCGCGCCGCGCCAAAAGAGGATCTGGAAGCTTCCCCGGCAGAGCTCGTTTTTGTGCAGCCACTACGGCTGCCCGGGGAATTTCTGCCAGATAATTCCACGCCAGGCAGCTACCCACCTCAGCTTTTGCAGCGTAGCGCAAACACAGGCACGCTGCCGGGCCCTGCCCACCACAGTTTTCCGCGTGTTTCCGTGCCTAAAACTTTGAAGAGCGCGGAGTTCGTGTTCGTCAGACATGACGCCCACCGCCCTCCGTTGCGCCCTCCCTATGATGGACCGTTCAGAGTGTTGGAAACAGGGGATAAGCATTTCTGCTAGACTTGGGGGGTAGGAGGGAATAGATTGGCATAGACAGACTCAAACCTGCTTTTGCTGTGGCAGATGAGCAAGTGCTGTTGGCTAGGGCCTCCTCGGCGTGGAAGACCCCCACGGAGAGCTCCCCAGGGAAACAATTCACCAGAGCAGCCACACGGACAGAGTGAACCCCCCCCCCCCCTCCACGGCTCACCTGCAGTCAGACACACTCCCAGCAGCCTCCCACCGGCACAGCAGCGCCACGGAGGTGGTAAACCCCAGTTGCAGCAGATATGGGAGGAGACTGAAGCGGAAACAGCGTGTGGACTGATGTTCTATTATTCTATCTAAGATGCTGGGGGGGGGGGCAGTGTGGGCCTCGGGTTATTTCACACCTTAGACAGAGACAATGAATACACATGGGAGAACAGAGGGAGAGGGGGTTGAATGAAGTGTAGTGTAGATATCCTGCTGTTATGAGGAAGTGCCTAGAATCTTGTGAAGTGTGACTTGTTATAGAGAGAGGGATGCTTAATGTGATGTGGGCCTCAGGTTATTTCACACCTTAGACAGAGACAATGAATACACATGGGAGAACAGTGGGAGAGGGGGTTGAATGAAGTGTAGTGTAGATGTCCTGAGAGAGGGATGCTAAAAGTGACTAGTCAGTCTGTTCTTTGCTTGTGAGATGGAGTGTGTAATAAATCGTCTGAAATGAATCTGCCTCTGATTTCACACACTCCACAAGGTAAAGAAACAGCAGACAAACACAAACAGGTCATTGCGCCACATGGGCATGTATTGGAGTCTTATCCCCTGCCGGTTGAAGACCAAAGGGGGATTATGTTGTGGTGGTGTCCGTTCGTCCATCTGTCCCACAATGGTACCTATTTTGTGAAATCAGCTCCTCCTACAGTTTTGTTCCAAATCTTTTGAAACTTGATACCAGGGTTTGATATACACCGATGATGTGCATGGAAAAGTTGAAAACTGCTCTCCTTCAATAAGATACTGGGATCTTCAAAGAAAACAGAGGCAGGGGGATATTGCACTCACCTCAGAGTGCTCTTGTCTTCATTCTAATTCATTAATTACAGACAGAATATGGCACCTCCATTTGTCATGAAAAAGTTGGCCACGTCCTGTCTAGCGTTTATGTATACAGTGATGTGAAAAAGTGTTTGCCCCCTTCCTGATTTCTCATTTTTTTTGTATGTTTGTCACACTTAAATGTTTCAGATCATCAAACAAATTTAAATATTAGATGAAGATAACACAAGTAAACACAAAATGCAGTTTTTAAATGAAGGTGTTTATTATTAAGGGTTAAAAAAATCCAAACCTACATGGTGTAGGTTTTTTTTTGTGAAAAAGTGATTGCCCCCCGTTAAAACATTAATTAACTGTGTGTAACCGAGTGGACGGGCAACTACCAAGCCCCAACTGGTGACATCCAACCGGGGGATTTGAACTCACGACCTCCAGCTTCAACTCACAGCACGCTACCTGTATCGCCAAGAGAGTCGACCCACTTGGGTCCACTCGGTTACACTTGGTGTTGTCGGCAGGATTTACTCGCGGTGTAGTTCCATTCTCCATATCCCCGCTAGTGTCAGAAGGAAGCCACGGAGCCTGAAAGCTTATATGCACCTTTGACATTGGAACGATGTCAAAAAATTGGAGGGAAATATGTAGCAGTGTCAATAAAAAGCATTCCTACTTGGCTTGCCAAGTGGGTTGGCCCTCTTGGCGACACAGGTAGAGTGCTGGACTCTGAAGCAAGAGGTCGTGAGTTCAAATCCCCCAGTTGGATGTTGCCAGTTGGGGCTTAGTAATTGCCCATCCACTCAATTACATGTGGTTTATCACATCTTTGGAAAGCTGAGTTCAATTTCTCTAGTCACACCCAGGCCTGATTACTGCCACACCTCTTTTCAATCAAAAAGTCACTTAAATAGGACCTGATTGACACAGTGAAGTAGACCAAAAGCCAGACATCATGCTGCGATCCAATGAAATTCAGGAACAAATGTGACCCTATGCTGGCAAAATGAGTCATTTTGAGGAAATGATCAAAATTGAGGTAACGTTTTTTCCATATTCTGTATTGAATGACCTTCAAAATGATATTTAATTTGTAGGAAGTGCACAAAAACGGACCCGGAAAAAGCCAATTTGTTTATATTTTGGCTAGGTTTAAAATTTGCGGTCTATTGGTCGGGAATTACATCTTCCACCAAAATATATGTATTTTTAGAAAGTACGATTTCTAAGCTTTACAATGATACCAGGCACTCACAGGGGTTTTCCAGGGACTTACCGCTAGCAAACAAAGAAAGAGTCATGATTTATGTCTTCTGGTGCCTGTAGCTCGTAATGACGTGGTACGCATTCTGACTAATTTTGCCAGCACGGGTCACAAATGAGAAACAAAGTAACTGAGATCTATCAGTCTGGAAAAGATTATAAAGCCATTTCTAAAGCTTTGGGACTCCAGCCAACCACAGTTGAGAGCCATTATCCACAAATGTCGAAAACATTGAACAGTGGTGAACTTTCCCACAAGTTGCCGGCCGACCAAAATTACCCCAAGAGTGCAGCAATGACTCATCCAAGAGATCACAAAAGACCCCACAACAACATCCAAAGAACTGCAGGCCTCACTTGCTTCAGTTAAGGTCAGTGTTCATGATTCCACCATAAGAAAGAGACTGAGCAAAAATGGCCTGCATGGCAGAGTTCCAAGACAAAAACCACTGCTGAGTACAAAGAACATAAAGGCTCTTCTCAGTTTTACCAGAAAACATCTTGATGATCCCCAAGACTTTTGGGAGAATACTCTGTGGACTGACGAGACAAAAGTTGAACTTTTTGGTTCCCTCCTGCCACTCATTCCTCTTCTTTCTTTAGCTGGTCTGCCAGGGGCATACAAAATCTTCAGCACTTGTACATAGATAATACTTTTGCCAGTTTCACCCAACTTGCAGTCAAATTTAACTTGCCATGCAGCCATTTCTTTCAGTATCTTCAGATAAGGGACTTGGTCAGAACGAAGTTTCCCAGTTTCCTACTCTACCCACCTGAAACTCACCATGACCAAGTGCTTGCCATCTCAGAGGGGGAGGCTCGCTAAAATAAATGAATATAGTATTTCAATTAATACACCCTCGATAGCTATCATTAAACAACACTGGGAAGCTGAGCTTGGTTTTGACATTGAGGATGATATTTGGGACACAGTCCTTAAACGTGTACACTCTTCATCTATTTGTGCACGTCACAGTTTGATCCAGTTTAAAGTATTGCACCGTCTCCATTATTCCAAATCTGCTCTAGCTAAAATATATACGAACACAGACCCCCTGTGTGATCAATGCAAAACAGTGCCCTTGACCTTTTACTATATGTTTTGGGGATTTTCTGAGTTACAGTAGATCATTTGTGGTCCTCTTTCTTTAGTTTATTTTCTAGAATATTTAAGAAAAGTATTCCTCCTTCCCCCCTGACTGCTATTTTTGGTGTACCTCCAACAAACACATCTACAACTTCCCAACAGAATAAGGCTGTCACTTTTGCATCCTTACTAACACGATTATTAATATTGAACTGGAAAAATGCTGCCCTGTCCACCCACACTGATCTTATTCGTAATAATATGTCTAATCTTAAAGTGGAAAAGATTCGATATACTGTAAACGGTGCCCTCCAGGACTTTCATAGCGTTTGGGATGGCTTTATAAACCTTGTGGAGTTGCTGGATGGTCTACAATTAGACTGAAGGACATTCAGCAGTCTGTTTACTCTAGTATGCTCTGGTTGAGATTATTTCACCTTTGTGCATGCAACTGGTGACCCCCCCCCCCCCCATGTGTGTTCTGTCTTGTGTGGTTTTGATTGTTTTTATGAATGAGTTGTGTGTACAGAGGTTTTGTTTTTTGTCATTATTTTTTCCATTTTTAAAAAAAAATTATTTTTCTCTTTTTTGTTTTGTTCAGGGTTTACCAACGTTTGGGGTGTCGATACATTGTGGATTCTCTGTTTTACATTCAGGCTGTACTTTTGTCATATGAATGTATAGTACTAACCTTGTATTTGCAGCCAAAAAATTCAATAAAAATACTTATTAAAAAAAGAACTTTTTGGAAGGTGTGTGTCCCATTACATCCAGCATAAAAGTAACATAGCATTTCAGAAAAGGAACATCATACCAACAGTAAAATATGGTGGTGGTAGTGTGATGATCTGGGGCTGTTTTGCTGCTTCAGGACCTGAAAGACTTGCTGTGGTAAATGGAATCAGAATCAGAATCAGAATGAGATTTATTGCCATTGTTCATGTAGTACACAAACTAGGAATTTGTCTCGGTGCAATGCTGCAACATTAAACATTAAACATTTTTAAAATAAAAAAAAACCTATGCATGCAATAAAATGTAAAATATGAATGAGTAATACTAATCTATGCAATTATTAAATATATTAACAAGCAGCAGATATTGTGGAGTTCCACATAGTGCAGACGGTAGTGCAAAAGAAAACAGTGATAATTGTCATGAGTCCGGTTGAGCTGCTGTACGTAGTGCACGAGAGTCTGATAAGTCACTTAGTGTTCAGCGGTCTGATGGCCGAGGGGAAGAAGCTGTTCAAGTAGCAGGAGGTTTTAGTCTGAATGGACCGAAGTCTTCTACCTGAGGGGAGGGGGGCAAACAGTGCGTGTCCAGGGTGTGAAGGGTCGGCTATGATCCAACCTGCACGCCTCCGGGTCCTGGAGGTGTACAGGTCCTGGAGGGATGGGAGCTTGAAGCCGATCACCTTCTCAGCAGCGCGCACAACGCGCTGCAGTCTTAGTCTGTCCCTGGCAGTGGCTCCTGCGTACCACACGGTGATGGAGGTGGTGAGGATGGACTCGATGATGGCTGTGTAGAACTGCACCAACATCTTGGTGGGTAGCTTGAGCTTCCTCAGCTGCCGCAGGAAGAACATCCTCTGCTGGGCCTTTTTGATGAGGGAGCTGATGGTCGGCTCCCACTTGAGGTCCCGGGTGATGGTGGTGCCCAGGAAGCGGAAGGAATCCGTAGTGGTGATGGGAGAGTCTGTGAGAGTAAGGGGGGGCAGAGGGGCTGTGACTTTTCTGAAGTCCACGATCATCTCCACTGTCTTCAGAGCGTTCAGCTGCAGGTTGTTGTGGCTGCACCAGGACGCCAGCTGGGCCACCTCTCTCCTGTAGGCGGACTCGTTGCCGTTGGAGATGAGCCCGATGAGGGTGGTGTCGTCCGCAAACTTGATCAGCTTGACAGACTGGCGGCTGGAGGTGCAGGAGTTGGTGTACAGGGAGAAGAGCAGGGGAGAAAGTACACAGCCCTGGGGTGATCCGGTGCTGATGCTAACAGAGTCTGAGACAGTCTTTCCCAGCCACACATGCTGCCTCCGGTCCGTCAGGAAGTCGGTGATCCACCTGCAGAGGGAGTCAGGCACGTTGAGCAGGGACAGCTTGTCCCGGAGCAGAGCGGGGCGGATGGTATTGAATGCAGAGCTGAAGTCCACAAACAGGATCCTGGCGTAGGTTCCCGGGGAGTCCAGGTGCTGCAGGATGGAGTGGAGGGCCAGGTTGACTGCGTCGTCCACAGACCTGTTGGCTCTGTAGGCAAATTGCAGCGGGTCCAGGAGGGGAGTGGTGATGATCTTGAGGTGGGGCAGGACCAGGCGCTCAACGGACTTCATGACTACAGAGGTGAGCGCTACAGGTCTGTAGTCGTTAAGTCCAGTGATCCGTGGCTTCTTGGGGACAGGGACAATGGTAGAGGTTTTGAGGCAGGTCGGCACGTGGCATAACTTCAGGGAGGTGTTAAAAATGTCTGTGAAGACAGGAGTCAGCTCCTCCACACAGTGTCTCAGGGTGGAGGGAGACACGCCGTCCGGATCGGGGGCCTTGCGCAGGTTCAGTCTGGAGAACTGTTTGTGCACGTCCTGCTCACTGATGACAAGGGCAGGGGGGGAGGAGGGGGGGCAGCCTTTGATGAAGTGGGGATCATGGAGGCAGTGGCGCTGGGGGGAGGGGGGGAGTTGGACACCGCTGGCGAGGTGTCAAAACGGGCATAGTGTTGGGACAGTCTTTGACAAAGGGCTTTGTCATCCTGTCCCTTAGAAGCCTGAGGCCGATAGTTGGTGATTTGCCTCAGTCCTCTCCACACAGAAGCAGAGTCGTTAGCAGTGAACTGTTGCTGGAGTCTCTCAGAATACACAGATTTAGCTCTCCTCAGCTCTCTGCTAAACCGGTATTTGACCTCCCTGTAGCAGTCCCTGTCTCCACTTTTCAACGCTGCTTCCTTCTCCTTCCTGATTTGTCTGAGCTTGGCTATGAACCAGGGCTTGTTGTTGGAGTAACTCACCCTGGTGCGCGATGGAAGAATGCTCTCCTCACAAAAGTGGATGTATGAGTTCACAGTGTCCGTGTACTCATCCAGATCATGCGTGGCTCCTTTAAACATGCCCCAGTCAGTTATTTCCAAGCACGTGCGCAGCCTCTCCCCAGCATCACTGGTCAATTTCCTCGTAGTGCTCACCACAGGTTTTGTGAGCTTCAGCCTCTGTCTGTATGTGGGAATCAGGTGGACCATCACGTGATCAGATAGTCCGAGCGCAGCACGGGGAACAGCGCGATACGCGTCCTTTACTGTAGTGTAACAGTGATCCAGCGTGTTCTCTCCTCTGGTGGGGCATTTAATAAACTGTTTGTAGCAGGGGAGTTCGTGGCTCAGGTTGCCCTGGTTAAAGTTGCCAACCACAATAACCAGAGAGTCCGGAAAGGTTTGCTCCGCTTGTTGGATGTGATCCGCGAGCGCGCGCTGAGCCTCACGCACGTCCGCGTCGGGCGGGACGTAAACAGCGGCCAGGATGAATGAAGCGAACTCACGCGGGGAATAAAATGGCTTGCAGTTGATGGATAAATATTCCAGAGCGGGAGAACAGTGTTGGGAGATCACAGTTACATCGGAGCACCAGCTGTTGTTGATGTAGAAGCAGACTCCTCCTCCTGTGGTCTTGCCGGAGAGCTCCTTATCACGGTCTGCACGAAACAGCTGAAATCCCTCGAGGAGGAGCGCGCTGTCCGGTGTCTGTTCCTTAAGCCAGGTCTCAGTAAAGCAGAGGGCACACGAGGTGGAGAGGTCCTTAAATCGCATCAGCAGTCTCAGTTCCTCTACCTTGTTAGAGAGAGAATTGACGTTGGACAGAAATATCCCAGGCAGAGCTGTGCGCGTGCCTCTCCTACGAAGACGCACGAAAGCGCCCGCTCGTCTTCCTCTCTTTCGCCGTCTCACTTTTTGGGCTAAAAGGTGAACCAGATCGGCGGAAGGAGCCAAAAAAACTGGGAGTAGGTCCATGGGAGTGAAAGTCCTGATATTTAGTAGCTCTTCACGGGTGTAAGAGCAGGCAGACACACAATTGACGAACAAAAACAAACAAAGAAAAGCGCAACGAAGCACCATGGCGACCACTGTGGGCGCCATCTTGAGTCAATCATGAATTCCGCTGTCTACCCAAAAATCCTGAAGGAAAATGTCTGACCATTTGTTCGTGACCTCAAGCTGAAGCGCACTTGGGTTCTGCAGCAGGATAATGATCTAAAACACACCAGCAAGTCCACCTCTGAATGGCTTAAGATAAAATGAAGACTCTGGAGTAGCCTAGTCAAAGTCCTGACATGAATCCGATTGAGATGCTGTGGCATGACCTTAAAAAGGCGGTTCATGCTTGAAAACCCTCCAATGTGGCTGAATTACAACAATTCTGCAAAGATGAGTGGGCCAAAATTCCTTCACAGCACTGTAAAAGACTCATTGCCAGTTATTGCAAACACTTGATTGCAGTTGTTGCTGCTAAGGGTGGCCCAACCAGTTATTAGGTTTAGGGGGCAATCACTTTTTCACACAGGACCATGTAGCTTTGGATTTTTTCCCCCTTAATAATAAACAACTTCATTTAAAAACTGCATTTTGTGTTTACTTGTGTTATCTTTGTCTAATAGTTAAATTTGTTTGATGATCTGAAACATTTAAGTGTGACAAACATACAAAAAAATGAGAAATCAGGAAGGGGGCAAACACTTTTTCACACCACTGTATTTATGGTTGGTAAGGACGTCACAGCTGGTCACAGCCAAAAGGTGTCTCTTCCAACCAGTTGGGGCAAGAGTAAGTATGTAACACCTACTGGCCAGGAGGTCAGAATGTTGTCAATTCAAGTTATGAACAGCAGAGTTCCCCACAACACTAGAAACATTTATTTATTGGTCCTGTTGGACTTTCATCAAACAAACATGGAAGCATATGTGTGAAAAATGTGTGGTATCAGACCAGCTGACTCTTGTGAAACTCACTATAAAATAGCCAAACAAATTCAACATGTTCCGAGCTTGTGTGCCTAACATTTGAATTAAATGCTTTTGACATCTATCAGTATGTTTTCTTGTTTCAGGAGCATTTATGTGCCTGTCATTGTGTGTATCGTATTAAAGCTAACATCACAGTTTTAGTGGAAGTAGAAAGCTCAGAGACTTAAAAAAAATCTCTCCAAGTCATGTCACTTTCTCCAGATGGCCGGTTAATCAACCATTTCATCCTACGATCATCTCAGAGGCTTTTTCAGCCCCCTGGTCTCCTCCGCTCTCATACTGTCCATCCTCCGGTGGACCGAGCTCTCCTCATCTGCTGCCGCTGACTCTCCCTTCGGCGGTTAATGGCCTTAGTACTGACTCGTAGTTTGCGGAGTCGCAGGGCACGGAGATGCAGCTGAAGGTCCTGTGGGATCTTCCCCCCTTTGGCACGGATCTCCTTCAGCCGCTGTATGGGTGTCTTTATGAGAGTGAAGTCACAGATGGTGGGACGTGGCTCCATGCCAACATGGCATCGGCGCATAGATGGGAAGTAACCTTCGGCCCAGACCACAATCTTGTACTCGCCTGGGTTCAGAAGGCGCCAGTAGTCGCCATCGGCAGCTAGAGGACATCAAATTAAGGCAAAAACAAGGTAAAGTTGAATTATGAAGAATTATGATTAAATGGAAAAAAGTAGCAACCATAGCTGTTCTTGACTTCTGTACCATATAGAAGGCTTAGTTATTTTAAAAAAAGGACTCACCAGATCGTATGTCATGATCATGGTCCTCCACCTTGACAATAGCATCCGCTATTCCCCGTTGGGTGATCTTATCCCTGATCACACCTTTAATCCCTCTGTGAACCTGAGTGAAGAGAAATTGTTTCACAATGAGCACCTAATAAATCTACTTGATGACCCAATTCATTCTCTTTGCACACATGGACCATGTAAATTCAAACCAACCTGCTCCATGTAGATCAGCAGAGACTCCTTGTTGTTCTCCCACTCAATGGGAAGTTCGCTGACATGAGGGAACTTATCACAGGACAGCTCCACTGTCACCTCAAAGCAGTTGGTGTGCAGGTAACTGAAGTCATTCATACCTGCACAAAATAAATAAAATAAAAACTATGTTTATGTAGACTTTATTTTTCATGAATGGGATTTTTCCTTTATATGTTTTCAGGTGGGGCAGTGCGGTGATGGAGTGGTTAGCGCTGCGGCAGCACAGCAACTCACCCTTGGCCAGGGGATCCTGGGTTCGATCCCAGCCCCTGACCAACAGTGATCTGTGTGGAGTTTGCATGTTCTCCCCGTGTCTGCGTGGGTTTATTCCGAGATTTCTCCGGTTTTCTCCCACATGCCAAAAACGTGCAAGTTAGGTTAATTGGCATCAAACTGGGGATTCTAAATTGTCCTTAGGTATGACTATGAGAGTGAATGGTTGTCTGTCTCTCTGTGATGGCCCTGCGATGGACTAGTGATCTGTCCAGGATGTACCCTGCCTCTTGGCCAAAGATGCTGGGATAGGTTCCAGCCCCCCCCCCCCCCCCGCGACCCGAAAAGGATTAAGCAGGAGAAGATGGATGGATGTTTTCAGGTGGATAATTCATGCATGCACATGCGTTCAAAAACAGAAATGCAAGATAAGAAGTAAAATTGAATTTAAAACTTAAAGTGTCTCTTTAGCCCTCATTCCAAGTAAATAATGATAATATCACAAACAGCAAAAGTTTATCAAAAATGTACATCAACATTTAGAAAAAAATGTATCTTGGCAGTTATTTTACGTCACGAACTTTAATCATTTTTTATTATTCTTTGATTTTATTCTGAATCCCTTTGTGACTATTTTGAAAGATGGCACATAGATTGCAACAAAATCAGTTAATTTAGCATTTTAAGACAGCTTGCAGCATTTAAGAATAATTACTGTGATACAGTTTGGTTAAGGGGAAAATAAGTGAATTTGGGGCAAAATCTCACTGAAAATATTATTCTCAGTCAGATACATTTATGATCACTGTACATGATTGGCTGTATGGATTGAATGACAATAAAGTTGTCTTTTTTCTTTCTTAAGAGGCTGAACCTTAAGGCTTTTTTCAAATGATATTTGTACATTGGTTTTAAATTATTTCAATCTGTCCTCTATTGTTTTCCTCAAATCAGACAGCATCCTCTTCAAAACACTAGGCAGCATTTTTGCCTTCTTGACTCTCAGATGGAGCTAATCGTTCACTGAGCTGACTCACTGCCAGGGACGGTGTGCCAGGCTCCGCCGTTGATGATGTTGTTGTATGACTGGAAGTCCTCATAGTGGCAGATGCGGCGGTCGGGGTTGGCCATCACCAGGTTTGTCGAGGCGTAGACGCTGGCAAGCCAGCGGAAGAAGGCATCATCTGCTGTGGGGGTGTTTTCCTGAGGGGCCCAGTCACGTGTGCAGTCATAAGGATATGTGACGACCAATTCTCCACCGTGGAAGTTGGCGCTGAGCACAAAGGGAATGTCCTGCATCCAGCTGATGACTGCACGTGTCTCTGGTGCAACCTGTGGAGAGGAGGTGGGAGACCAGAATGAAATCCAAAAATAGAGTACAATATGAGTTGAAAATACTTGCATTCCTAAAGGGCACACACAATATTTCATAATCTCAGTCTGCAGACCAATTGTCTTTTACTTACGATTGTGATTAGGTGTGTAATTCTACCCACAGAAGTCCACATCAAGTGGTTTAGTCCATCCATCATTGTTACCCCTCAGCCTCTAAAGGCTGAAGGGATATTGTCACTCCACCGGGCAGATGGGTGTCAGCGTTGGTGGCAGCATTGGCGTCAACACCTACCTTGTGAATGCAATAACTAGAGAAAGAAATGATGGGACCTTTTCAAATTGATACCATGGGTGTATCTATTAAAAACCTCGCACGAGCTCGAATTTGAGTGACCTCTTGACCTTTAGGTCAAGGTCAGAGATCAGTTTTCCCTAAATCTTGTAACACGATAATTACACAAAGGAATGATGTAGCCTTTTCAAATCAATATCATCATGTCTAAGACAAGTTTTATGTGGCTTATGTAGACCCTGCCCTCTGACTATGGGTTTGGGTTCAAAAGGTGAAAGGTCAATGCTGACATTCCCTTTGCACTATTACTATAGAACGAGTAAAGCTAGGGTCACCAAAGTTTATACACAGGTTCACCCTGACATCTACCTATGGTTTTGGGATTGAAAGGTCAAAGGTCAAGGTCAAAATGTCATATAAACTACATCTCGACAACAAACAGAGGTTGAGGGGTACCACTGGAAGCTGCCAGTATTTTTACATCATCATATCATCATAGCAGTCTGTCGTGGGCGACAATGACTGTTTCATTTAGGTCTGATCAGATTCCTCCACGCAGCTCTGTCCTTAGCCTTCCGCTGCCAGGAACTCCTGTCTATATCCAGCTTCGTCAAGTTTCTTTTTACAATATCTTTAAATCTGAGCCTTGGTCTACCCTGATTGCGTTTGCCCTCACATAACTGTGAGTAGAGTAACTGCCGAGGGAGACGCTGGTGGTCCATCCTCTCAACATGTCCGAGCCATCTTAGGTTCATCTGTATTAGCATGTCCTCCACTGATAGCAGACCAGCTCGTTTCAACACTTCTGTGTTGGTTATCTTGTCTTTCCATGAGATGTTCATAATGGCTCGAAGGTGTCTCATCACATACGCGTGGAGTTTCTTCACCTGCACTCTGTAGACAGTCCAAGTTTCAGCACTGTACAATAGAGTAGCCAGTACTGTCGCTCTGTACACTTTGTATTTCACACGGATAGACACATGTTGATTGTTCCACAGTCTCTCCCTCAAGTTTCCAAACACAGCGCTCGCTCTTCCCATTCTGAGAGATAGTTCATCCTCCAGCCTAGCATTCTCTGAGACAGTACTCCCTAGGTACTTGAAAGTCTTGCACTTGACTAGTGGCTCTGTACCAATGCTGATCTCTTCTGGTAGTGATGTTGATAATTGGAACTTTGGTGGTTGATAAAGGCACTCTGTCTTCTTGATGTTGATTTGGAGGCTGAATTGGCTAGCTGCTCTTGCAAATTTCTCCACTAACGTTTGCATATCTTCCACGCCATGTGCAACTAGAGCACTGTCGTCGGCAAAGAGCATTTCTCTTACTACCTTTATCGATGTCTTACTCTTGGCTTTAAACTGTGCCACACTGAACAGGTCTGCTTCTTTCCTTGTTTGAATGTATACTCCTTCTGAAGTGTCTTTGAAGGCCACCTCAAGCATGGCTGCCAGATATAGCGAGAAGAGTGTAGGTGCCAGCACACACCCTTGTTTCACCCCGTTGCTTACTGAAAAGTCTTTAGATACTGAACCACTCATTGCCACGTTTGCTTGCATACCTGTATGGAGTGCCTCGATCAGGCTAACAAACTTCTCTGTACAACCATATTTCTTGAGTACCTGCCAAAGTCCTTGTCGTGAAACAGTATCGAAGCCTTTACTGAAGTCTATGAAGACTACATAAAGCAGTATGTTCTGTTCAATACACTTTTCTTGAACCTGTTTCAAGCAGAAAATCATGTCCATTGTGCTTCTTCCACTTCTAAAGCCGCACTGGGTTTCCGGTAGTACATTCTGCGAGATGTGTTCACTGAGTCTGTTAAGTAGTACACGTGAGAGAATCTTACCAACAGTGGCTAGTAGTGATATACCTCGGTAATTTCCACAATCCTTCCTGGCACCTTTCTTGAACAAAGACACAATACTTGAATCCTTCCAGTCTTGAGGTACTTTCTGGGCATCCCATATCTCTTGGATGAGCTTGTGCAGGCAGTTGGCCAGCTGAACACCACCAAATTTCCACACTTCTGCTAGAATTCCATCCCTTCCTGGAGCTTTATCATCCTGTGTTGTCCTGATAGCTGCCATTAGTTCATCAAAATTTGGTGGTTCATCCAGACTTGATACAGCTGGTCGCTGCACTAGAGCTTCTTTAGCCTTTTCAGTGAGATCTCCAGGGTTGTTTAGTAGTTGGTCAAAGTGGTCTGCAAATCTGTCCAGGATCTTGTCTTTCTGCTGCAAAACCGTTTCACCATCCATAGCCTTTAGTTGGATCAGTCCTCTTGGTTTAGGGCCGCAGATTTCTCTCAAACCTGTGAAGAATGTTTTCATGTCCTTCCTGTCTGCTGCAGTTTGAAGTTTCTCTGCTTTTTCATCCCACCAGTTGGACTTCATCTCTCTGGTGTACTTCTGTAGCTCACTCTGAGCCTCTGAGTATTTCTTCTTCTTCGACCTTGTGTTACACTGTAGGTTTTCCTGCCTAGCTGTATTCCTCGCTTCTAGTAGTTTCTTCAGGTGTTCATCATGCTCATCAAACCAATCTTGATGTTTCCTCTCAGGGTAGCCTAATACATCACTCACAGTCTGATACACCGTATCCTTCAGTGTGAAGGATACACTGAAGGATTTTTACATCAGCTGGAGCTTATCCCAGCTTCTCACATTCGCACCTACAGAAAATTTAGAGTCATAAATTAACCCAATGACTGTGTCATCAGACTGTGGGAGGAAATCTGTGCCACCGCAAGGGTCACGATGTAAGTCTTTTGCCAGATTGTGAATGAAGTTGGAAAGGGCATTTAAACAATGCAATATTCTACACTAAACATAGTGTATACCAGTGTTTCCCATACTCTTTTTGCCAGGGTCTGGCTTTCCTTGAGCCCCCTAATTCCATCACACCTGTTCACATCTTTTACCTCCAAACTCCTAATTTTAAACATTTTAATTCATATAGAACTACAACTTCTGTTTGAACAAAACAAAATAAAGCAACAGATCACTTTTACAGAGGAATTAAAGCAACTCTATGTAAGATTTTCACCATGAAATAATGTTTCCAAAAGTATTTTAATGGTACATCAACCTTTGGCCAGGTGATCTGCCACTTCCCCCATAGCCTGAGTGGGCCTACATTTCCTAAAACAGCTCTGTTCTTGGTAGGAACACTGAAAGCACTACAACTATGGCGACTATGACCTCAATCCCAACAGCCAGTCACAGAGTGCTTAGTTATGAAGTTGTTCCCTGTGAGGCTGTTGGGACTCAGGACATATTCACCACAGATGTAGTCTTTTAAGTGCTCCTAGACAGAACAAGAAAGTTACACAGTGCTTAAAAGTGACATGTATCATGTTTCCAAAATTTTTTCTTAAGCAATATTGCACGAGAGGGAGTATGGGATCAATGAATATAGTAACTGTGGGTGTGATAGGTCTAATGCCTGACCCAGGCATTAGACCTATCACACCCACAGTTGGTATAGTCACTGATACCGTACGACCTCGAGTGTAATATTGCTTTTATACAACAGTTCTGCAAGCACAATTTATTAAATGACAGCATTGCTGGACAAAATATTATGATTTGTTTGTTTAACCAGTTATTTTGTGCAGCTGAGAAAAAATAGCCCCTTCTAAATATAGCCAGTAACTCTATGCACCTAAATATGTACCGGTCACCTGTTGAGTCTGTATCGCAATTCATTCATTCATTCATCTTCTTCCGCTTAATCCTTTTCGGGTCACGGGGGTGCTGGAGCCTATCCCAGCATCTTTTGGGTGAGAGGCAGGGTACACCCTGGACAGATCGCCAGTCCATCGCAGGGCCAACACAGAGAGACAGACAACCATTCACTCTCACAGTCATACCTAAGGACAATTTAGAATCCCCAGTTTAATGCCAGTTAACCTAACTTGCATGTTTTTGGCATGTGGGAGGAAACCGGAGAAATCTCGGAGTAAACCCACGCAGACACGGGGAGAACATGCAAACTCCACACATATCACTGTTGGTCGGGGGCTGGGATCGAACCCAGGATCCCCCAGCCAAGGGTGAGTTGCTGTGCTGCCGCAGTGCTAACCACTCCGCCACCACGCCGCCCCTTCAATTCAACTTTATTTATATAGCGCCATTTCACAACAACAGTCATCTCATAGCACTTTCAACTGTAGGGGAAACCCCCACAATTGCAGAAAGACCCCAGCAATCAGGTGATCCCCTGTGAGCAAGCGCTTGGCGACGGTGGAGAGGAAAAACTCCCTTTTAACAGGAAGAAACCTCCAGCAGAACCAGGCTTAGGGAGGGGCAGTCATCTGCTGTGACTGGCTGGGGGGTGAGGGGATAGAGAAGATGAAAAGAACAGACATGTAGAGAGCAAACAGCACAATGGGGACTCAATCTATGGGAGAGAACAAACAGACGTTAATGACCAGCAAAAAAAAAAAAATATTTCATTCAGAGTGAAGAAAGGAGTGACACCAGCACAATTATTGGAGGTCCCCCGGCTGTCTAAACCTTATGGCAGCATAACTAAGGGAGGGTTCAGAAACATATGATCCCTCCCTAATTGTAGGCTATATCAAAAAGGAAGGTTTTAACCCTATTCTTAAAAACAGAGATTGAGTCTGACTCCCGAATCCAGATTGGCAGCTGGTTCCACAAGAGAGGAGCTTGATATCTGAAGGCTCTGCCCCCCAACTGAAGACTTTTTAGAGATGTTTTAGGACAACCTGATAATAGAGAGTTACAATAATCTAATCTAGAGCTAACAAAAGCGTGGATCAGTTTCTCAGCATCACTCTGAGACAAGATGCTCCTAATCTTGGCAATATTACGCAAATGATAGAAGGCAGTCTTAGAAACGAATTTAATATGTGAATTGAAAAACAGATCTTGATCAGAAATAACTCCAAGGATCCTCACAGAGCTATTAAGAGAAAGAATAACTGCATCCAAACTAAAAGTTTGATTTGGAAAGGTATTTCTAAGGTTTTTTGGACCAACAAAAATGACTTCAGTCTTATCTGAATTTAATAGCAGGAAATTACAAGTCATCCAAGCTTTGATTTCCTTAAGACAGGCATCTAACTTGGCTAATTGATTGATATCATCTGGCTTCATTGACAGGTATAATTGTGTGTCATCTGCATAACAATGAAAATGTATACAGTGCTTTCTAATAATGTTGCCTAAGGGAAGCATATATAAACTAAAAAGAGTAGGGCTTAGCACAGATCCCTGTGGAACTCCATGACTGAGCTTTGAGTTGAAAGAAAAGCCATTATTGACATGAACAAACTGGAATCTATCAGATAAGCTCTAAACCACTGCGATGAAGTTCCATTAAGTCCAACATAGTGTTCTAATCTATCAAGTAGAACATTATGATTGATAGTATCAAAAGCTACACTAAGGTCTAAAAGGACAAGTACAGAAACAAGTCCATTATCAGATGTGATCAGGAGGTCATTAGTGACCTTCACTAAGATGTTTCAGTACTATGGTGGATTCTAAACCCAGATTGAAACTGTTCAAATAAACCATTTCCCTGCAAGTGGTCAAATAATTGTGTAGCAACAACTCTTTCTAAGATTTTTGAAATGATAGGGAGATTAGAGATTGGTCTATAGTTAGCTAAAACTCCTGGATCCAGTGTTGGCTTTTTGAGTAAGGGTTTAATTTCAGCAGTTTTAAAAGACTGTGGTGCATGGCCTAAAGTTAATGAAGAATTGATTATTTGAAGAATTGATTATTTGAAGAATAAAGTTACCAATAAATGGGAAGACTTCTTTAAATAACCTGATAGGAATAGGGTCTAAAAGACAAGTTGAAGGCTTGGATCAGGAAACTATTGTGTCTATCTCTAAAAGGTCAATTGGAGTAAACTCATCCACACAGATGTCAATTGAAGGAGTTGTAGTAGTTACTGTATTTACAGTTAACGGTGGGAAGAATCTGACTGATTTTATCTCTGATAGATGAAATTTTATTATTAAAAAAGTTCATAAAGTCCTGACTAGTAAGCTCTAAGGGAATGCTAGGATTGACAGAGTCCTGACTCTTTGTCAGCCTGGCTACAGTGCTGAAAAGAAACCTGGGATTATTCTTGTTCTCTTCTATTAATGCAGAATAATAACTCGTTCAAGCTTTTCTCAGAGATTTTTTGTAAATTAAAAGATGATTTCTCCAAGCTAAATAGATTTCATCTAAATTAGTGGAGTGCCATTTTCTTTCTAATTGACGAGTCTTCTGTTTTAAACTACGAGTTTCTGTGTTGAACCAAGGAGTTAGAAATCTCTGATTAGACTTTTTCTTTTTTAAAGGGGCCACCATGTCTAGAATCTGATGCAGAGAAGCTGTAACACTATCTACCATGCTATCAATTACAGAAGGAGCAAGCTGTCTATAGCTTTTTGCCGTTGTATTGACACAAGGCATCGAGGGAACAATCTGCATAAATTTAGTAACAACATCATCTGAGAGGCATCTACTGTAGTAATATTTTTTCCTTAGGAGCCAAATAGTCAGAAATAGTAAAATCAAAGGTTAACAGACAGTAGAGGGTTATGAGGAGACACTTCCAGATTTTCTATTTCTATGCCATATGTCAGAACAAGGTCCAACGTATGGTGGAGATAATGGGTAGAATTTCCTACTTTCTGAGAAAACCCCATAGAGTCTAATATTGAATTAAATGCCAAATTAAGGCAATCGCTACCTACATCTACATGTATATTAAAGTCCCCTACTATAATTATTCTATCTGATTTCAGTACTAAATCAGCTAAGAATTCGGCAAATTCAGATAAAAACTCTGAGTAGGTTGATGGAGGACGATAAACTATGGCAAATAAAATTGGGTTTAGCCTAAAATTGCTAAAATGCCCAATACTGAGGACCAGGCCCTCAAAGGAATTATAACGTGTTTTTTTGCTTTACATTAACTAGTAATTTGGAATGGTAAATTGTTGCTACTCCTCCTCCACGACCAGAACTTCTGGGATTTTGACAGTTTAAATAACCAGAGGGAGTTGATTCATTCAGACCAACATAATCCTCTTGCCCTAACCAAGTCTCTGTAAGGGATATTAAATCAATCTGATGATCAATTAACAGATCATGGACTAGCAGAGACTTGGGAGTTAGAGACCTAATATTTAACAAACCGCATTTAATTTTTAAATTATGAGGAGGAACAGAGGCCAAATCATTAAATTTAGAGGCTTCATGTTTAATTTGAGTTTTACCAGCTTTTTGTTTAATCACGTTGGGATGCTTATACATAATATTTTTATTTACTTTGGAGGGAGCAGACAGTGATTCTCTGATGGGGAAGACAGGGGCTAAGTTGAGGGGTGGCAGATGAAGAGGAGCTGCAGAGAGGCGTGTAAGACTGCGACTCTGCTTCCTGGTCCCAACTCTGAGTTGTCAAGGTTTGGGAAATTTGGATAAAAATGATGCCAGATTGTTAGATAAATGAGAAGCACCATCCAAAGTGGGATGGACGCCGTCTCGTCTAATAAGACCAGGTTTTCCCCAAAATGAGTTCCAATTGTCTATGTAGCCGACATTGTTTGCAGGACACCACACAGACAGCCAGCGGTTGAAGGATGACAAGCAGCTAAACATGTCATCACTGGTCAGATTGGGGAGGGGTCCAGAGAACACTACAGAGGCAGACATTGTTTTGGCAAAGTCACACACCGATTCCACGTTAAGCTTTGAGACTTCTGACTTCCAGAGAGACTTCTGACTTCCAGAGTCGGACGTCGTTAATGCCGGCGTGGATAACAATTGTGGGATATTTACAGTTACTTTTAGCCAGCATTTTCAAATTTGACTCGATGTCGCCTGCTCTGGCCCCAGGAATGCATTTGACTATGGCCTCCGGAGTCTCTAGGTTCACGTTTCTGACTACAGAGTCGCCAGTGATCAGAGTTTTTTCCTCAGTGGGTGTGTCGCTGAGCGGGGAAAAATGATTAGAAATGTGAACAGGTTGGTGGTGAACCAGGGCTTTGTGGCTAGGCTTCCTTCTCACCGTCACCCACCCAGTCTCCTCGCTGCTGAGGAGGACCGGAGGACCGCTTACAGGCCGCCCTAAGCTAGGGAGCTCCGCTGCAGCTAGAGGACGCCCGTCATTATTAACTGGCGCAGACGGTATTTCAATACAGCGGAGCCGGGCTTCCAAATCAGACAACCTCACCTTGAGCGCCTCAAAAAGACAACATTTATTACATTTACCGTTATCACTAAAAGAGGCAGAGGTGTAGCTAAACATCTGACATAGAGTGCACACCAGAGGAGGCGAGGAAGGAGAGCTAGTAGCCATAGCTAGTGGCTAACCCGGAGCTAACAAAAACACAGATGAAAGGTGAACAGAAGGCTAAAGAGGGTGATTAGATAACACTGAGTGCGCACACAGGTGCAAGAGGCTTGATAAACAGTAGTGAGAGCTAATGGTAGATGGAAAAAAGTGATTAAAATACAGTTAAAGGCAAAATCCTCGGGAGAATGAGGACAGCAAACCACAGGCAGCCAGCAACACAGGAAGTGACGATACGTTACCACAGGAAGGTCCCCATTGTACACCGTGTAAAAGATTGTCAGAACTGCTGCAGCAGAGTAATTAGGTCACAGTCGTGAATTAGGTCACAGTTGCAGAAGGGCTTAGATCAATGCCAGTGGCTCCTTAGCATGCTAGCGATTTGGCTTCAGCACACTTGTCTTACTTTTTCTTGGCATTTTCAGATGAAACAAAGAGTCCATCACCACAAAGGTATTGTGGTTTTCTAACCAAGTCAATAAATTCAACTCTAGCCTGTCTGTTTTGTTTAAACAGATGTAAAATATATTGTTGGATGTTTAAGAGGACAGGACTTCTGGATCAAAGACGGCTGAGATTGTAGTTGCTTTTCAAACAGCGCCTCATTGTGGAAATTAAGGTATCCAACACAGTACTACAATTCTCAAGTCTGTAGACTTGACAGTAAATTACTGTTAGTAATTAACGGTTACTAGAACACCTCTGAAGCGGAGTGATACATATCCAGTGAAGCATTGGAGTGCAATTATTGTGGATTATAGTAACTCCTGGAATCCCTGTTGTCCAATCAAATTGCTCAGTCAGAACTAACTGTTGTATAATGTGCAACCACACCAATTGCTTTCAAAATCCATCAATCCATCCATCTATCTTCTACACCCCTCTGGGGGTCCAGGTCACGGAGGCAGCAGCCCAAGCAGAGAAGCCCAGATTTCCCTCTCCCCAGCTACCTCTTCCAGCTCTTCAGAGAGGATACCAAGGCGTTCCCAGACCAGCTGGGAGACATAGTCTCTCCAGAGTGTCCTGTGTCTAACCCGGGGTCTCCTCTCAGTGCGACGTGCCCAAAACACCTCAAGTGGGAGGCGTCCAGAGGGCATCCTGATCAAATGCCCAAACCACCGCAAGTGGCTCCTTTCAATGTTGAGGAGCAGCGGTTCTACTCTGAGCCCTTCCCAGATAACTGAGCTCCTCATCCTGTTTCTAAGGGTGAGTCCAGCACCCCTACAGAGAAAGCTCATTTCAGCCGCTTGTGTACGCGATCTCATTCTTTCGATCATTACCCAACGTTAGTGATCATAGGTGAGCGAAGGAACATAGATTGACTGGTAAATCGACAGCTTTGCTTTAAAGCTTAGCTCCCTCTTCACCACAACAGACCGATACAATGTCCACATCACTGCAGATGTTGCTCCGATTCTTCTATCAATCTTCCACTCCATTTTCCCATCACTTGTGAATAAGACTCCGAGATACTTCAGCTCCACCTGAGGACCATAGACTCGGACTTGGAGATGCTGATTCTCAACCCAGCCGCTTCACACTGAGCAACAAACCGTCCCAGTAACACCTGTAGGTCATTGCTCGATGAAGCCAACAGGACAATATCATCTACAAACAGCAGAGATGAGATCCTGTGGTCACCAAACATGACACCCTCTGTTCTTTGGCTGCACCTAGAAATCCTGTCCATAAAAATTATGAACAGGATTGGTGACAAAGGGCAGCCCTGACGGAGTCCAACTCTCACTGGGAATGAGTTTGACTGATTGTTAGTAATATGAACCAAACTCTCGCAATGCTCATATAGGGGCCGGACAGCTCATAGCAGTAAGCTTGATACCCCAGACTCCTGAAGCCCCCCCCACAAAAAACATGAGGGAAGCAGTCGAATACTTTCTCCAAGTCCACAAAACGCATGTAGACTGGTTGGGCCAACTCCCACAAACCTTCGAGGATCCTTGAGAGGGTAAAGAGTTGTTCCGATGTGCCACGACCAGGACAAAAAACACATTGTTCCTCCTGAATCTGAGGTTCGATCAACAGTTGGACTCTCCTCTCCAGCACCTTGGCATAGACCTCCCCAGGGAGGCTGAGGACTGTGATCCCTCTAAAATTGGAACACACCCTCCGGTCCCCCTTCTTGAAGAGAGAGACCACCACAACAGTTTGCCATGCCAAAGGTACTGTCTCCAACTTCCATGCGATGTTGCAGATATGCCTCTGCCTCTGCTTTCAAAATATTTTCTCAAAATTGCCCCTGCCCAAATTACTTTTAATCTTCACAAAATCCCAAAGAAAAAAAATTATAAATCCAGCATTTGCTTTGCAAAAATTGTACCTTTACCCCTCACATCTTCTGCCACTTTTCTCATTTTTTTTTAAATGTCCAGCTTTGGTCAAACATATCTCATTCATCTGGGGAACACCCACCCAAATGATGTTTATATCCCGACATTTATACCATTTATTTTCACCTTCACAACTAAAATTTGGCTTCAACAGGATCACATTGTTAAATCTCACAATAAATCCAACACAATGATCCAGCTATCCACCTTCTACCGCTTAATCCTTTTTTTTTGGGGGGGGGGGGGCCTATCCCAGTGTCTTTGGGTGACAGGCAGGGTACACCCAAGACAGATTGCCAGTCCATTGCAGGGCCAACACAGAGAGACAGACAACCATTCACTCTCACATTCATACCTGAGGACAATTTAAAATCCCTAGTTGATGCCACTTAACCTAATGTACATGTCTTTGGCCTGTTGGAGGAAACCAGAGTACCTGGGGAAAACCCACACAGACACGGGTTGCAATCTCCACACAGAAAGGTTACTGATGGTCAGGAGATGGAATTGAACCCTTGATGTTCTTGCTGTGCTGTCACAGTGCTAACCACTGCGCCACTGAGCTGCCCCAACACAATGATTTAACTGAGAAAAATCAGCCAGGGTCTAGATGCACAACATAACCTTACTATGGTCTTAAAAACAATTTGACCAGTTTACAGGGCAAATTTCTCCTTAGTAGGACTTCTCCCAACAGCACACATACATCAGGCCAACATCGGCAATATATTGGGAATACATCTTGTAGAGGTTTTTTGCACTTTGGCAAGATGTTGGCTAGATGTCAGCATTAGGTCAGAGCCCTAAAATTGTAATCTTTCAGTTGCTCCCTGTCGCGGTTGCCACAGCATATCATCATCTGATACTGTGATGGTATGCACATTTGATATGGCAAAGATTTTATACTGTCTTTGGTATGACCCCACTACCTTCCGGCTGTGGGGTGTATGCTTTACCACTAGGGCACCACTCCAGTATTCTGTAGTGAAATGTTAATTATGACCTTTATTTATTTAGGTCGGCCATTTAAGACTGCAACTAGTTTGTTATTCAAGGTGAGAAACACTACTACTAAATTATGTCCAGCCGGACGGCTCATAAAAACATCATCTTTAAACTCTTCTACTGTTCCACCATCAAGCTCGTCCTCATGCATCTCTTTCACTATCATCTCATTATCTTTTTTTAAAACACCTTCCTGCTCATCCTCCACATCTAATTCTACCCCCGCCTCACTGCTCCAGCTCTTGCTCGACCCTTCTGTTGTCCTAATTTTAATCTGAATATTTTTAAGTTACTTGATTCAGGCTGTTCAAAGCAATTTTCTCTCTTATGCTAATGTAGCTTTTTTTGCATCCCATTAAGCCAATTTTTCGTCCTTAACTCCTTTAAACACCCACTCGCAGACTTTCCTTGTATATGCCATGCTTTGCTTGATTGAGTGACCAGATTTTGAGGTAAATGTTTTGAATAAATAGTACAAAAAACAAGCTGTAGCTCCTTACTATGGCATCTTCTTTGGTGTAGTACTCTGGCATGGGGATGTAGTGGTTGGAGACTTTGGAGGTGTCTGCTGCATTCTCTTGGGCATCCCACATGATGTTGTTCAGGTCCGGAAAGTTGTGATTCAGGTCGATTCCTTCAAAGCTGTACCGTCCCTCAGCCCAACCGGACAGCTCAGACCCCTGCAGCAAGTCAGTCAGCGGATGCGGTGGGTGGATTAGATTAGAAGAATGATGCAGGAACAATTTTTAAAACAAACTGCAGCTATCAAGAGTCTGTTTATCTATGATATGAGAATTGTGCTGGTAACAGAATGGAAACATCCATCTAGATACAGGGTATGAGTTTTCCAGAGTATCAAGGTCATGATATGTCAACGACATGTTGCTAACATTTTGTTTTTTCAAATGTATTTTGGTGATTTGAGCCCACTAAAGTCAGAAAAATAAATCTACTTCTGTTGTACAGTGCTGTGAAAAAGTATCCCCCCCCGCTTTCTTATGTTTTTCACTATTTGTCACACTTTAATGTTTCAGGTTATCAAACAAATTTTAATATTAGACAAAGATAACCCAAGTAAATACAAATGCAGTTTTTAAATGATGATTTCATTTATTATGAGAAAAAAAAGCTATCAAACCTAGTAACTGGTTGTGCCACCCTTGGGTGGCAACAACATCTATCAAGTGTTTGTGATAACTGGCAATGAGTCTTTGATATTACTGCTTAGGAATTTTGACCCACTCTTCTTTGCAGAATTGTTTTAATTCAGCCACATTGGATGTTTTTTGAACATTAACAGCCTGTTTAAGGTCATGCCACAGCATCTCAAACAGATTTAAGTCTGGACGTTGAGTACACCACTCCAAAACACTGATTTCATTCAGAGGTGGAGATGCTGGTGTTTTGGATCATTGTCCTGCTGCATAACCAAGTGCCCTTGAGCTTGAGGTCACAAACTGATGGCCAGATATTCTCCTTCAAGATTTTCTAGTAGAGAGCAGAATTCATAGTTCCATCAATTACAGCAAGTTGTCCAGGTTCTCAAGCAGCAAAGCAGCCCCAGATCATCACACTACCACCACCATGTACTGTTTGTATGATGTTCTTTTTATGAAATTACAGTATATACAGCGGGGAAAATAAGTTCTGAACACGTCAACATTTTTTCATTAAACATATTTCTGATGGAGCCATTGACCTGAGATTTTCATCAGATTTCAGTAATAACCCAAGGAATCTGCACATAGAAAGAAATCAAGGTAACTGTGTTCACAAAACAAGTTATATGTAATAAAGTGGAATGACACAGGGAATAAGTATTGAATACATGAAGAAAAAGCAGTGCAAAAAGGTATAGAAAGTCAAGAAACCAGCTGAAATCCATCAGAATTTAGGAAGCCATCCCATCCCCCATCAGTGCAAATTAATTTCAGATGGTTAAGTCGTGACTGATAGCCTTTAAAAAGGTCTGTGAATATCAGATTGTCACACCACAAAGAACTCATGATGGGTAGAAACAAAGAGCTCTCTCTAGACATTTGCAACCTTATTGTTGCAAAACATAATGATGGCATTGGTTACAGGCACATTTCTAAACTGCTGACTGTTCCAGTGAGCACTGTTGGAGTCATCATTCGGAAGTGGAAAGAACATCATTTTAACATAAACCTGTTATGTCCACAGACCTGGCATTAAATGAGATGGACGAGGAGGTTGCACTGGAGCTGAGCTTTAATGAATAACAGTGTAGAAGAGCTTGGAATAACGAGGCGATGCGACTTATAAACCAAAGTTTATTATCAGCTTCGCTCCTCTAACAAGTCTCATCTCAGTGCAGAAGCAGAAGTAGAAAGAGGCAGAACATGTTCAGCTCTACATACTTATACCTACACATAACAAAAGACATGCATATCAAAGCTGACATCCCACATTATCTTAATCCCCCTCCTTTGTCTCCGTATCCCTCCACCTGGCCTTGGGAGGTCAGGGCGATCGAGCTGGTCTCCACCGCAGTGCCTCGGATGCTTTTTGATCCCCGCTGGCGGTTGAGACCTCTTGTCCTGTTCTGAGGTGTGAAGTCGCTTTACATATGTAATCACCAAACATTCTCACATGCTTATACATATGTAGGTTATGGGATATATGATTAATATAGACCACAAACAGCAACAATACAGAGTATGCAGCTTGTGGTGGAGTCGTCCAGGCAAGAGAGCCCCTAATGGCGGACGCTCCCTATTATATGGCGGTGTAATGACGCAAACGGAAGGCAGCATCGTCACACCGCACTTAACAGTAAAATCCCAATACTACATTCTCACCCCCCTTACAAAACACATCTAATTAAACCCTTCCCAATTTGGCACACAGAAAAACTCCAATAAACCCACTAAAATACTAAGAACACTAAACACACAAACACAACTAAAACTAGAACTACGGCCTGTGGGTGGACTACCACAAAGTCTAAGTGGGGTATTCTGCTACTTAGTTGGTTCAGCTGTGCTCCTAACTAAACAGTCATTCGCTTTTTCTTGACAGCCTCCCATGGTAAGGGTGGGTCAATTGGGGGGGCACTGCAGTGGTGGTGCAGTGGACCAGCCGTTCATCGCCCTGGTCTCTCATCGACATGAACCCGAACCCAGTCCATGACCTGAAGTGGTACCTTGCTCGGCTTGATGTGCTGTTGTTTCTGCGTCAGCTCCATGCTCTCTTTACATCTGGCGCCATCGTAACACTGCGGCGGTACAGCAGCCATCGTTGTCACAGCGAACCCCTCACCCGTCGTTGGCCGAAACTCAACTTGAGCACTGAAGGTGTCCGGTGATTCCCTGGTGTCACTCATCAGAACGGACCCTCCACCCGCTAACCCGGTCGCTCCCACTGTAGCCGACCGAACACAAGAACTAGTGCTGTTTGGTTCCTCCACTGAGCAGCTCTCCTCCTGAGAGCATGAGGTGTACGCTTTAGTGTCGGTACCATCTGGAAGTACCTCATCCCACACCACAACATCATCCACCAGGTCCGGTAAGCTCCAGCATCCACACGCAGACCATTCAGACCTAGCGCTGTCCCTGATGGCGAAACCCAGTCCATAGAACAGGTCGCACCCCATGATGTTATCGCCATGTGCCGCCACCTGGAATGTGAAGTCGTGCACAGCTTTGGTCTTATAACGCACAGTCAACTCCACAGTTCCGGCATTGCACAGTCTATTACCACCATATCCGTACAGCAGCGCTGGGTTACTCCTGATTCTGTGATGTGGGAAGAACTTTTTCTCCGTGGCCCAGTTCAGCATTGACTGCATCGCCGCCGTATCGAGCAACAATGGCAAAGCCACACCGTCCAATTCCACTGTACAATAGGAATACCTGTTGCTGTTGGGACTCACTTAGTGGATGGTCATCGTAGGCAGGCGGGCTGGCTTACTTGGCAGGCTCCATGGCGCTGAAGACTGGCATACCCTGGTGGTTCATGCGCCCACACTTGCTGCACTGCTTCCCTCTTGCTGGGCACACTCGCGCTTTAATCTGGTGCGTCGGAGACCAACAACTCCCGCGGATGGGGCCTTTTGGAGCAGACCTACGGGTCACTGCATTAGCCTTGTAGTCATCCACCATGCTTCCTTCGTCCTCCGAGTCCACTGCATTCGTTGACGTCGTCTCTTCCGGCATCTTCTGTGACTGCTGCCAGTTTAGCTCCAAGGCTAGCTTATCTGCAGCCTCCAACTGAAGAGCTAGCTCCACTGTTCTAGCTAACGTTAAGTCATTAGGCGCCGTTAGCAACCTAGCTCATAGCCCAGCCCTACAAGTGTGTTCGGCCAATTGGTCCCGCACCATTTTGTCCTCCAATGGCCCAAAACAACACAAACTAGCTAACTGTCTTAGGTCAGTGACGAACTGTTGAATTGGCTCACCGCTCTTTGGCGTCTCTGGTGAAAGTGAATCTGTCATATTGTCACGCTGTCCGGTGTGGTGAAATGGTTAGTTAACAGCTCCATGTCGTCCTTGTATGAGTCTGTCACACCAAGGGTCTGGAGAATTCTTTGGCCCTCAGTGCCTAGGTTGTGGACAAGCAGCGCTCGCATCCTCACCTAATCTAGCTTTCCCAGGTCCAACACTGTGATGTAGGTTTCGAAAGCCTCTAACCAGCGAGGCCATGGAACTGGTGGTTCCCCGGGGAGCTCGAGGAAAGGCCACAATGGTGTAACGCACGCCTTCATGAGTTAATTCTCAGTCGGCAAATGTTACATCCACAAACCTGGCATTAAATGAGACGGACGAGGAGGTTGCACTGGAACTGAGCTTTAATGAATAACGACAACAATACAGAGTATGCAGCTTGTGGTGGAGTCGTCCGGACAAGAGAGCCCCTAATGGCGGACGCTCCCTATTATATAGCGTTGTGATGACACAGCTGGAAGGCAGCATCATCACACCGCACTTCACAGTAAAATCCCAATACTACAAAACCAGCCACGACCAGGAACTCCTTGCAAGATTTCTGATAGAGAAGTCAAAAGAACTATCAGAAAAGTTATCCAAGGGCCAAAGACCACTCGTGAAGAGCTCCAGAAAGGCCTGGAGTTAGCAGGTACTGCTGTTTCAAAGAGAACAATAAGTAATGCACTCAGCCGACATGGGCTCTATGCCTGCTCACCTTGCAAGACTCCATTGCTGAAGAAAAAGCATGTTGAAGCTCTTTTAAAGTTTGCTGCACATTTGGGAAAGCCAGTAAAATACTCGGAGAATATAGTCTGGTCAGATGAGACCAAAATTGAACTTTTTGGATGCCACAACACACAGCATGTTTGGAGGAGAAATGGCACTGCTCATCCCATCATGGTGTGGGGGTGTTTTTCAGCACATGGTACAGGCAGACTTCATATAATTGAAGGAAAGATGAATGGACAATTGTACAGAGACATCCTTGATAAGAACCTGTTGCCATCTGTCAAGATGCTGAAGATGAAACAAGGGTGGACATTTCAGCAAGACAATGATCCCAAACACATAGCCAAGGAAACTCTCAACTGGCTCCAGAGAAGGAAAATAAATCTGCTAGAATGGCCCAGTCAGTCAACTGACCTGAATCCAATTGAAAATCTATGGAATAAACTGAAGATTGTTGTAAAAATCATTGTAAAAATTGGCTGTTATACAATCAAACCTGTGCCTATAACTAGTGGTTGCTCTGCGGCATGCGCATATACTATATATGTGCCCATGCGTCACACACACATGCCCCGCCTCTCGTTTGTTGCTGTTGCTTGTTGTTGCTGTGAGGTGCTTGGGTGCATGTGTGTGTGTACGCATACACAGCACTTCACTCGTGTGACATTTGAATGTTTTGTTTTGTAGCACCTTAACTCTTGCACTTTAGCATATCCACTTCGTATAGTTTTATTATCTCCGCCAAGCAGGTAATGTAATTGGGGCGGTTTGTCTGTTTGTCCGTCCACCTGTCTGTCCATCCACCCATCCGTCCATCAGCAGGATTACGCAAAAACTACTGGATGGATTTTGATGAAAATTTCACCAGAGGTAGCCCTTGGGCCAAGGATGAGCCCATCAAATTTTGGTGATGATCTGAGAGTACATACCTCCACTAAGGACCTCGTTTGTCTTTGTGCAGCAGATCACACAAAAACTACTGGATGGATTTGGATGAACTTTTCACCAGAGGCGGTCCTTGGGCTAGCGAGGAATCCATAATATTTTAGTGATGATCTGAGAATGCATATGTCCACCAAGGCTCTTATCTTCTCATAGTGTTTTAGCAAGAATACTCCAAAACCCCTAGATGGATTTGGATGATATTTTTACCAGACATGGTCCTTGGCCCAGAGAGGACCGCATTACATTTTGGTGATGATCCAAGAATGCATACTTCCACCAAGGCTCTTATCTTCTCACAGTGTGTTACCAAGAATCCTCCAAAACTACTCGATAGACTTTGATGCAATTTTCACCAGAACTGGCTTGTGGCCTACACACGAACCCATTACATTTTGGCAGTGATCCATGAGGGACGGAGGGAGCCTTGGTAGAGGTATACGCTCTCTTAGTGCTTTTCTAGTTGCAGATGTTCTTCCTGTGCATGATTGTTTGTTTGTGTTTTTGTGACCCACCGAGGGGCTAAAGATGCAAATTAGCAGTATTGCTAAATCTGGAATACTTACATTTGTATTAATGTTCATTAGTATGTAATGTCCCTTTCAAATAAACATTAAACTTAAGATCTGAGTTCACAGAAGACATCCAGGGAATCTTCAAGATTTGAAGAGTTTGTGTGGAAGAATGGGCTAAAATCAATCCTGAGCAATGCCTGTGCCTAGTTTCACCATACAGGAGGTGTCTGGAGCTGTTATTACCAACAAAGGCTTTTCTACTAAATATTAAAATACATGTCACCAAGCATGTTCAATACTTACTCCCTGTGTCATCCCACTTTATTAAATATAACTTGTTTTGTGAACTTATTTGCCTTGATTTCTTTGTATGTATGGATTACTTGTAGTCCAGGAGCAAAAGCCCTAAATTTTTGTGAACCTGTTTTTGTCAGATAAAGTCTTTTTCTTTGTTGATCCTTGTAACCTAGGGGTAGTTAAATAAAATACCCCTTTTTACTGGATACACTCAAATTCTGAAAAAAAATGTGGGGTTTTTTTCCATTTCTCCATTAAGTTTTTACCAACAATCTCTATGTTTACCAAGGGCTTAAATATGCTTGTTTATCATAAATATTCAAGTTCTGGAGTATGCTCAAACCATTTTTATGCCAAATATATGACAATTAACCCTTTTCTGGTCATGATTCAGAAGCGTTGTTGATGTCTGCTGAGCATACCAAACAGAGTTTTATAATGCTAGGTTTTGTTGATGATGATGTATCAATGTCAGAGTGTGGGCTGGGTCTCATCCCCTCATCCTAATTTATAATTGTGTTATTTTGTCTTCAGGGCATGGGCCCCAGCCCTCGTCCTTGCTTTAAGTCGCTTTTGGGATTTTCTGTATTTTACTTTGATTATTATTATTATTTAGAAAGCTTGGGATATTATTGGGATTATTATTATTTAGAAAGCTCCAAGTCAGAGTCCATGGTCCTCAGCCGGAAAAAGGTGGATTGTCCTCTCTGGGTTGGGGACAGGCTCCTGCCCCAAGTGGAGGAGTTCAAGTATCTTGGGGTCTTGTTCACGAGTGAGGGGAAAATGGAGCAAGAGATTGACAGACGGATTGGAGCAGCATCTGCAGTGATGCGGACGTTGTACCAGTCTGTTGTGGTGAAGAGGGAACTTAGTTCTAAAGCAAGACTGTCGATTTACCAGTCAATCTACGTTCCTACTCTCACTTATGGTCACGAGCTTTGGGTAATGACCGAAAGAACAAGATCACGGATACAAGCGGCTGAAATGAGCTTTCTCCGTAGGATTGCTGGACTCACCCTCAGAGATAGGGTGAGGAGCTCAGTCATCTGGGAGAGGCTCAGAGTAGAACCACTGCTCCTCCACATTGAAAGGAGTCAGTTGAGGTGGTATGGGCATCTGATTAGGATGCCTCCTGGACGCCTCCCACTTGAGGTGTTTCGGGCACGTCCCACTGGGAGGAGACCCCAGGGCAGACCCAGGACTCAGTGGAGAGACTATGTCTCCCAGCTGGTCTGGGAACGCCTTGGTATCCTCTCTGGATAGCTGGAGCAGGTGGCTGGGGAGAGGGAAGTCTGGGCTTCTCTGCTTGAACTGCTGCCTCTGTGACCCGGACCTCCGGAAAAGCAGTAGAAGATGGATGGATGGATGGATATTATTATTATCCTGGGTTGCCATCATTGCCATTATTATTCTTCTGTTTTGTATATTTATTTCTCCGTGGGTCGTCCTCTTAATTTGTTATCGTATTATTATTATCATTATCATTATCATCTTTGCCATGGTCTTACTGTATCTCTCCTGATCCTCTGTGTGTGATTATCTATGCAGCCCCGCCCATCCTGTTTCTGTATCTCTGACCATGCCCTGCTGTCTCCGTTTGCCGCTGATTGCGCCCACCTGTTCTGTATTGTATGTGATTACTCCTGTGTCTATTTATGTCAAGCCCCAATCTGTGCTCCCCATGGCTGTCCTCGTCATATGTGCATGATCAACATGCTTCTATCCTGCCTAGTCAAGTCCTGTGATATCCTGCCGTGAATTTGTGAGTTTTTGTTTCAGCTCCTGAGCTGTCTGTCATTTTTTGGATTTGCACCATCAAGCTGTGCCTGTCTGGCCAGCTCTTTAATAAATCACTGCCTACTTTAAATGTTGGGTCCAGTTTCCACTTCTCATGACAATCAGGGCAGACTGGCTTCTTCGCCTTGCTATATTTCGAAAGATGCTTCCATACTACTTCGCTGCCAGTCATGTAAACTATGCAAGGTGCTTGCACTATGTGCGTTCCATGCAGAAAGTTCCACCTCGTGTCCAAAGCCTTTTTCTAAAGGGACAACATGTGACACAACACATTTGCAGCATATGGAATGGTCTGTGGAGTAACCAGTTTATAGAATCCACCTTCATGAGGTTGGGTCATAGTGCTGGGAGAATAAGTAGAATCACACTTAAGTTGAAAACATTGAAAATATGGACTCTCAGCTACCACAACTGATGCAAGATGGAGTCTGATATGGTTGAGATGGAAGAGTTGGAGATGGATGCTACTACAGTTCAACTGTATCACAAAGAGGACGCCAAGGCAAGGATACAAGCGGATGCCAAGGACGGGGCTGGACTCAGTCAGAAACTTGACATTTGCATAGATCCTACAGATTCCAAGGAACATCCAGAAAGCAGCATTATCAACTATGTCAGCAGGAAGATAGCCCCAGCATTTGTCAATGTTGACGATGCTGTGATGATCAGAGAGGCAATGTAAGATTTTGAGAAGACGTTTCCAGAAGGATTTTACAGCGCCATCTCTAAGAAAGTGGAGACCATGGCAGCATCATGCAAATCTGTTCAGATTGGTGACTCCAAAGTCTATGATCTGAGTGCAGTCTACTCAAGGGTCATTGCATTGTTATCTGGTGACCGAGATGTTGACGTGAATGATATCTTTTCTCATGATCTTGCACTTGTCCCAACTGCAATGTTCATGAAGGATGGAATACGGACGTCGAAAGCCAAGTGCAATCTCAAGAGGTCGCTCCAGATCGAAGTTTTGCAGAAGAATGCTGGTTAAGCAGATGTCGCTTTCATTGATAGATCAGCCCTGCTATGGACTATACATTGACCAGCAGATGGTTCTGTCGCAGATTTCATTGTGAATGTCAAGAAACGAATAGCTTCTTACCTGACCAACAGTGATGTCATCTTTGACAGGTATCATGATTACAGCATAAAGTCCACAACCCGAGATTGCAGGAAGACAGGGGTCACTAGGAAACATCACCTATTTTGGACAACAAAGTTGCCTGAACAGAAAGTTGTCTTGTTGTTTTTTGAAAACAAGAAACAGCTGGACCAGATCGTGTGTGAAGAGCTGACACAAGACAGGCTTTTTCATCTGCAGTGATCACAGTTTGGTTGTGACAGGGGAGGATCCTTGCCCCACTGAAGTTAGTAACGAAGACAGAAGGATCCGTTTCAATCTTGAAACTCACCAGGAAGAAGCTGATATCGTAGTCCAACAAGTCTTAAAATGTGTTGGAAAGGCCAATCAAATTTCTATGATCTCAGATGATACAGATGTTTCTGTTTTGCTGCTACATCACTATCAAATGGCAGGATTTCATGTGCTGTTGACCATGGAATCCCCAAGCAAGGAAAGGGCAATACTTGAAATCAAATCAACCAGTACTAAGCATAAGGAAATTTCAAAGAACCTTCTTCTTGTGCATGCTATATCAGGATGCAACACAGTGGCATGCTACTTTGGGACTGGAAAAGGCACAGTGATCACAACCTTGAAATACTGATATGACTTGTCAGCAATAGGAACTCTGGACGCACCCCTCCATGAAGGGATTGATCAAGCCACTCATTTCATTTCAGCCTGTTATGGTATGAAGGACAGCACAAACATGTCACACACTAAGAAAAAAAAACAGCAAAGGTCACTTGTCTTCCCCAAACTTGGCTGCTTTTCCACCAACCACAGATACTTTCATTGGAAATGTGAAGAAGGCCCATTTTCAGGCAACATTGTGGTGATCTATTAATATTTAACCCAAAGGAACTGAACCCCGAGGAATTTGGTTGGAAGAGGGACACAGACAACAAGTCAATGACTCTAATTGCTGTACCAGACAACACAAAACCTGCTCCAGCCTGTCATGGCATGTTAAATTCTTGACAGCTCACGCGCACGATACCAAACACAGGATGGAACCACACTCAGTGGCATGTTTGACAGTTTTATTAATAGCAAAATAACAGCGCACAGCTACAGAAACAGTCACTCGCCTGAGGAATGGACCTGTGGAGAGAAGACAAGAGCCGTGAGCTGAGGAGTAGAGTAAGGGGAAAATGGTCGAGCCAAATTGCCACTTACTTGGGAAATCCACGGATGACCAGCAGGACCCAGCGGGGAATAGACGAACCAGTAGAGTAGGAGGGGGAAAGGAGCTGATGGTGCCTGACCGGGAAGATGAAGGTGCTGAAGGGCAGTGAGGTGGAGCAGGAGAGCGCGCGCAGTCCTGGCGACACACCTACATGATGGCAGCAACCTGAGAAGAAGAAGAAGAGAGATGGGTAACGACGAGTTAACAATCACAATAATATAAAGCAAGTCCGAACACGGGCAGTATACCCAGACAAGCCAGCGTAGACTGCGCGGAGGGAACCTCCTTAAGTACGCTGGCTGATGAGAGGGCACAGGTGTGTCTTCTGCCTCAGGTGCAGTGATGAGTTGATGAAGGTGAGACCGGAGGGGAGGGGTGCACTCCCACTGCCCATGACAGGGCCCCCCTTCTAGGGACGCCTCCTGGCGGACCGGAGGGCTTGTTCGGGTGGGCATGGTGAAAAGCCCAGAGCATCTCCTTGTTGAGTACCCGTGACGAGGGAGTCCAGGATTGTTCCTCTGGCCCGTAACCCAACCAATCAATGAGGTACTGCCGGCCCCGACCCCTGCGGCGGACATCCAGGAGTTGCCGAACCATGTGGGCGGAGTGGCCGTCAGTGATGCGGGGGGGGGGGGGGCTTGGGGGGGCAAAGAGGACTGGTTGAGAGGAGTTTGATATGCCTGATGTGGAAGGTGGAGTTCACCCGCAGGGCCGCGGGTAGCTTGAGCCAGACCGACGTGTCGTTGACCACCCGGACGATGGGGAACGGCCCGAGGAAATGGGGGAAAGCTTCTTGGAGTTGCTTTTCAGAGGAACCTGGCTAGCTGTCAGCCAAACTTGCTGCCCCACAACGTACTTGGGGGCCGGAACCCGCCTCCAATCAGCGGCAGCCCGGATGCATTCTGTGGTGCGGGCCAGGGTGGCCGGAGTAGCTTTCCAGACACGTCGGCAGCGCCAAGCGTGGGCCCCTACGGATGGCACCGAAACCTCCCTCTCGGCCAAGGGAAGGAGAGGAGACGTGTATCCTAATGATGCCTCAAAGGGGGTCAGTCTGGTGGCAGAGGATACCGCAGAGTTCATTGAATATTCGACCCAGGTCAGGTGTGTGCTCCAGGGAGAGGGGTTATCGGCGGCTACGAACTGCAAGGCAGCCTCCAGGGACTGGTTGGCGTGCTCCGCCTGCCCATTACTTTGTGGATGGTTACCGGATGAGAGACTCACCGTCGTACCTAACGTCTGGCAGAAGGCCCTCCAGACCTGGGACGTGAATTGTGGACCCTGGTCAGACACAATGTCCACAGGGATGCCATGGATCCGGATCACATGGTCGGTGAGAAGGACTGCTGTCTCCAGGGCTGACGGGAGCTTGGGGAGGGCCACCAGATGGTCCGCCTTGGAGAACCGATCCACAATAGTCAGAATAACCGTCTTGCCGTGGGAGGAGGGCAACCCGGTCACAAAATCCATGGTAATGTGAGACCATGGCCGGCCGGGGATGGAGGAGACCTGATGGGGGGAGGAGTCAGTCTTACCCCGGACGCACGTCTGACAGGCTCTGATGTACTCCTCAACGTCTCGCCGCAGCATTGGCCACCAGAACGCCCGCTTGACAAAATCCATGGTCTGGGCGATGCCAGGATGGCAGGCAAAGTGGCTGGTGTGGCCCCACTGGATGACGTCACTGCGGAGGGCGGCTGGGACATACAGACGGTTCTGGGGGCACCCTACTGGCACAGGCTCCTGGGACTGGGCCTGGCGGACCCTCCGCTCGATATCCCAAGTAAGGGCTCCAATAACGCGTGCAGGTGGCACGATGGTTTGGGGGGGGAGGCAGGCTACATCCCCGGAATCAAACTGGCGTGAGAACGTGTCCGGTTTGGTATTCCAGGTGCCAGGCCGGTAAGTGATGGTAAAGTTAAATCACTGGAAGAATAACGACCAGCGAGCCTGCCTGGCATTCAGTCGGCGGGCCGACCACAAGTACTCGAGGTTCTTGTGGTTGGTCCACACGACGATGGGGTGAACAGCACCCTCTAGCCAGTGCTTCCACTCCTCAAGTGTCAACTTAATTGCCAGCAGCTCTCTGTCCCCTACATCATAATTCCTCTCGGCTGGTGTGAGCCGCCAGGAGAAATATGCACATGGGCGGAGCTTCTGATTGGGTGGCATGTGCTGTGACAGTACAGCGCCAACCCCCGAATCAGACATGTCCACCTTGAGGACAAATGGGAGCTGCGTGTCGACCTGGGCCAAGATAGGTTTGTTGGTGAACTCGCGTTTTAATTTATTAAACGGCATTCAGCGATTCCTTGATGTACCGCTCCATCGCCTCCCTCTCCGGGCCTGAAATGCTGTACAGCCGGGTGGACGGCAGCCTCGCCCCCAGGATGAGATCTATAGCACAGTCGTAAGAGCGGTGAGGTGGCAGCGACAGCGCTCTCGACTTGCTTAAGACCTCGCCCAAATCGTGATAAGCTCGAGGACGAGGCTGAGGTCTGGCGGCTCAGCCCGGGAGGGGGAAATGGAGAGTAACAGAGAGCAATCAGCTGAATGCATACAATTGGCCATACAGAAAGGACTCCAGGCAGAGATGGTATTTTGAGCCCAATTAATCATTGGGCTATGCTTCTGGAGCCACGGGAAACCTAGAACCACCGGGGAAGATGATACGGGGAGAACCAGGAACGCTAGTTCCTCCCGGTAGTTCCCGGAAAGAAGGATGGAGATAGGCACCGTGCTTAGGGTAACCACCGCGAGCTCGCTGCCGGATATGGCAGTGATCGCTGCCTATGGGGCAATTTATGTGTAGGATTGCCCATCTGCTCCACGAGAGCAGCAGAAACGAAATTACCCTCTGACCCCGAGTCAACCAGCGCCTCAACCCTCCTCTCGACCCCCAGCAACTGCACGAGGGCCGAAATACCCAATTTACCAGGGGGAGAAGAATAAGTCCCGCCCGCCAGATCCCACACGGTTACTGACGGGCCGTATCTTTTGGCCGCCAACGGCATTCATCCAGACTGTGGTCGAGTGAACCACAGTACATGCACGTGCCAGCCCTTCGCCTTTGCCGGCGTTCCTCGTCGGTGATATTCCGAGAGAGCTCCATCGGTTCAGGTGAAGACCTGTTGCCGCCGGTCTCAGCAACCACAGCGGGCACGTGCTCGGCGCGCGGACGAGGGATGGGGCCGCGCTCTCTCGTGTGGTGTGTGATTGCCTAGCCCTACAGCCTGATCTATCAGGTTGTCAAGCGTCTCCGGGACAGGGTGAACCACCAGTTCATCATGGAGTTGGTCGCTCAAGCCGTGGAGGAACGCGCTGCATAGTGCAGTCTTGTTCCACCCCGACTCGGACGCCACAACCCAGAACTCCACTGAGTACTCGGCCACCAACCGAGTGCCCTGGTGGAGAGTCATTAGGCGGCTCATAGCATTGCCCTGACGCTCGGTCTGACCAAACGCGCTGGAAAATGCAGCGACCGATTGGTCAAACGAATATCAGTGCCCCTCAAGGTTAGCTAGAGTGGCCTGGGCCCACCCCAGGGCTCGATCCCTGAGCAACAGGACAAAAAGCTGTATTTTGGCTACATCCCCCGGCTACTCCTCCCCAACCTGCTCCAAGTACATTTATAATTGGAGGAGAAATGATTTGCATTTCCCCACCTCCCCTGTGTACGGGGAAGGCGCGGGAATGGAAAAAGTACGGCGCATAGTAGCACGCGGAGCAGGCTGGGGGGGCACAGCCGTGGGATGCGCTGCGGACCATAACGTCAACATATTAGAAACCTGTTGCGTCAGCGCAGTGAGCTGCTGCTCGGTCGCCGCTAGGCGGTCCATAACAGATTGCTCCTGCTGTGAGGCACCAGCTGAGCTACCTTCCTGGCTGGCTCGTTCTGTCATGGCGTGCTAAATTCTTGACAACTCAAGCACACAATACCAAACACAGGATGGAACCACACTCAGGGGCACGTCTGACAGTTTTATTAATAGCAAAATAACAGCGCACAGCTACAGAGACAGTCACTTGCCAGAGGAATGGACCTGTGGAGACAAGACGAGAGCCGTGAGCTGAGGAGTAGAGTAAGGGGAAAATGGGCGAGCCAAATTGCCACATACTTGGGAAATCCAGGGATGACCGGCAGGACCCAGCGGGGAATAGACGAACCAGTAGGGTAGGAGGGGGAAAGGAGCTGATGGTGCCTGACCAGGAAGATGAAGGTGCTGAAGGGCAGTGAGGTGAAGCAGGAGAGCGCGTGCAGTCCTGGTGACACACCTACACGATGGCAGCAACTTGAGAAGAAGGAGAAGAGAGATGGGTAACGACGAGTTAACAATCACAATAATATAAAGCAAGTCTGAACACGGGCAGTATACCCAGATGAGCCAGCATAGACTGCGCGGAGGGAACCTCCTTAAGCACGCTGGCTGATGAGCGGGCGCAGGTGTGTCTTCTGCCTCAGGTGCAGTGATGAGTTGATGAAGGTGAGACCGGAGGGGAGGGGCGTGCTCCCGCTGCCCATGACAGAGACTACATTTTGAAAATAATCAGATGTGACTGCAAAAGTGAACCCCCCGTAACACCAAGAGATGCTGTTGTGAGGATAAATGCTTACCTTGCACCATATTTTGTGCCTGTTGCAGGATAGGATGCTCAAGACCACAGTAGCCTGAACGAGCCATCATGCATGATTTGGATTGCCAGGATTTCTCAATCTGTCAGTCTGGCTGCAAGTATCAAGACTTGGCCTGCTTGTCAAGGATGTTTGATGGTTTAATTAAAATTGTTATGTTTACGTACAGTAATGAATGATGCTACACACATAGAAGCTTCTGAGTGTTGCCAAGTAAGGTTAAAAACATATTGCATAGTCTCTTTCACATGAGTAGTTGGCATTCGTCTACTTTTGGTTAACTATTGTCTGCAAAATTATGACAGAATTGTCAAAATTCACTAATCTGAAGTGGCTACAAAAGGGTTAATACATTAAGCTTTGATCCATATTTGATTCTGCATACAGTACTGTTGTGGAGAAAGGAAGCAAGCGAGGCAACGAGCTGAACGACACATAAACTTTATTCCATCTCCAACATACAATACAGTAAAAAGAGCTCCCATGTCTCTGTGCATTCCTCTTTTATATCTTTAATACCATGCATTGAGACCTGGAACGTCTGACCATAATACATTGTTATTTAGAACAAAGACCTGTGTGGCACATTAACATGACATAAAGCCAGTGCCGCTCTCACACCCTTCTCTCTTTCAGTGGCTCCAGCGGTTCCTCCTTTCCCCGGGGGGTGCATAGTTCATACTGTCCCATTTGAGACCCCCGATGGCACTTCCTCCTCTGGTCCATTGTTCCCCCTTATCCCAGCTGCCTTCTCTGGGTGGAGAATCACCCACCCATGCTGTCACACTGTGTGAATAATGTCAGAGAAGACAAACTGGGTGCATTTGGTATGACTTTTTACCATGGGGTTATGGGAAGTTTCTGTTTTTCATGATTTGGCCGTGTTGGATATAAAGGGGTATAAAGGGGTTAATATCTAGAGTTGCCCAAGGGATATCACCAGGCACCCTTCTGAGTCTCATTTAGCTATCCCCTGACTACAAGAACTAACAGAGAAAAAAAACTTTATCTGACAAAACCAGGTTCAACCCCATGACTCCTGGACTATTGGTTTGTTACTGATATCTGGTGAAAATCTCAGGTCAATGGCTCCATCAGAAATATGTTTAATGAGAAAAATGTTGATGTGTTCAATTCTTATTTTCCCTGCTGTAGATGTTTTTGTTTTTTTCCAAATGTGAGATGAGCATTTGCGTTCTTTTTGGTCAGCAGTGGAACTCTCCCATGGATGCCATTTTTTCCGTGCCTCTTTCTTATTGTTGAATCATGGTGCCCAAACTGAGGCAAGTGGGGCCTGCAGTTCTTTAGATGTTGTTCTGGGTTCTCCTGAATGAGTCGTCGATGCGGTCTTGGAATAATTTAAATAGGCTGGCCACTCCTGGGAAGGTTCATCACTGTTCCAAGTTTTCTCTATTTGTGGATAATGGCTCTCACCGTGGTTCACTCAAGTCCGAAATCCTTAGAAATGGTTCTGTAATCCTTTCCAGACTGACAGATGCCAATGACTTTGATTCTCATCTGTTCTTGAATTTCTTTAGATTGTGGCACGATGTGTTGCTTTTTGAGATCTTCTGCTTTGTCAGACAGGTTCTATTTAAGTGACTTCTTGATTCAACAAGTTTAACAGTAATCAGGCGTGGGTGTGTGGCTAGTGACACTGAACTCAGCTTTTAAAACAGTGATTAATCACAGTTAATTCATGGTTTAGCAAGGGGGCAATTACTTTTTCTCCTAGAGCCAGGTAGGTTTAGGTAACTTTTTCCCTTAATAAATGACATCATCATTTAAAAACTCCATTTTTATTTACTCTGGTTATATTTGTCTAATGTTAAAATTTCTTACATGAAATTACATGGGGCAAATACTTTTTCACAGCACTCTATCAATGGATTGCAGGGCCTAAGAATAGCACCGGCTAACAAGGCACATACTGTACAGGTGGAAATCAGCAGGGGCCTGTAGCTCTTACTTACTAGCCACTTTGGCAGCTTCCTAGTCATCTCAAAAGACCACTAAACCAAGTCCAGGCATTCAGCAACCTCTACTACAGAAAGAGCCTCAAATCTTATTTTTGTCTTGAAATAATGCATCATAAATTTTCATCTCTTTTCTTGTAAATTTGCACCTTTTCTCTGAAATTTGCAACTTATTGCTGCAGCTTTCCAGGAATGTTGGACACCCAAACAAGGAGGTCAGACTGATGCTACTTCTGCACTAACTGTATTCCAGCAACACAGAAAACCCTGTCTCTCTTGTTAGGTACTTGTTAGAAGCAATGACACAAACATATGGTAATTTACACATGAAAATGTATATGTCTCTATATGTTTTGCTGGAACTGAAGTCTCAAAAAGCCTCACCCACCTTCTGGTAAGCTACTTCATATCCATCAGGATTCATGGAGGGTAGCAGGTGTATACGAGTCTCAGTGACCAGCCTCACAATCCTCTGGTTTCCCCTTTTGTACTCTCTGCACAAGTACTGCATGAGGTTTAGGACCAGCTCCCGACCAAGAACCTCATTCCCATGCATCCCTGCCACATAGCGAAACTCTGGCTCACCTGCCAAGTAGGGGGAAAAATTTAGTTTATTTACAAACCCCAATTCCAGTGAAGCTGGAACATTGTATAAAACATAAATAAAAACAGAATACAATGATTTAAAAATCCCTTTCAACCTATATTCAATTGAATACACTACAAAGATATGCTCAAAAAAGTGATAAAGTTTATTGATTTATTTTTTAAAATATTGACTCATTTTGAATTTGATACCTGCAACATATTCCAAAAAAGCTGAAACAGTGGCAAGAACAGATTGGGAAAGTTGAGGAATATTCAAAAAACACCTTTTTGGAACATTCTTCAGGTGAACAGGTTAAGTGGAAACAGGTGAGTGTCTTGATTGGGTATAAAAGGAGCATCCTGGGAAGCCTCAGTTGTTCACAAGCAAGGATGGGGCAAGGTTCACCACTTTCTGAACAACTGCGTCGGCAAATAGTCCAATAGTTTAAGAACAAGGCAAGTATATTTGCATAGCACATTTCCTGTACAAGACAATTCAAAGTGCTTTACATAAAACATTAAAGCATTACAGCAAGTTGCAAAAGAAATACATAAGAATTTAAAAGCAAACTCAAAATTAAATTAAAGAGAAAGAGAAACAAGCTGAAATAGAATAAGACAGATAAAGTGCAAGAAATGAGTTACAGTGCATTGTCAGAGAGTAACAATTGTTCTACTCAAAGGCAGCAGCAAATAAAGATTTTAACCTCGATTAAAAGTTGTTTGTGACGGCGCCTTGCATGGCAGTGACCCCTCTGATTCTGCATGTGATTAACACTGTAGATAGGAGAAACGTAATTTTGTTCTACTTTATATGATTGGCTGTATGGACTGAATGACAACAGAGATGGCTTCTTCTTCTTAAAGCAGCTGAGAGTTTCAGCAGCCCTGATGTGTTCTGGGAGTTTGTCCCACACGTGAGGGGCATAAAAACTGAACACTGCCTCACCATGTTTGGTTCTATCTCTGGGCACAGAAAGTAGGCCTGACCCTGACGACCTGAGGGCTCTCAGTGGTTCGTAACGGACCAGAAGATCTGAAATGTATTTTGGCCCTAAATTATTCAGAGCTTTATAAACCAACAGCAGTATTTTGAAATCCATTCTTTGACAGACAGGAAGCCAGTGTAAAGATCTGAGGACCGGAGTTGTATGATCTACAGTACTTTCTTGGTCTTAGTGAGGACTTGAACTGCAACGTTCTCAACTAACTGCAGCTGCGTGATGGACTTTTTAGGGAGACCTGTGAAGACAATATGACAGTAGTCCAGTTTACTGAAGATACATGCATGGACAACTTTTTCTAGATCCTGCTGAGACATCAGTTCTTTAATCCTCACTATATTCTTTAAGACCACCATTTCTCAACGTACGATTGAAAGGAATTTAGGGATTTCGTAATCTACAGTCTATAATATCATCAAAAGATTCAGAGAATCTAGAGAAATTTCTGCACCTAAGGCTGAAAACCAACAATGAACGCCATCAAGAACACTTCAGAAAACCATTGGCAGATAACATAATTCGTCACTACATCAGCAAGTGCAAGTTAAAACTGCCATGCAAAGCAAAAGCCATATATCAACAATACCCACAAATGCCGCTGGTTGCTCTGGACCCATGCTCGTCTTAGGTGAACTGATACAAAGTAGAAAAGTGTGATGTGATCTGACGAGTCCACATTTCAAATTGTTTTTGGAAATCATGGGCATTGTGTCCTCTGAGCTAAAGAGGAAAAGGACCATCCAGAATGTTATCAGCATTAAGTTCAAAAGCCAGTATCTGTGATGGTATGGGGTGTGTTCATGCCCATGGTATGGGTAACTTGCACATCTGTAAAGGCACCATTAATGCTGTACGGTACATACAGGTTTTGGAGCAACATATGCTGTCATCCAAGCAATGTCTTTTTCAGGGACATCCCTGCTTATTTCAGCAAAACAATGCCAAGCCACATTCTGTACATGTTACAACAGCGTGGCTTTGTAGTAAGAGTGCGGGTATTAGACTGGCCTGCCTGCAGTCCAGACCTGTCTCACATTGAAAATGTGTGGTGCATTATGAAGTTGAAAATACAACAACGAAGACCCCTGATTGTTAAGCAACTGAAGTTGTACATCAAGCAAGAATGGGAAAGAATTTCACCTACAAAGCTTCAACAATTAGTGTCCTCAGTTCCTAAACACTTATTGAGTGTTGTTAAAAGGAAAGGTGATATAACACAGTGGTAAACATGCCCCTGTCCCAACTATTTTGAAATGTGTTGCAGGCATCAAATTCAAAATGAGTATTTGCAAAAAAAAACAAAACACAGTTTATCAGTTTGAACATGAAATATTTTGTCTTTGCAGTTGAATCTCAGTTGAAAAGGATTTTTCAATCATTGTATTTTGTTATTATTTATGTTTTACACAAAGTTTCAAGAGATTGGCTCAACTTAACAGCAGACATTCCTGAATATAAGACTCCAAAGGCCTCATATCCACACTTGATATTTACTCCAAAATAAAAAAAAAATCCACAATGGTTGGCCTCTTTTCTTCTTGGCTTTGACGTCCACTTTACCAAGGAAACCATTCAAACCAATATCAGCTGTAGACACACAAACTAAATTCTTTGTTATCCTTTCTTGTGGGTGAAGCAATTTTAAAAATATGTTGATGCTATTTGTGTCATACTTCCCCATGCGCCATTACGCGGCGCATGGAGGAAGAAGTGAAAAACCCAAATGCGAGAGTAGAACGTGCCATTTATTAACATAAACTATGACAAAATAACAAGTCCAGTGGACCACAAACATACAGAGAGTTGTAATGATGAAATAACGGCCACCAGACATACAGGGCGCCTACTGGATGCTCTACAGCCCGGCGAAGGGAATGCCTACTGCCGCAGAGCTGCTGTCGACACAGGGAGAAAGGCAAACACGAAACAACAGTACTGGAGCGATACGGGGCTATGCCACCCGGATGCTCTACAGCCCAGTGAAGGGAATGTCTAGTGCCGCAGAACTGCTGTCGACACAGGGAGAAAGGCAAACATGGAACTTACGGGACTGGAGCAATCCAGGCTGCCCATGCAGTCTGGAGGATGAAGATGAAAAGCAGAGTCAGCCGTAACACCAAGGGATTAACCGAACTTAAAGTGACTGGCTGAATAACATGTCAGTGGTGAGAACCTAAACGTGGAGAACTAGCTGCCGCATATGGAGGTGAATGCTCCGACAATCTCTTTCCACAAATGCAGCAAATAAATAATCCTGATGCTAATGAGGAAAGAGATTGCCGGTGTGAGGAAGCGTGGGCTGAACATAATTGAACCTGGTGTGTGAGAGAGCGTGTATGAACGTGTGAATGGGAATGAATGGAATGTGTGCGTGTGTGTGTATGTGTGTGAACAGCCGTAATGAAGCACAGCTGATGGCACTTGACAGAAAGAGGGGGCGTGCCTGAGCTGTCAGGGAGTGAAGGACCTAAACAGCTCCCTGACGCGCCTGACAGGAAATAGGGCAAGAAAACAACAATAAATTAGAACTGGGTTTGGAACAACCAAACCCAGATTCATGACAGCCCCCCCCCCCAGGGGTGGATACCAGATACCCCAGTGCCATCAGCCATAAAACAAAAAGGAAAGAAAAGAAAAGAAAAAGTACACCTCAAGGGAACCTCCCCCCCCCAACAACAAACAATTACCCAGGGTGGGAGGTGGGGAAAAACCGGTTAGGAGGGAAGCAACTGGTGAAAAAACACAACAAATAATAAGCAAAAAACGAGCAAACCCCTCCTAACGACCTCCCACCTGGGACACTAACCCCCCTCCCCAGCAGTCCAAAGTTCAGGGGGTCGGCCAGAGTCCCAGGCCCCCAGTATGGGGAGGTGTGACTGGTCGGGTGGCCTGCCCAAGTCCCAAGTCCAGTAGGCGGCCCGCAGCATAGCATCTGGCAGCCTGCCCGGGCCAATGGGCCACCCGACCCGAAGACCAAATCTCTTGGGTGGCCGACCAGCATGGTGAAGCCACCAGAACCGGAGGAGAAGGCGGAGAGGCAGCGCACACACTTGGGAACCTCGGTGGCCAAACTGAGGGACAGAAGCCCCCCTGCCGTCCCAAGCTTGGAGCAGGGGAACAGTAGCACCCGCGATGGTCCCGGTTCAGGATGTGGCTGCACCTGTGACGGTCCCGGTCTGGGACGTGGCTGCACCCGCGACAGTCCCGGTCCGGGATGTGGCTGTGCCGACGGTGGACCCCGGCTGGAGCTCTGCTGCGCCAACGGTGGACCCCAGCTGGGGCTCTGCTGCACCTGCGGTGGGCTCTGGCTGAGGTACCATTACACCTCAGTCCCCATCGGGGACCTCATTGCTCCCGCGGTGGGAGGTGAGGCTCCTCACAGCCCTTGGCATTGGACCCCGATCCTTGGCGGCCTCCAGTGGGATAAGCTGCTCTCCGGCGACCCTGGCGGGGGGCTCTGAGCCCAGAGTGAGAGTAAAGAGAGACTGGGTCAGGGTCGCCAGCAGCGGCGGAGCCCGGTGAGGTGACTCCGAGGGCTACTTCGAGCTGCCCTGGGCCCTGCTCACCATGAGTCGGTCAGTGTGACATTGACATTAATACAACTGACATAATGGAGCACATTTGCCTGAACTCGGGCTCCACCGCCGTCCAGGACTCCAGCGATTTAGGGTGCGTTGGCACCGTCGATCCGCTCGGTGCTGTACCCCCGCCGACCTCCTCTGGGACCACTAGCCCCGCGTCATCATCCGTAGGCAACCCAAGTAGTGGCAGCTCCTCTCCGGCGACCCTAGGGAGGAGCTCGAAGGGGATAGGAGAGGAGGAACAGTTAGGGTCACTGGCAGCGGCAGAGCCCAGTGAGGGGAGTCCAGATGCGGCCGAGAGTCACACCTGACTCTCCTCCCCAAGAGCCAGACAAGATCTCTCAGTCATTGACAAATGAACTACAGGAGAGATTACTTGCCTGTGCTCAAGCTCTACCACTGTCCAGGACTACGGCGATGCCGATGATGATTGTCGGGGACCTGCTGGCTGGAGGTCTGGTCCGGGGGATGACTCTGCTGCGATGGCCCCCACAGCAGGCATGATGGTGGTTGCAGTCATGGTATTCCCGTGCGCCGTCCTCCACGCCTCCGGCTCCTCTGGCGTGGTGGCCGCTGATGACCTCTCCACTAACCCATGGACTGAACCTACCTGGGCCTCTGGCTCCTCTCTCCTTGAGCGACCTGGATCCGGAACTGGTGGGCTCTTAGGGGCACACAGAAAGGAGTAGGTGAGGTCAGGTGCGAGAATATTTGCTGCTGGGGCGGAGCACTCAGGGGACTGCACACCCCGAGTCTCCTTGCCAGGAGGCAGGCAAAATTGTTCATCAACCATTAAAGTTAAATGAGAAAAAACTTGCCTGTTCTCCTGGCACTGGACGTTCCCAGTGGCCTCCGAAGCATCTTCTCTCCCCTCCTGGTGTTCCTCATCGAGCTGCAGCTCCCCCTCCCTGGGGCAAAGTTCCTTTAATCTCCCAGCCATCTCCGGGAGGAGCCACGGCTTCATCTCCAGGATGAGGTCCGTCTCAGCCAGAAGAGCCCGCCTACGTTCCTCTAGTTCCTCCCATGACGGAGCAGAGCATGGCTCGGAGCAGGGAGGCAGAGCTGTAGTTGGCGGGGCTGGACGCTTCTTACCTCGGGGATTCCTCCTCCTCCTCCTCTTCACGGGCGACTCAGGAACCAGATAATCTAGAATGCGGAGCACTGCGCTGGGCAGCGGGTCACCCATGCAGAGAAGCCCCACATTTTCTGGAGAAACAAGCGGAGTGGCCGCGAGGAGCTTGAGCACTGGGAGATCCTCAGCTGATTCCTCACATGACACCATGAAGATGTCCCGGAGGATCTCCATTGCCTTGGAATGATCCCAGAGGCTATCTCGCTCCATAACCCTCCTCGCGGTATCTCAAGCCTGCCGAACAGTTGGGAAGGAGCGGGGCCTCTGTGTCCATGAGAAGATCTCCTTCAAGAAGCACAGTGAGTGCAGCTCCCGCTGCGACTCCCTCTCCGTCCAAACCACCATGTTGACACTCGGGGAGGAAGGAAAAAAGCGTGGAAAGAAAAGGCAAAAACACACTTCAATTCTGCTGGGTTTTTTCTGTATGGTCGGAGCATTCTGTCATACTTCCCCATGCGCCATTATGCGGTGCACGGAGGAAGAACTGAAAAACCCAAATGCAAGGGTAGAACGTGCCATTTATTAACATAAACTATAACAAAATAACAAGTCCAGTCGACCACAAACATACAGAGAGTTGTAATTCAATTCAACTTTATTTATATAGCGCCATTTCACAACAACAGTCATCTCATAGCACTTTCAACTGTAGGGAAAACTCCCACAATTGCAGAAAGACCCCAGCAATCAGGCAATCCCCTGTGAGCAAGCGCTTGGCAATGATGGAGAGGAAAAACTCCCTTTTAACAGGAAGAAGCCTCCAGCAGAACCAGGCTCAGGGAGGGGCACTCATCTGCTGCGACTGGCTGGGGGGTGAGGGGATAGAAAAGATGAAAAGAACAGACATGTAGAGAGCAAACAGCACGATGGGGACTCAATCTATGGGAGAGAACAAACAAATGTTCATGACCAGCAAAAAAACAATATTTCATTGAGAGTGAAGAAAGGAGTGAAGCCCAGTGCAATTATTGGAGGTCCCCCAGCTGTCTAAACCTATTAGCAGCATAACTAAGGGAGGGTTCAGAGACACACGATCCCTCCCTAATTGTAGGCTATATCAAAAAGGAAGGTTTTAACCCTATTCTTAAAAACAGAGATCAAGCCTGACTCCCGAATCCAGATTGGCAACTGGTTCTACAGGAGAGGAGCTTGATAACTGAAGGCTCTGCCTCCCATTGTACTTTTGGAGATTCTATGTCATGCACTGGCCCTCGCGAGCCAGCTAGAGACGCACACAGTCACCAGTGAGTTTACAGTGAGTTTTATTACGGTGAAAAGTTAACAACACAAGATGCAGGGGCAATGACACACGAGTCTCCACACCTCTGTAGGCGTAAGGCTAGACAGCTCACTACGAGTCCATGGGAGGAGACAGTCATACACAGGCAAAGGTTGATAAACTAATAGCTACACAGGCTGCTGAAGTAAAAGACACACAAAGGTTCACTCTCACCGGGAGGAGCAAGGCTAGCAGCTAACTTACTGGTGCCGGAGAGACGACGGTCAATCACAAGCATGCGAGGTAGATACAGATCCAAGTCGTCCGTAGTTCAGACGTATAGCGACTTACACTGCTGCGTCATACCGTCGCCAATGCTGGGCTTATATGGCGAACTAACGACGGTAATGACGCTCAGCTGGCCGACCATTGACAGGCGGAAACCCCACCGAGCACCTTCACAATAAGAGCCCGGTGAGGCCAGAATACAGCCCGCAGCTGTCAAGGCCGGCAGCGGGACATAACTTTAACCCGAGCATGATCAGAACCGGCGCTCGGGTCATAACATTCTAGGTGTTACAAGTAATCCAGCATTTTGGGAGAGTAGTGCTCTGTTAAGATAATAGGGTAGTATCAGATCTTTTAACCTCTTGCACTCCAGGATACCGCGGGCGGTCACGTCTCTGCATCCTAGGGCGCATGAGGGCACTCTAGGATGCACACTGTGCGTCCTAGGGCGCACTGAAAAAAAAAAGCTGCATTTCCGTTCTTCCACTACAGACACAGCCGTGAACAGAAAGCCAAAGGAGTGCTTTGATTGGTTTAGATGTGATTGACCTCTCATTTGACTAATAAGAGCCTTGAATTGGGTTTCTGAAACCTTGAAGAACCAATGACTGAAAACCTAGTAAGAAGGACCCGCCTACCAACGGCTGCGAATACAGCGAGCCAATTGAAGCACAGAAGTTCGAAAGCGTGTGTCCCGTGCTTAAAATCTGTTTTGTGTAAGGCTGGGTGACACACACGCGTTCGCCAGTCTTTTTTTCTTACTACTGTTCTTATTTGTTTTGAAAAATCGTTAGCCAAAACCGCAATCATGGAAGCACAAAACCGCAATAATGGAATTATGGTTTGACCGGGTCGAGTGACCAGAACCACGAGTCCGTAACAAGCGGACCACCGTCATGTTCGTCTGACAATGAGGAAGAGAAGTTTGCCAGCGACACTGCTGGTGTGGACAGGTAAGTGTTATAAGCTAAATTATTCTTTATCCCTGAAAATTGTAATCAAAATGACTTTTGACCGATCGGTAAATTACAACTGTGCGTCATCGCCACATGACGGATCGGTCCGTGCGCCGCGTCTGGACCGCGGATTGCAGATATTATTGCAGATATTTTAGTAAAACTGTGCGTAGTAGACTGCGGCGCCCCGTCCCCACGGTCCGTCATGTAGCGATGGGCGATGTCCGTCCTCTGTAGCGGGGGGTGAGGGGTGGGGTGGGAGTTGTTATCTTCTACATTACAGATATTTTAGTATAATTTTTAGTGCACTGTAGGCTATTTTTTCTTGTAAAAAAAAAAGCCACACATTTTTTTACGTGGCATGCTTCTTTGTGTGTGGGGGCTTGTTTGTTCATTCATTCATTCATGAATGAATAAACAACCCCCCCCCCACACACACACACACACAGCCCTTCACCTTTCATTAGAGCCCAAGATGAAGCTTCTATATTGAATCATTCAAAAGTTACAGACGTTTTTCCAAACTGTGCTATTTGGCACAATTTGGCACGGTTCAAAAACGCCTGGGAACAACCTGAGTATAAAGCTGTGTAATATATTCAATTTTTGTGGTATTGTTACAAAATTTTGACCTCAGCTGGATAACACTTGGTTCTACATTTCTGTTGCATTTTCCAGCCCGTATCTGACAGCTGTGTGTTATTTGCAAGCATTTGTGTCCAAAAAAACACCCAGGCGAAATTTATTTTCTTCAAGTTCACTATGTTTAGATGACTGTTACTCAGTGGCAGGAGCACTTAGAGAGAGTATGACTGTTTTGCCAAAAAATTCAAAGTGTTTTCTTTTAAATGAGACCAACCTCATGAAGATGCTGCAAAGGGTTGAAGAACAGCTTTTGATTTACTTTGGGTACGTTATTTTTTGGCGTTTTTAGGGAAATTGACCAGAGTGCAAGGGGTTAAATAAAAAGGGGCCTGATTGTTTAGAGCAGGGGTCACCAACACGGTGCCCGCGGGCACCAAGTCGCCCGCAAGGACCACATGAGTTGCCCGCAGGCCTGTTCTAAAAAATAGCACAACTCGCAAGTGAGCTGCGTCTAAGATGTAATTTTTTCTGCCGCTATTTTTTAAAATCACACTTGCATTTATATAGATTTTAAAATGACAACAATTCTCAATTCAATGAAAACAATTCTCAGCATCAAATGGTTCAGTTGGTCAAAAATGTTTCTAGTTTAAATAAGGATTGACATATTTTTTATTTCAGGCACTTTGATGCACTTTAAGTTTTTTTTTTTCTGTTTTAGACTATAACAGGGTTTCTGTGTGGCAAAATAAAGTTAATATTTGTTGAAAGTTGATTTATATTGCTTTTTTCTTTTGTTAATGTTAAAAAGGATACAATTTTAGGTATACTTATACAATTTTTATAGATAATGATCTTATTTATAGTCACTGCGGCGAGTTGGGGGGGCGCGAAATATTTTCTCTTTCCTAGGGGGGGCTTTGCAAAAATAATTGAGAAGCACTGCTATAGCTTATTTCCATTGTGTTGACACATGGCATCGAGGAAACAATCTGCATAAATTTGGTAACAACATCATCTGAAAGGCATCTACTGTAGTAATATTTTTCTTTAGGAGCCAAATAGTCAGAAATTGTAAAATCAAAGGTTAACAGACAATGGTCTGACAGTAGAAGGTTATGAGGAGACACTACCAGATTTTCTATTTCTATGCCATATGTCAGAACAAGGTCCAACGTAAGAACAAGGTCCAACGTAATGATGAAATAATGGCCACCTGACATACAGGGCATCTACCAGATGCTCTACAGCCTGGCGAAGGGAATGCCTAGTGCTGCAGAGCTGCTGTTGACACAGGGAGAAAGGCAAACATGAAACAACGGTACTGGAGCGATCCAGGGCTATGCCTCCTGGATGCTCTACAGCTCGGTGAAGGGAATGCCTAGTGGCGCAGAGCTGCTGTCGACACAGGGAGAAAGGCAAACATGAAACTTAGGGGACTGGAGCGATCCAGGCTGCCCATGCAGTCTGGAGGATGAGGAAGAAAAGCAGAGTCAGCCGTAACACCAAGGGATTAAACAAACTTAAAGTGACTGGCTGAATAACATGTTGGTGGTGAGAACCCAAACGTGGAGAACTAGCTGCCGCGTATGGAGGTGAATGCTCCGACAATCTCTTTCCACAAACGCAGCGAATAAATAATCCTGATGCTAATGACGAAAGAGATTGCCGGTGTGAGGAAGCGTGGGCTGGACATAATTGAACCTGGTGTGTAAAAGAGCGTGTATGAGCATGTGAATGGGAATGAATGGAGTGTGTGCATGTGTGTGTGTGTATGTGTGTGAACAGCCGTAATGAAGCACTTGACAGGAAGAGGGGGCGTGCCTGAGCTGTCAAGGAGTGAAGGACCCAAACAGCTCCCTGACGTGCTCGACGGGAAATAGGGCAAGAAAACAACAATAAGTCAGAACTGGGTTTGGAACAACCAAACCCAGATTCATGACAATTTGTCACTTGAGAAAACACACTTCATTATATTTATGCTCTTTGGCAGATGTGGAGTGGCCAAAATTCACATTTTTAAGCCTAAACCTGGATCTAAAGTCAGTAATACTGAAATCAAACTATTATCAGTTTCTTTATACAAGAGAGGCCGTCTCTATAAGACCCGCTGCTTCTCCCTGTGTGACTCTGCTGCAGAAACTAGGCTGTATAAACACTGGAGGATGTTGAACTGGGCGTCAAATTCAGGATAACTGAAGAAAAAAAAACAGACTCTGGTCCAGAAATGTCTTAATTCTCAGAAAAGTTCAATGAACCTTACCGAGTTCATGCTTTCCGGGGTTATCTGATATCTCCATGACATAGAGTTTGAGGCCCATGTAGCTTCTCCCTATGGTGTAGATACGGGTGATGTCCGGGCATTCCTCAGACACGGACTTCATGAGCTTCAGGGATGAAAGGACAATTCAGACTGAAGGACTTTAAAGAGTTAAATTTGAACTCTGAGTAAATCTGCAAACAGATTAAGAGGCTGAGTAAAAACTGCCGTGTTTACGGGAGACACAGTTACTCATCCTGTGTTCACGCTAACCTTCCTCATCTCTTTGTAGTTGTGGTGTCTGAAGTCCAGACCATTCTTTGATCTGTGTTCAAGCTCCGAGGAGTAGATATCAGATGGATCTACGAGGAAACCACAGGAACTTACTCTGTATTCATGACAGAAGCCAACATCAGTTTTGTATTTTGTGGCATTATTTAAGAAGAATATCCTGTTCTGGAAATAAATAGTTCAAATGAATCACTCACATAGCTTGGTAGAGAGGCCAGAAATTGTGCTCAAGGAAAAGTACTGTTATTTTATGATATTAATAACTCAAGTACAAGTAATAGAGTAGTCGCCAAAGAAATTATTGAGTAAAAGTAAGAAGGTATCTCCTCAAAAGTTCCTTCTAACAATTTATAAGGTTTTTCTCTTAAATTTCGAGCTGTTTTCTCATATTTTATTAATTTATGACTTTTCTCACAAATTTACTATAGTTTTCTTTTAATTTTAGAACTATTTTCTCATAAATTTGCCATTTTCTCGTTTTCAGACTTTTTTTTTCAAATTTAAGACAGTTTTCTTCTTTATCTTCTAAATTTGCACATTTTTTAATTTAACATTTGTAACTTACTTTGATAAATTTGTGACCTTTCTACACAGATTTATAACTTTTTACTCATGAATATGAAACATTTTTTTCTTGTAAATTATTGTGACTTTTAACCTACTTCAAGGAGGTAATGCGATCATGTCGGTTAGTTTTGTTTGTTTGTATAATTGTTAGCAGGATCACGCAAAAACTACTGGACAGGTTTTTGATTATATTTTCACCAGATGTGGCCCTTGGACTACAGATGAACCCATTAGATGTTGGAGGCAATCGACATCAGGATGCAGATTTTGAATCATTTTTTCCACTTTCTTTAACATTTGATTTGCGCACCCGGATCACCTGCAAAATTTAATGGGTTCATCTGTAGCCCAAGGGCCACCTCTAGTGAAAATTTCATCAAATTTGTCAGATCGACAAACAAACACATTCTGAGAGACAGGGCCGTGCGGAGGTATGCAGTCTCTGAGTGCCCTCTAGTTTTCCTTATATATTTGGATTTTTTCTTGTAAATTTGCAACTTTTCTGTCACTAATTTGCAAGGTTTGTTACTTGGATGTGCTTTTCAGAGGAAAATCAAATATAAACTGCCCTCTTATGTAATCCAAATCAAAATGAAATATTTCCTGAGACAGAGTAAAAGACCTCCTCACAAAAGGATATATTTGTGAAAAAAGTTACTAGAGCTACAACTACCCACCTCTGGTCACAGTTACAGTTCTACCTACCATTAATTCGACATCCCAGTATCTCAGCCCTGAGGCAGATGGTCCCGTTGGGGTACCAGGTCTGTGGGTTGATGCGGATGAAACGGGCCACTGTGGGGACGGGAAGGAGCCCAAGGACAGGGCTCTCTGGATCATGGCTCCCTTCAAATACCTGCACAAGTCAACGAGAGGATGCTGAATATCAAACATTTTAAAATCCTTTTAAAGTGCTTTTTAAAAAAGCTGTAGAAAGACAGAAAATATGCCTTTGCCTGAAGTGTCAAGCATACTTGACCTAAAATATGAAATTAGAAGCTTTTCTCTGATATTTATGTTACCTAAAAAGGCCTCTTTCACAGTAGCCACAAAAACTAAGGGTTAACATTTGTTACTATGGGCATACAACAAAATTGCCAGTGTCAAACTAAAACTGAAAATTGTCTGTATGTGTCAACTCTTTTCTATAGTTGAATTTAACACCCTCAGGGTTACAGTTATAAAAATTAATTAGTGGCCTGCATTTACCTATTTGAAGTAAAAATGGCTGCCATCAAAATTGCCCGCAATGCATTCTAGCAACATTAACATCCCCTACACACACACACATGCACACACACACACACACACACACACAAATAAACAGCCTGCATGTAGTGGCAAAATATAATTGTGTTTATACAGTATATATACAGTGGTGTGAAAAAGTGTTTGCCCCCTTCCTGACTTCTCATTTTTTTGTATGTTTGTCACACTTAACGGTTTTGGCTCCCTTCCTGTTCACCCTTTATACTGCGGACTTCTCACACAACACAACACACTGCCATCTACAGAAGTTCTCTGACGACTCTGTGAGCGTCGGCCTCATCTCCAACGGAGATGAAGCTGAGTATAGAGGACTTATCCAGGACTTCGTGGACTGGTGCCATCGGAACTGCCTCCAGATCAACGTGAGGAAAACTAAGGAGCTGGTGGTGGACTGCCGCAGGCAAGGACAACCCCTCACAGCACCAGTAAACATCCAGGAAGCAGACACTGTGATGGTGACATCCTACAAGTACCTGGGTGTTCATCTGAACAATAAACTAGACTGGTCACACAATACCGACGCACTCTACAAGAAGGGACAGCACAGGCTGTTCCTACTGAGGAGGCTCAGGTCTTTTGGTGTACAAGGGGTGCTCTTGAAGACATTCTATGACACGGTGGTGGCATCAGCCATCACTTTTGGAGCGGTCTGCTGGGGCAGTGGCATTACAGCAGCCGATAGGAAGAGACTGAACAAACTAATCAAGAAAGCTAGCTCTGTCCTGGGGCAACGCCTTGACCCAGTGGAGGAGATAGGGGAGAGAAGGACGGTGGCTAAACTGTCATGTCTGCTGGAGTCCGAGTCCCACCCTATGCAGGGTGAACGCACTGAGGAGCTCATTTAGCAGTAGACTACATCATCCTAGGTGCGCGACCGAGAGGTTTCGCAGGTCCTTCCTACCTACGGCTGTCGGACTGTATAACCTAAGCAGGGCTGCTCGCAGAGACAGCAAAAAAACGTGACGACCTAATAGTATTGAATGCAAAAGACGCAACAGACTTACACAAATGGTCCCCTCCAGTATACAGCTAGGACAATATTAGTCGCTATGGAGGGTGACAATATGTATGGGTACATATTCATACCATGTAGGGTAACTAAATAGATGGTTATGCTGTTTATTCCATCTAGCTACAATGCTCTGCACTGTGTGTATATATATTTATATATTTATGTGTTCATATGTATATTCACTGCTCTTATTTTCTTATCTTCTAAATTATTGCTCTGAGTGTTGCTATCCCTGTGCTATTGCAATCCTGGAATCTTCCCATTGTGGGACTAATAAAGACTTATCTTATCTTATCTTAAATGTTTCAGATCATCAAACAAATTTAAATATGAGAAAAAGATAACACAAGTAAACACAAAATGCAGTTTTTAAATAAAGGTGTTTATTATTAAGGGTAAAAAAACAATCCAAACCTACATGGATGGCCCTGTGTGAAAAAGTTATTGCCCCCCCCCCCATTCCATTAAAACATAAATTAACTGTGGTTTATCACATCTTTGGAAAGCTGAGTTCAATTTCCCTAGCCACACCCAGGCCTGATTACTGCCACATCTTTTCTCAATCAAGAAATCACTTAAATAGGATCTGCCTGACAAAGTGAAATAGACCAAAAGATCCTCAAAAGCTAGACATCAGGCTGCAATCCAAAGAAATTCAAGAACAAATGAGAAACAAAGTAACTGAGATTTATCAGTATGGAAAAGGTTATAAAGTCATTTCTAAAGCTTTGGGACTCCAGAGAACCACAGTGACAGCCAGTATCCACAAATGGCGAAAACATGGAACAGTGGTGAACCTTCCCAGGAGTGGCCGGACGACCAAAATTATCCCCAGAGTGCAGTGACAACTCATCCAAGAGGTCACAAAAGACCCCACAACAACATCCGAAGAATTGCAGTCTTCACTTGCCTCAGTTAAGGTCAGTGTTTATGACTCCACCATAAGAAAGAGACTGGGCAAAAATGGCCTCCATGGCAGAGTTCCAAGACGAAAACCACTGCTGAGCAAAAAGAACATACTGTAAAGGCTTGTCTCAGTTTTGCCAGAAAACATCTTTATGATTCCCAAGACATTTGGGAAAATACTTTGTGGACTGACGAGACAAAAGTTGAACTTTTTGGAAGGTGTGTCTCCCATTACATTCGGCGTAAAAGTAACACAGCATTTCAGAAAAGGAACATCATACCAACAGTAAAATATGGTGGTGGTAGTGGGATGGTCTGGGGCTGTTTTGCTGCTTCAGGACCTGGAAGACTTGCTGTGGTAAATGGAACCATGAATTCTGCTGTCTACCAAAAAATCCTGAAGGAGAATGTCCAGCCATCTGTTTGTGACCTCAAGCTGAAGCACACTTGGGTTCTGCAGCAGGACAATGATCCAAAACACACCAGCAAGTCCATCTTCAAATGGCTTAAGAAAAACAAAATGAAGACTTTGGAGTGGCCTAGTCAAACTCCTGACATGAATCCGATTGAGATGCTGTGGCATGACCTTAAAAAGGCAGTTCATGCTCAAAAACCCTCCATTGTGGCTGAATTACAACAATTCTGCAGAGATGAGTGGGCCAAAATTCCTCCACAGCGCTGTAAAAGACTCATTGCCAGTTATCACAAATGCTTGATTGCCGTTGTTGCTGCTAAGGAGTGGCCCAGCCAGTCATTAGGTTTAGGGGGCAATCACTTTTTCACACAGGACCATATAGGTTTGGATTTTTTTCCCTTAATAATAAACACCTTCATTTTAAAACTGCATTTTATGTTTATTTTTGTTTGATGATCTGAAACATTTAAGTGTGACAAACATACAAAAAAATGAGAAATCAGGAAGGGGGCAAACACTTTTTTACACCCCTGTATATATACATGTTAAGTATAAACAGGTCAGTTAACTTCATTAACTGACATGTTTTCTTCCTCTTCTCTCATAAATGTGTGATTTTAAGCTCATTCCAGCAAAGCTGAAAGGAACTAAACTGATGGTGCTGCATCCATCCATCTGTCCCCATTTCACAAAAATCACTACTCCTTCTGGGCAATTGCCCTGGTGCTCAGCAAACTCACACACAATGATCCTTAGGTGGGCCTGAATCCAGGTTGTGCTCAAGGTAGAGGTCAAAGGTCAGGAAGTCTAGGCACTCATGAGGTGGTTTCATCTGTTATTGAAGGTCAGATTTTTTTTGTTTGGTTGTTTCTTAAAATTGTTACATTTCCTCATACATTTTCAGCTATTTCCATGTAAATGTTAGATTTTTTTCTTCTAAATTTGCAGTTGTGTCTTTTTTTATTGCATACTTGTTAATTAAACTTTTAATTTTTTGTATTTTTAGCGATTCCTGTAAAGCCAAAAAGAGATGCGGTGACACAGTCCGTTGTCCGCCTGTCCATCCATCTGTCCACATTTTAAGGAGTCGTTTCTCCTCCTAGGCAATTGCCCCAATGCTCACCAAACTCACATGCAATGATCCTCAGGTGGGTCTGCATCTACGTTGCAGTTAAGCTCAAGGTCAGGCTGGGTGCTCTCACGTGGCAGTTTCATCATGCAGGAATGAGCTACTCTGGTTGTGTTGCACAATTGAGGTTTTTCTTTAACATTTTCGTTTTCATAATTTTTTAAAGGCAAAGTAAAGCCTTTTTTCAGCTATGTTTGAGACTCATTCTCACAGATTTACAACTTTTTTCTCATATATTCATAACATTTCTAATATTATGAATTGGAAACTTTTTGTCTATTCTTTTATGCCACAGAGTGATATGGGCTATGGCCAAAGAGCTGCATTTGGCAGACCCCAAAAAGTGAACTCTGAGGACTAATAACTCTAGCCAGATGATTATTTTTTATTTATGAAATGGTAAATTGAGTGTCAAAACAAACCCGTCACTGTGTAGGGTTACAATATAAACCACAGATGTGTAATTGTCCCTATAACTAGGAGGAAACTATCTTGTATAAACACCAGAAAACTAATCATTTTCTTCAGAACTCCGGATGAGCTCAGCACCAAATCTCTGGAGTCAGCTAAAAGTATTTGTGATAAAACATACCACAAGATTATGACCTCTTTGTCTGAGGTGGGGGACTTTCAAATGGAATTTTTTTTTTTCTGCAAGGATTTTTCCATCCACCCAGTTCCATGGGAAGATCCAATTTTCCAAAATTTAAACCAATGCACTAGCATGTGTGGTCTAACAGAAAATAAAAACCTTGCAGCTGAGTGGCAGACCTTTAATCTCTTTGTTTAACACAGCAAGGCTGTCAAGGCATGGGTTGGGCCCATGTCCTCGCCTTGTTTTATAGTTTGTATTTTCTTGTCACCAGGACATAGCCTCAACTCACGTCCTTGCCTTGAGTTATTATTGTATTATTTTCTGTGTTTTTGTTCTTGCTCATTATTAGTATTTTCTCAGTCTCAGTTGGTTATTATTATCGCTGCTTTAGCTTCAGTTCTGTTTAGTCATTAGGTTTATTATTATCATGGCTCTAATTATGTTCTAGATTATTTATCCTGCTTTGTCTGTTCACTGTCCTAGTCCTGGTCATGTCTCCCCTGGTCCTTTGTTCATGATTCATGTGTATCCTTTGTTTTTAGATACCCCTTTTGTCTCAGCCCCTCATGTCTCCTGTACCTGTAGCCACTTCCCTGATGTCGCCAGTTGCCCTTGATTGTTCCCACCTGTTCTGTGTTCATTGATTACCCGTTGTCTACTTATGTCAGTGTGAGTCTTTGTCTCATTGAGGACGACCACTCCTCCAACACATCAGAACGAGCCTTCAGACTCCTGGAAGGCGCCTCCAGAGTCATTGAGGACTTCCCAACACTCTGGCATTACCCCCAGCTTGCTGGACTCCTGCGCATCGTACCCTGTCTGCAAGTGGCGGTCCAGGTGCTGGTGGAGACATCGCCGGCAGTCAGAGGGGGGCGGAGGAAGAAGAAGCAACAGCAAGCAGAGGGGAGACGCGGCTCGCGGTGGGGTATGCAGTGGCCCGGCCTTTCTACTCCACTGGAGGCATTGCAGACCTCCGCATCCTCCTCCCGCTGCTCCATATCAGCCCCACACCATCAGGTGGCAGCTTCTTGTCAGGTGAGCTCCATGAATCCCCAGGTGGACTCATCTGATTCCCCAGCAGCAGCGGAACGGGAACTAAGGCAAGTACCTCTTCATTTTTCTACATCTGCAAATGAAAGGTCTTGCCTTGTTCCCGGTGAGAGGGCTCAGCGGCAGCCAGTTACCACCACTGCTGAGCTCTCTCTCCTGGTATCTGCTGTCATCCCTGCTGCCGCTTTCATCTCACCTTCCTCACCCGTGTTTCCGCTCTCTTCTTCCCTGAGCGCCTCGTCTGATGAGCAGTCAGCTACGGAGGCTGGTGCGCCTTCGCCGTCTGTTCCTGAGGCCAGTACACCTTTGCCATCTGTTCCTGAGGCCGGTGCACCTTCGCTGTCTTCTCCTGAGGCCGGTGCGCCATCACCGTCTGTTCCTGAGGCTAGTGTGCCACCATCATGTGTTCCAGAGGCCGGTGAACCTCCGCCATCCATTCCTGAAGCCGGTGTGCCTCCACCGTTTGTTTCCGAGGCCGGTGTGTCTCCGCCGTATGCTGTTGAGGCTGATGCACCTCTGCCATGTGTTCCAGAGGCTGGTGAGCCTCCGCCATCTGTTCCTGAGGCCGGTGCGCCTCCAACATTTGTTTCGAGGCTGATGCGCCTCCACCATGTCCTACTGAGGCCGGTGAACCTCCATCAAGTGTTCCACAAGCCGGTGAGCCTCTGCCATCCATTTCTGAGGCCGGTGTGCCTCCACCGTTTGTTTCCAAGGCCAGTGCGCCTCTACTGTCTGCTGCTGAGACCGGTGCGCCTCCACCTGCTGTTCCAGAGGCCGGTGCACTTCCGCCATTTGTTCCAGAGGCCGGTGCACCTTCCTAATTTGTTCCAGAGGCCAGTGTGCATTCGCCGTCTGTTTCTTAGGCTGGTGCACCTCCGCCATTTGTTCCAGAGGCTGGTGCGCCTCTGCCGTTTGTTCCAGAGGCTGTTGCGCCTCCGTCATGTGCTCCTGAAGCTGGTGCATCTCCGTCATGTGTTCCAGAGGCAGGTGTGCCTCCATCTTCCACACCTGAAGCTGCTGCGCCTTCAGGCGGATGCTCAGTTGATAGAGCATCCGCCCCACACCCGGGAGGCAGGGGTTCAAATCCCGGCCGGGTCATGGTGAAAACCATATAAAAGCGGAACTTCCTGCCGTCCAGCTTGGTACTCAGCAATAATGGAATGGAAGAGGGAAATCTGTGGCGGCGCCTTGTATGGCAGCGGCCCTCTGATTCTACATATGGGGTGTGTGTGATTAACACTGTAGATAGGAAAAACACAATTTCGTTCTACTGTACATGATTGGTTGTATGGTTGAATGACAATAAAGGGTGATTTAATTTAATTTAATTTTAATAATCTGTACCTGAGGTTGGTGCGCCTCTGTCTCCTGCAATGGAAGTCATCGCACTTGTGTTGTCTGTCGCTGAGGCCGGCGCTCGCTTGTTGTTAATGGTCGCTGAGCTAGAGGCTCTCCTGCTGCAGTCTTGTGAGCTGGAAGACCCTCTGTCTTGTGAGCTGGAAGACCCTCAGGCACAGCCTCTTAAGCTCAAAGTTTCTCTGTTGTTGCTCCCTGAGCAGGCAGCTTCTTTGTTGTTGTCATCTGCTGAACAAGGAGCTCCCCTGCAGTCAGCCCCAGAGCTCAAAACTCCCACATTGCTATCTCCAGAGCCTGCAGCTCCCTTGTTTTTCCCCCCAGAGCAAGAAGATCCTTTGTTCCAGCCTTCTGTTGAGCTAAAAACTCCCAAGTTACTATGTCCAGAAGCAGAAGCTCCCATGTCATGGTTTCCTGAAATTAAAGTGCCCCTTCCATCATGTCTCAACGTATCTTGCTCTCCAGTCTGGTGGTCCAGGGACTCTGGTAGACCACCTGACTTGCTGTGTTTCCTGGCCTGGGGGCCCATGAACTTTGGCAGGTTCCTTGATCCACGCTGTTCTGTGGTCTGGTGGCCTAGGCACTCTGGGAGGCCAACCGATCCACCCTGTTCTCCGGATTGGGGGCCCATGGACTTCGGTAGACCCCCTGACCCGCCTTGTTCTCCGGTCCAGTGGCCTAGGGACTCTGGAAGGCCACTCAACCCGCCTTATACTCAGGGGTCTTGGACTCTGTTTGGCCCCCTCAAACTGAATCTCATGTTAAACTGTGTGTGGGAAGGAAAGGGGGTGGGGGGGATTTTTTTGGCCCGCCTGGCCTTGTGCCCCCACTGCCCACCCTGGGAAGGTGATCTTTGTTATTGTAAGAAGGTTGTCTGGAAGTTGCCCCTTAAGAGGGGGGTAATGTCAAGACATGGGTTGGGCCCATGTCCTCGCCTTGTATTTTCTTGTATCTTTGTATTTTCTTGTTACCGGGACATGGCCTCAACCTACATCCTCGCCTTGAGTTGTTGTATTATTTTCTGTGTTTTTTGTTCTTACTCATTATTAGTATTATCTCGGTCTCTGTTGGTTATTATATCTGCTTAAGCTTCAGTTCTGTTTGGTCCTTAGGTTTATTATTGTCATGGCTTTAATTATGTTCTAGATTATTTATCCTGCTTTGTCTGTTCATTGTCCTAGTCATGGTCATGTCTCCCCATGTCCTTTGTTCATGTTTTATCTATTTTTCGTTACCCCTTTTGTCTCAGCCCCCCATGTCTCCTGTACCTGTAGCCACTTCCCTGCTGTCTCCAGTTGCCATTGATTGTTCCCACCTGTTCTGTGTTTGTTGAATACCTATTGCCTATTTATGTCAGTGTCAGTCTTTGTCTTGTACGGTGTCCTTGCGTCATAAAGCGTGTTTGACACGCTTCATGCCATGCTTGCCATGTCAGGTCTTATCATTGCCACAGTCTTGTTTTGCCTTGCCATAGCCTTGCCTTTTGTTTGGTTTTGAGCCCTCGAGCTACAGTACGTCGGGGTTAGACCAGTTCTAGTAAAAGTATTTGAACTTGAGTCCTGTGAGTGGGTCCTACTTCCTAATACCAACCATGACAAAGTCAGTATTCCCCAAAGTGTACTTTAGTTTGTTTATTCACTGTGTTACATAATTAATGTCAGCCATAATTGTCCCTCATTCTTTAACTTTCTAGTACACATCTACTGTATTTCTTTTTTCCCCTTGTCCTGTCAGGCAGCTAGGTGAGCAGAACAGAAATCTGCTACCCTTATTGTGCCAAACAGATTTACTTTGCCAAAAGGAGCTTTGTACAGTACATACAGTATCTATGTACTGTATATTTTTGTAAACTCCTCTTGTAATAACTTTCAATACTTAATTTAAATTATTTTACCCATGAAAGACCCCACAGGAGGGGAATGGGGAGAGGAGGTGTGGGGAGGGGGAAAGAAAAGGGAAAGGAACAGACAAAGAAAACAAACAAACCAACAACTAAAACAAACAAAAAACAGACTGCTTCTTCCACCGAAGAGGTCTCTACCAGAGTCTGGTATCCGCACCTGTTAAAGGAGTGATATATGTGTGTGTGCGTCCGTGTGTGTGTGTATGAGAGCGCACACAAAATAAGTGTGTGCATGTGAGTAGTCTGTCAGGAAACATGAAGAGGGCGGCCGGTCACAGCAACCCCCCCTCCACACACACCCCGGAAACCCCGAGCAAGCAGGACAATGCCACCAGCCCCCACAGAGCACAATTGTCCGAGGCCAACAAGCCCCCAGAGAGCCAGGCATCCGCCTCAGGATGGATGGTTGAGGGAGGTGGGCCACCAGGCGACCAGCGCAGCAGGCCCACACCCATGGACCGGCCAACCTCCCGCCCCCCCCCAGTGACGCCAGTCCCCGAGCCCCAGGCGCCAGGAGGCTGGCACCCCCACCCCGCCCCTGACGCGAGCCTTCCCAGGCACCCCCCACAGCGGGCCCCACCCCAGCGCCACCGCCGCACACCCCAGGGACCCCCACACCCAAAGAATCCCCACCCCCACCCCCGTCCAGGGGAGGCTACGCAGCCAAAAGACACTACCCCCTCAATTCAGCACCTCCCGACCAGCACACACACCCATTCCCACGCATTCACACCCTCATGCTCTCATACGCATCCACATGCACTCATTCACTCTCGCTCACCCTCTCCCCCACACAATCCCACACTCGCATTCTCAGACCCACCCACTCTCTCCCACTCCTGTACCCGCTCAATCTCGCTCCTACTCCTCCTCAGTCACCCGCACTCACTCATGCTCACCCATACCCACACTCTCACCCGCACTCCGACCTACTCTCATTTATTCTTGCTCTCCCCCACACACTCAAAAACAAAAACAAAACCACCCCACCATCACCATCTCCACTTATCACTCCCTCGCTCTTGCTTACTCTCTTATTCAATCACTCTCTCACTCCCTTGCTCGCATCTATTCATTCAGCAGCACCCAGGGATTTTGACAACATGACGGGCCCCAGGCCCCCACTGGGCCCCCAGGAGAAGGAGGGCAACAGGGGTGGGGGAAGACCCCCCCCATACACGAATCATGATGGGTGTGTGTCAGTTGTGTGATGTGATTGTGTGCAGGTGTGTGAACTACCAGAGTGCAGTTAAAATTGGGGGGATGGCAGTTGGAGCACCACTAGCCACTGCGATAGGCAGGGGGGCTCCCATCCCCCCAAGCCCTCAGTATCTAAAATTGAGGGGAGGGCGGCCCCACTGCGCAGCAGACAGAGATACAGTATCTCCTTCACCGACACAGTGCGGCACACCCCCACCCCAAAACCCGAAGTGTATCCAATAAGATGTATGTTCCACCCAGAATCGGGGGGGGATGGGAATAAGGCTGGGAGGGAGGTGGTCCAAAAGGGAGCCTGTCCCTCCCCAGCTCGCAAACTAGTTCAGGAGGCCACGCACTGCCTCCAGATTCCAACCCAGGGTGAGGGCCACCAGGCCGAGCAGCCCAGGACCCGCCAGCGTCGCGCCCCAGTGCTCCCAGCACCACAAGCATGGTGGAGCAGCCACACCCACACATCTTGCACTCACGAACATACACAACAACAATAATCACAATAATGAACAATGGGCTGGACCTATTCAGCACCCCACATGCCAAGCAACACCTCAGTGTGCCCACCGCAAGCCCACAACCACCCACCCCAGACACACATCGACAGCAGCAGGCCACCCCGCAGCCACAGCCACCCCAGAGCAAACCAACGGCAACATGGTCACCAACCCGCGCCAATAGCCCCCTCCAACCACCCCTGAGCACCCACACACACCCAACACCAAAGACAACGGAGGCAATGCAACAAAGTGCCCCGCCCCGTGACACCACGGCAGGGCAGCTGGTAAAAGTAGGCCCTGAACCGCCAATCCTCAGGCCACCAGATGGTCCGCCCCACCCTCACCACCCAACGAGGTCCCCCCACACACATCCTCCACCCCCACATGTCGACCCACAGGTACCTGCACCCACACACACACACCCACGCCCACCCTCATGTGCACACACACACTTACCATCACACATGCCCACCTACACCCACACACAACCCCACATGCCTACACACAACACACACACACGTGCACATCTACTGTATTTCACTGCAGCACAAACGCTTCAAAATCTGTCTTCCATCTACAACATTTTTGTTCCCCAAATCAGAAAACACAAAAAAGGAATTCTTACCGCTTCTTTGCTCCCGTTCATGCATGGTTGCCAGGACACAGAGTCATTACTCAGCTGAACTTTATAGGTTTCAACCCAGTCCCAACTACAACAAAGAAATCATGTTGACAAATTAATTAGGCAAAGAATAGTCAAACTCTATCTGTGAAGTCCAAGCTGTACATGCTAAAAAAGTCAATAAGAAACTTAGATTTCCATTTACTTTCTTTCTGTTGTTAGTAGTTTTGAATCCTGGTACTACCTGACCTCCAGATGGAGTTTCGGCCTTGCAGGATGACCCCGGTGAACCGCATGAGGTGGATGGCATCTACTTCCAGCCACTGGTGCCGGTCCTTATACTCTGCACACCAAGCTCCATCATACAGATCTCCATCCTCAATGCCAGACTTTTTTTTAAAGGAAAGAAACTGTTACAGGGTTTCTGTCAACTGTAGAATCCATTAAACAGACCTCAGAAACTCCCGATTGGCTCCATGTGAGTCATTGCATAAGAGTCGTGTTGACCTAATTTCCAAATAACTGCCCACACACTGCAGAACAGATGTGGGGATGATCGGAAAGATAATCAGCACTTCTGAATCAGCACTTCTGAATCATATCTTTGTCTGCATTCAAGTACTCCTTATGTCCACTTCATTATGGAGGTCATTATTTATACAGAAGCAATAAAAGGACAAAAGTTATGAAGAGTTTGAGAACTTAAAAAAAATTGTGTGTTTTTGTAGGTTTTAATCTTCTGAAATGCGTCTATTGATCATGCGATATAACCCCCCCCCCCCCCACTAATTTCTCTCTAAAAACACACACACACACACAACCTTTACATTATTTCTGTCTCTGGAGAGCTATTTTAACTCTTCCGGGTTTGCTTCGGAACATCATAAACATGTTAGCCTTCATACCCGTTCACTGCTCTATTATTGGCCAACCTAATGTTGCAGAGATGCTGTGCACTCGAGCCAACAGTGATACTAGGCAGTTAACTTACCAAGCTTGGTTCACTTTGTTATTTTCTTTAGATTTCAGTCACCCTAATAGACATCACTGTTTCCACCTGTTTCATTAATCCACATGTGATAAAATATCTTGTGTCATTCTGGCTTAGGGTTGCCAACTTTCTCACAGCCAAATCAGGAACAGAGGGTTTTTAACTATTGGTTGGTGCTACGATGTTGTGGACATTAGTGTTGTCATAATACTGAGATTTTTTTTACCTTAATAATACCTTAAAAAATACTGTTATTCAATGTCATATTTAATACTACAAGGGAAAAAAATACCACACTGTATACCTAGAAATTTCAGATTTTACAGAATACAGAATCTCAGTTTAAAAATGTGTAATAGCTATGTATTTAATAATGGATTACATTCATCTAGCACTTTCCATGACACCCAAAGACGCTTTACAGTGAGTTCATTTTTCATTCACTCCACAGACAATAATAGTGGTAAGCTACCTCTGTGGCCACAGCTGCCCTGGGGCAGACTAACGGAAACATGGCTGCCAATCCATGCCAACGGCCTCTCCAACCACCACCGAACACTTATTCACATTCACACATCAGTGTCATGAACCATGAACACACTGGAGGCAAGGTGGGTGCCCAAGGACACAACAGCAAGGTGGGGGATTGGGATTTGAACCGCCAACCCTCCAGTTATTGGGCAACCTGCTGTACTTCCTGAGCCACTACGGCCTCACTTTTGTTTCTCTTTAAGAAATAATGCAACTTGGAGCTAGGAAACGCAGCTACACTAAAAAGTCAAATATAAGTAAAATGAAATAAATTAAGGCTGTTTATGTTTGTGTTTTTGTTTGACAAGATACTGTATTTATTCTTGCTGTGCAGTTTATGTGTTAGAAAATTTTACATGCTTTCCAATAGTTTTAACTTGTTTTGCGCAATTTGATAAGTCACATTTTCTTGCTCTGTTGGCAGATAATTTTACTTAAACGAAAAAAATTCTGACAATAGATAATTCTAGTTAAAATTTAAAAAAAAAATACCTGCCGACAAAGTAAGATTAAATTGCTTAAAACAAGTAAAAACTTTTGTATATAGTATAGGTAAGCGTCTTTCATTAACGACAATGCTAGGCAAATCATCTGTCGGCTGATCTTGTGCGCCTTGTCTAGAGTTTTTTAAGGTAGTTCTGCTTGTCGAGATCACAGCCCTGGTGAAGTAATGGTCTCCATACAGCTCGATCCTGTGTCAGAGTGCTCCAGGTTTCTGGTCTGATGCCAGAATCCTAAAGTTTCTTTTTAGTAGATTTTTATATCTTAGCCTTGGCCTTCCAGTCAGACGTATGCCTTTCAGTACTCCATGCAGCATCTGGCGAGGGATCGGATTATTTGCCATTCTTTTCACATGACCAGCCCATCTAAGTCTGGTGAACGTCAGTCTCGATGAAAGAGGTTCTCAGCGAGTAATTTGAAAGAGCTCTTCATTTGACATCTTGTCACGCCACGTCTTTCCGAGTATGAACCGCAGACTCCTTGTGTGGAAGGCATTAATTAGACTCTTGACTGCAGTATGTAGGCCAGCTTTCTGCTCCATATATAAGAATGCTTAGAACGCATGCTTCGTATACTCTGGTTTTGGTACACACAGAGAGGTGTTTGTTTCTCCATACATGACTGGTAAGCCGACCAAAGGTGGTTGAAGCTTTTCCAAGCTGAACTGAGAGCTCTGTGTCAATAGTGTTGTTGCGAGATATAGTTGAGCTGAGATAGGTAAACTTTTCAATATCTTCCAATGGTGTATCATTTATGGTGAAAGTGTGACCATCCACTGAAAGTGACATCATAACCGTTTTCTTCAGACTAATCACCATACCAAATGTACTACACGAGTCAGCAAAGCATTCCAACATCTTCTGTAATTGTTTGGGAGTTGAAGCACAGAGTGCTACATCATCAGCATATAGAAGCTCTCTAACAATAAACTTCTGTGCCTTGGTTCGCACCTTGAATTTAGTTATGCTGAAGAAGTTTCTATCATCGCGTGACGGCATTGCCAGCCCAGTATGGTCGGATAAGCTGGAATAACCATGACTGAACACATATGAGAAGTAAATCCCAAACAGAATGGGAGCTAATACACAACCTTGTTTAACACCTTGTTTGATAGGGAAGCAGTTGGACACTTCTCCATCGAACTGTACGGTAGCTTGCATGGCATCGTGAAAACATTGTATGAGAGACAGAAGATTAGGAGGTCAGCCTGCTTTCTCAAGTATCAGGAATAATGAATTCTTGTGTATTGTCGAAAGCCTTTGTGAGCTCGACAAATGCATTGTAAAGGGGCTGTAGCTGTTCTCTAGCTTTCTCCTGTATTTGTCAAAGAGCAAAGATCACATCTGACATTGAACGGTTAGCCCTAAACCCACACTGAGATTCAGGGTAAATTTCTTCTGCAATCTCCTGGAGTCTTTGTAAGACAATTCAGGGCAGAACTTTCCCTGCAATGCTTAGCAACGATATACCGCGATAATTATTACAATCTCCTCTGTCACCTTCATTCTTGTATAACGTGGTTATCTTCAAATCTTTAAACTCCTGGGGAATCTGTTTTGTAGCCCAGCACTTTAACAAGAGCTTGTGTAGATGGCTAGCTATGAGCAGTAACCCTGCCTGTAGCAGTTCTACTGGAATTTGATCTGTTCCAGGGGCCTTGCCCGTATTTTAACTTTTCAATTGTTGATATAACCTCAGCAATATTGGGTGGCTTATCCAGGTGAAGGTGGCGTTGGCTATTCGGTAGGCTATTCAGGGTGTGTTCACAGACTGTTCCTTCTACTCCATACAGTTCGCTATAATGCCCAATCCATCGATTCAACTTCTTGTCTCTATTTTCTATGCAAATACTTAAACAAAAAAAATTCTGTCAATAGATAATTCTAGTTAAAATTAGAAAAAATATCTGCCAACAAGCTAAGATTAAATTGCTTAAAACAAGTAAAAACTTTCATAAAGCAAGTAAAATCTTACAGAAAACTGCACAACAAAAAGAAGTTCTTGTCTTGTCAAAATTATCTTGTGAGAGAAAAACAAGCATAAAGCCTTGATTTAGGATATTTTTATCTTACTGAGAGTTCTCTTTTTACAGTGTTACAGATGCTACTGCCTCCAGCATAAAATTGCATCAGTTAAGTATTCCTGATTCAAACAAGCACAACAGCAGCAGCAATGGAACACCTGCACAGGTGGCTGGAAACTACACTGTATGTCTTAGCTTTTTAGAAGTGCTTTCTTCTGGCCTTCTTTAACGAAAAATCATTCATTCTGCCCTTTAAGTCCAGCTCACGAATATCATCATATTCTATGGATGCATGCTTGATCCAGTCTACTTTTTACCAAGTTCGGAGTCCACTGTCCCAGGCACAGCTGTCTGATGTAAGCAATCATGACCTTTCTTCTCCCTTCTCCTCCAGGTGAGTGCTTTAACGGCCAACCTGTCTCTTCCGTGCATAATTAACAGCCTCCTCCATTCAATGCTCCAGCTTAGAAAGATCCTTTATGCTTGGGGATTTTTTGAGCAATTTGTTTTCCCTAAGCTCTTTTCCTGTCAATAATTTTATGAGTGCCACTTTCAAACTTTTTTCATTTTGACCAAGCTAATTACTTACGCCTCACTGGTGCTTGCATAGTCACATGTCAAAACAGTTCCTCTGATAGGCTATTGTTACGTGATACCCAGGGCACTTGTAAATTAGACCAATCAGCAGCCACACATAAATATCAAGTGATGGATGTAGAATGTGACCAATTAACAACAATGTGATCTTTTCCATTGGCTCATGATAGGCCCTGATCTTCGTAGGCCCCTGGGCTTCAGACCAGCCTAGCCCGTTCATTAAGGTGGCCTTAAATATATGGGACAATGCATGTCCTACTCAGGACAAACATATTTAGCCCAGTAAATGGGACGTCCTGGCTAAACTGGGACAGTTGGCAACCCTATTCTGGCTTATTTTGTTATATTTTCACTCTGATGCTACATCGAACCATTAGCATTAGCTTGGCTAGGCAGTTGGCGTCAGTGAGTCTGAAAGTGCCTTCACACCAAACGCGAACGGGCAGCGCAAATGCATACAAAGTCAATGGAAAGAGGCGAGCACACGTGAAATTGCGCATTCGTGCGTTCACATCCGAGCGATAGTGCTAGCTATGAGATTCTGCCATCATCAGAGTAGAAGTATCAACATTGGAAAGTAAACTAATTTGAAAATGAGACTGCACTCACTTGCAGACAGAAGGACCGGGAGCTCTTCAGCTAAATCGGGATGTCGAAGTTATTTACCCATGGATTCCTACCACGGACATGCTAACAAGGCTAGCAAGCTAGCAACGTAAACACCCATCTTCTTGTGACGTTTTGGAGGCAGAGACAGCTTTTTCAGGTAAGCCCCCTTTCGGATAATGTAAACTTAAAGGCCAAATGTCACGTAACAGGGTACTTTAAATATCTTGAAACTAGATATAAAAGGGAACCGATCCGTTCGGGTCTTGGTGCATATGCTTCAGTAACAACGGAATATTCGTTAATTTAAAACTGCCGCGCTTGGCCTGACACGGCCCCTGGAATCGCCTGGGGAAGAAGGCGGAAGTGACGAAATCGATTGTACCCTAGTTTGATGCTTGGGGTATTTCAATTGATTGTTTATATGGAGACTGGAAGGTTGAAGTGAGCAACAAGAAAGAAAAAATTGGATATTTCACCCATACCTTAAAACGGGACTATCAGGGACAGCTGGGTAATAAGGGACACTTCTCTGGGAAATGTTTTCATACCTGTCAAGTGAAACGTTTTCGCCGTACTTCAACACCGTAAAAAGCGGCTATAAGGGACGGCGGAGCAACAAGGGACACCTCTCTGGGAAATGCCCCAAATGCAACTCGTGTTGTTATTGTCAAATATTTTAAGGATTCATGGATATTTGACAATAACAACACAACTCAGCGTCCGGCGCAAAATTAAAAAAAAAAGCAGAATTCTGTATTTGTCAGGCGATCTCTCTCTGTTCCGCAACCGCTGCACAGCTGAACGTGTTAAACCATTGTCCTAATGACTTCTCATTGTAGTGAGAATAGCTCACGCTGAGCGATCAGCCCGCCCCGACAATCTGACTAATGATTGACTCCACACTTCTCATTGTAGTGATAATAGCTCAGGCTGAGCCATCTGCCAGCACCAGCTGTGGGGGATCACACACAGGACGTGCTCCGCAACACACTCAATTTTTTTTCCCGTATATTTTTCTTTTGGGCATACAGAAATGGCAATACGCCCGTTTTTGCTAAAATTGCATTTTCCCCGTATTTTCCTTAAAATATTTGACAATAACAACACGAACTACATTTAAAACATTTCCCAGAAAAGTGTCCCCCACCACTCCGCCGTCCCCCACAGCCGCGCTTGGCACCAAAATACGGCGAAAACGTCTCACTTGACAGGTATGCGCCTCCATTTTCATATTGATCTGGTCAATTTCTTGACAGCAGCGGCTCTCCTCCACTGTAATAATAATGGCTTCCGAAAAATTAATATTTATGGGGTGCCCTCGACAGACCCCCTTCGGCTTCGCAATTCTGGAGGCGATTAATGTCCAGTTCAATGACATTTTCCACTGGTTCTGCTCTCTGGTCATCGTTGGAACTGTTGTCATCAGACAAAGCATCTGATTCCGTCTCGGACGGCTCGAACCTGTAAGGTTCAATGCCTCTGTCACTGTCTGAACCACTGACAAAAAAAAAGACAAAAAAAAAAAAGACAAAACTAAACTAATTTGTTCACAATCGCTGTCACTTTCCGTCATGATTGTCCAATGTTGATAAGTGTGAATGTGGATAGGCAGGGCAGCCAGGGTACAACTGGTGATGTCAAAAACATGGGCGTGGTCTGGACTGGCTGTCACAAGCCAGCAAGCAAGGTGGGGCCTTCACCTGGTGTATTTTGTGCAATTATGTAAATACAGGTGGGTGATATGGTCTCCGGTATGAATATTTGGTTTAAGCTATGTGTATTTTATCTAAATTCGTTATTTAGAAAAAAAAATTACGTGACATTTGGCCTTTAAGCATGACGTTATTTGGGGGATTTCCACAACAGGCTGAACACAGCTGCGGAAGTTATAAAGGCAACTTTGCCTGTCTGTATCTCACTCAGACGGTGAATTCATGTCTATTCGTGTGTTTACATTGCGTTATAATGTAATCATGCCACACAAAAAATTTGCCCGTTTGCGTTTGGTGTGAAGGCATCTTAACAGCATTAGAGCTCAGGCAGGGCACCTGGCTGTAGCATAACTGTTGATCTGGATGGTTTTAACCTCTGTTTTCTATAAATTTTATTCACACCAGGACTGGAATCCTTATTCTTCTACCATCACTTGACCTAATATGTAGTTCTTAGACATTATTTTAGTTTATTGTAGTTTGTTTTTGTTAAACAAGACCCAAGGTGCCAGCTGATGCTAGCAGCTAGCAAAAGCCTAGGGCCACCATTCAATCTTTCACAAATGTTTCTGTGCTTATTGTACTCCGGGGACTGGTCGCATCCTATCACCCACTGAAACTACACACCCCTGTCCACCAGTGATAGTTTATTTCATTCATTCTTTAGCACAAATGCATGTTAGCTGGTTCAGTCTTGTTATCCAAGCTAGGAGCTAGCCAGATTAGTAATAATGACATGAGGGAGGGCAGAGTTAACTGTGGTTCTTGGGCATTTAAAGAGACATGTACTGAAACGAGCCATTCTGAGGAAGGCTGCAAAAGATGATTCACAATGATGCTGCAAGAATTAAAGTCAATGTGACCAAAATATGTCACAAACATTTCATTAAGACCTGTGGGAGTTGTCAACATGTGGAAAGTAAATGGGACCTCTAAAAGATTCAAAATGGGGAAATGCACTGTTTTATTCGAGTATTCAGTAATGTAACCAACAAAGCCACATGGATCCCAATTTATTTCTCCCCTTTAGTTTCCTGGTGTTTGAACATGATCCAGACTGACCTGGATATTCAACCTCCCTCGGTGAGGACCCAGACCCATTCTCTGGTACGAGGAAGCTTGTATCTGGCTGTCATCAACCCGCAGAGACTCCAGGCCAAGGGGAGGACAGTCTGGGTTGCAAACAAAAAGCAATCACAGAGATAAAATCTTTGACTTTGTGTCTGCAGATGTTGATCCTTCACAGAAATCGCCCTGGGCCTAACAGATGAAGGGGTTAAACTCTTCGTGACGTGTATGAATAAGTAAACATGTAAAATGAGCTCCCAGTGGTTATGTGGAACAGCTGTAATGATTCTGGGTTAAGTTCAGGGGGAGTTTGGAAGTTTTCACCTCCCCCATCTCTTAACGGGAAGAGAAAGCTGCAGATAAGCGAATGTGTGGAGGCTTAGATGTAATGCGAGACATGTTTGGAAAAGTCATATGTTCAGCAGAGCAGACAGGAGAACTACTACAGTTGCGGGGTGTTTTCTGGTTCTGGGAACAACTAAAAACATTCCCATCAATCACAAAGTAAACCCTGACAGACCAAAACAGTTTTGTTTTTCTGTTTTAGGTGGTGGTATTTCACAAGAGCACCATCAAACTGCAAGAAAAGGGAATAAATGTGCCTGGTTTAAGGTTTATTTACATTAGAACTTCATACAAAGTGTGAAGAAAAATCTTTTGAGTAGAAATATTTTTTCAATATTAGTGGATCTGTGGGGAGACTTGAATAACGAAACCGAATTGTCTTTCATTCCAGTTTATTCAAGAAATCATTCCACTGTCTGCTCTCGTTCTTGAGTAGCGAACAAAAAGAGTGAACACACCAAAGTTCTCTCATTTAAACATTCTGACATCAAACCATTTCCCTCGCGGGGGAAATCACACATCTCTCTCAAAATCTCTTTATTCACATTCATTAGCCTTTTATTTACATAACTCCCCCTTCTCTCTTCCCGAGCCTCAGTGGTCAGGAAGTCTTCTGTCCCCTGTCCTCCGCAGGGGGGTCCAGGCTCTGTGGCTCCGCACCGCAGGGGGCTGGCTCTCCTTCATCGTGGTTAAATCACATATGCAGTGTCCAACATATACATGTCTCACAACACAGCCATATAACCCCCCCCAAACGATGAAGAACAGACTAATTCCTAAAATTAAATAGCACCTTACTCACTACTGAATAATCAACACCAACATTCAGTCTGTGCGCCGCTTGGGCTTCAGCCGTCTGCCGAATCTGCTGTGCGTTGGCCCCGCCTTGCCTGCGGTGCGTTTCTGCTTCGGCTCTGTTGACTGAGGGGGAGAGTGATTAATTGCCCCCTGCGGGGGCCTGCCTCGTCGAGGCGCCACCGCGACCGGTACAGACATGTCCTTCATGACAAAAGCAGGTTTTAGTCTGTCAATACTGACTGTCTCTTTTCTGTCTCCAAAATCTAGCACAAATTGCTTATCACCTGCCTCCAGCACTCGAAATGGCCCTTCGTAAGGTGGTTTGAGCGTTGCTTTTAGGGCTTCGCGCCTGACAAAAACGAAATCGGCATTTTTCAAAGCCTTGGGGACGAAAACTCGTGGAAAAGCGTGATGAACCGGACCCGGGAGCGTGTCTGCCCCCGTGCCGACTAACGGTCCCAGAGCCGAGAGAGGTGGGGGCTCTGGGTGCTCTGGTAAAAACTCGCCTGGCAGCCTCAGAGTTTGTGCGAATACCAGCTCCGCTGGGGAGGCGTCTAAGTCCTCTTTAGGCGCAGAACGCAACCCTAATAAAACCCATGGAAGTTTATTCACCCAATCTGCATCCGTGAGCGACGCTCTGAGTGCTGCCTTCAAAGACCTATGAAAACGCTCGCATAAACCATTGGCCTGAGGGTGGTAAGCCGTAGTGCGGTGAATTTTGGCTCCTAAGCCGTTGGCCATCGCTGACCACAGCTCAGAGATGAATTGCGGTCCTCTATCGGACGTAATGTCCGACGGAACCCCGAAACGCGCCACCCAAGCCGTTAAAAAAACGCGAGCCACCTCCGAGGCCGTGGTCGTCGCAAGTGGGACCACTTCCGGCCAACGTGTGGTGCGGTCCACCATTGTCAAAAGATACGTGAACCCCTGTGATGCCGGTAGGGGGCCCACAAGGTCGACGTGCACATGGGCGAACCTTCTGGCCGGAATGCGGAACGGTTCTAACGGGGCTCTTGTGTGCCTGTGAATTTTGGCCCGTTGACAGGAAATGCAGGTTTTTGCCCATTCCTTCACGTGCTTGTGCAGGCACGGCCAAACAAACTTTTCCGCCACTAGTTTCACCGACGCGCGCACCCCCGGGTGCGCCAGTGAGTGGACCGAGTCAAAAACACGGCGGCGCCACGTGGCTGGAACCACCGGACGCGGGCGCCCCGTCGACATGTCGCAGATCAGGGGGGGCATACCGGTTTGTAAACACTTGCTCTCCAGCCTCAACCCTGTTGGTCCAGACTGGAGCGCGCGCACGTCTGCGTCCGCCCCCTGGTCCGCTGCCATGGCTGCGTAATCAATACCTACGTGCACCGGGGCTGCGCGCGCCACCGTGCCGCTCTCCTGCAGCGCGGTCACGGTGGCCCGTTCTGCCTCTGCGCGTGTTGGGGTCGTGAACGCGCGTGAGAGACAATCCGCTACTACATTGAATTTGCCCGCGACGTGCCTAATGTCAGTGGTAAATTCCGAGATTGCGGCCAGCTGCCTCTGCTGCCTGCCGGACCACGGGTCTGAAATTTTGGCCATGGCGTATGTGAGCGGCTTGTGGTCCACATAAGCGGTGAAGCACCGTCCTTCCAGCCAGAACTGGAAATGACGAATAGCCAAATGCAGCGCCAACAGTTCTCTGTCAAACGCGCTGTATTTTCGTTCAGCCGCGCTTAAAGATTTGCTAAAGAAAGCCAAAGGCTGCCAAACTCCGGCTACCTGTTGCTCAATAACGGCCCCTATGGCTAAATCTGAAGCGTCTGTCGTCAGCGCGATACGTGCTGCAGGGTCTGGGTGGGCCAGGAGCGCAGCGTCAGCCAAGGCTTTTTTAACCTCTGTGAACGCGCGCTCCCGCTCCGGGGACCATTCGACCGCCTGGGTCGGTTTTTGTTTTTTGAGCGCGGCATATAACGGTTGCATGATTTGAGCTGCGTGGGGCAGGAATCAGTTATAAAAATTCACCATCCCCAAGAATTCCTGTAGTGATTTGACCGTTTGTGGACGGGGAAAATCCGCTACCGCGCGTACTTTCTCTGGTAACGGAACCGCTCCCTCCGGGGAGACGTGGTGACCCAAAAAATCGATCCGCTCGACGCCGAACTGGCACTTGGCTGGGTTAACTATTAAGCCGTGCTCTCCCAGCCTCCTAAAAACTGCTGTGAGGTGCGTTTCGTGTTCGTCCTCTGAAGTACTCGCGACCAAAATGTCGTCGAGGTACACAAACACGAAAGGGAGATCGCGTAACACGGCATCCATCATCCGCTGAAACGTTTGCGCCGCCCCTTTGAGACCAAACGGCATGCGTAAAAATTCGAAAAGTCCGAACGGGGTTATTACCGCTGTTTTAGGAATGTCCTCCGGTTGGACCGGGACTTGGTGATAGCCGCGAACTAGATCAATCTTTGAAAAAATGCGCGCCCCCGCCAGGTGCACCGAAAAATCCTGAATGTGCGGGATGGGATAACGATCGTGCGCCGTAGCGTTGTTTAGCCTGCGGTAATCCCCGCACGGTCTCCAGGAGCCATCGGCTTTCGGTACCATGTGCAGCGGCGAAGCCCACGGGCTCTTCGACCTACGAACGATGCCCAGCCTCTCCAGGCTGGCGAACTCCTCGCGCGCAATGGCGAGCTTAACTGCATCCAAGTGCCGAGCTTTTGCAAACACGGGAGGACCAGAAGTGGGGATAAAGTGTTTCACCCCGTGCTTCGCGACCGTCGCTGAAAAAGTGGGCACAGTGAGCGCTGGAAATTGGGTGAGGAGTGTGTGAAACTTACCACCTGCTGTAGCGACGTGGGTCTGTACTGGTGGCGGGGACACTCGAGCTGAACAGGGGAGAGAGTAAAAAGAGAGTGCATTTACCAGCCGTCTATTAGCAAGAAAGACTGAAAAATGAAATCATCGTTGTCCAACCCTCTCAGCTGTATCATCTCCTCCATCAGGGCGCTCGGCCTGTGTCCACCTTGGTCTAGCAAAGACAGGATCCTCCTCGCCCTCACTTCAGCCGAGGGGGTGAAAAACTTGATGAGGGTGGATTTCAGCTTGCCGTACCTGTCGGTCGCGGGTGGCTGCTCCACCAAGCTTTGCACGCACTGAGCTGTGCTGTTGTCCAGTTTAGCGATGACATGGTGGAACTTAGTGTCATCCACCGTTACTCCTGCGAGCGCGAACTGCGACTCTGCTTGCAGAAACCACGACCGTGGGTTATCCTGCCAGAAATCAGGCAGCTTAACGGCCACTGCGCTCGCCAGCTCTGAGCGCTGTGAGTCCGGGACCCTGAGAATTTCTTCGTTCATTCTCAACGTCGTCAGTCACCAATGTGGGGAGACTTGAATAACGAAACCGAATTGTCTTTCATTCCAGTTTATTCAAGAAATCATTCCACTGTCTGCTCTCATTCTTGAGTAGCGAACAAAAAGAGTGAACACACCAAAGTTCTCTCATTTAAACATTCTGACATCAAACCATTTCCCTCGCGGGGGAAATCACACATCTCTCTCAAAATCTCTTTATTCACATTCATTAGCCTTTTATTTACATAACTCCCCCTTCTCTCTTCCCGAGCCTCAGTGGTCAGGAAGTCTTCTGTCCCCTGTCCTCCGCAGGGGGTCCAGGCTCTGTGGCTCCGCACCGCAGGGGGCTGGCTCTCCTTCATCGTGGTTAAATCACATATGCAGTGTCCAACATATACATGTCTCACAACACAGCCATAGATCCACAGAGAAATGAACATTAATTAACCCATTCCAATTTTTAACAGTGAGAATTTGGTTTAATAATTTTTTTTCTTTTGTATTTAATTGCAATTATAACCTAGAAGTAGAACATCTGGTTGTGGGTTCAAGCCTCGGCCAGGTCATACCAAAGACCATACAGAAATTGTACTTCCCACCTTCTAGCTTGGTGCTCAGCATAATGGAATGGGGGAAGGACAGTTGGTTACCCAGCCACAGTGGAAGCACAAGCCAGTGTACTCCCTGTGCATGAAGTGGGATGCTTTCCACAGCAGACACGGTTTTCTTGACACAACACCGGTCCCAAGCCTGGATAAATGGGCGGGGTTATGTTAGGAAGGGCATCCGGCTTAAAAATCCTTGCCAAATCAACATGCGAATCTTCGCAATATAAGGTGATACACAGTGGCAACACCGAAAGGGTGCAACCAAAAGACAAAAAAAAAAATAAAAATTGTAATTATAAATATCACTTGCCGTGCCTCTAACTATACAATCAATATCAATCCAAGTCTGTGCAGTCATATTTAATTATGATTCAGAAACTATGTCTTCACTAATTTAAGAAGTATTTTTCATACTTCATACAGTAAGTCTGACCAAAAAGATGATTAATTGATGAAGCTGACCTTTGTTTGATCATCTAATTCTGAACCCCACATGGAAAGCATTCATTATTTTACCTTGAAAAATGAAATATCTTTGCTTTTTTATGAATTTTCTGGTGGTGCATAATGATACAGATAATAATATGGTAACTTAATTTTTCTCTGTATGAGCCTGACTGCACCATAACGAAAGGGGTCAAACTATATGCAAAGGTTCAACTTAGCAGAATTGTATGTTTATGTTCTTATTTTTCAATCCTACCCAGTCTTGTTGTCTCATCTCCTGTCTCTTTCTTGTATTTTTCTCCATTGCCCCTGTCTCTGTTGTGGGGCTGCTGGTTTTCCACAGTGGTGGTTAATAATTTCTCCTCTGTTGTTGTTGGAGTTGCTCCTTCACTGCTCTTCTCCAGCGCCACAGCCTCGGTCCAGTCCACAGTCACAGTTGGAGTTGCAGTTGTGTAGTTAAATAATGAATAACTTTCTGTTGTTGCATTGTTCACCAGAGCTCTGGATCTGTGTGAAAAAACTCCCAAAATAAGTACAGCAGCCAATATCCACAATGACTTTTCCATGTTGATCTGTGCTGCTGCTGCTGCTGCTGCTGCTGCTGTGGACTGTGGGGGGATTAGTGTATGAAGATGACTGAGCCAGACCACCATCTACATGCCTCCTACCCCGACCCACCCCTTTCTCTTCTCTCCAAGACTCCAGCAGACCTCGAGGGAAAATGTATCGCTCTTTGCATAATGTAGGCTGTGACCTAAACTTTTAACTGCTCTTCTGCATATTAACAAGTGTGAGTACCCTTTAAAACATCATGTGTTCTCAGGGTACTTGCACAGTTTTTATGGTTTGTTTTTGTAGTTTTTATGAGCTCTGTCTCCTGTCATCACAGACTGGCTCCATGCAGATCCTCCATTGTGTTTGATTTTAAAGTTTGTATATGATCCCACATTAATGAAGATGGTTGTATTTGTTTCCATTAGTGAAAAATACCTTTACCTGCAATCATCCATCCATCCATCCATCTTCTACCGCTTTTCCGGAGGTCCGGGTCACGGAGGCAGCAGTTCAAGCAGAGAAGCCCAGACTTCCCTCCCCCCAGCCACCTGCTCTAGCTCTTCAGAGAGGATACCAAGGCGTTCCCAGACCAGCTGGGAGACATAAGGCACTTTTCCACTAGCCCCGCTTTCCCCAACACTGCACCAGTGCCCCTGCGTTAGTCTCTCCACCGAGTCCTGGGTCTGCCCCGGGGTCTCCTCCCAGTTGGACATGCCTGAAACACCTCAAGTGGGAGGCGTCCAGGAGGCATCCTAATCAGATGCCCATACCACCTCAACTGACTCCTTTCAATGTGGAGAAGCAGCGGTTCTACTCTGAGCCTCTCCCGGATGACTGAGCTCCTCACCCTATCTCTGAGGGTGGGTCCAGCAATCCTACGGAGAAAGCTCATTTCAGCCGCTTGTCCACACCTGCAATCAGAGTTGCGAAAATCAGAAAAAGACACGATTCAACATGTTTAAAATGTATACACTAAAACCTGCTCTGAAAATGCGCCAAAGCAGCTGATATTTATTTTTGAATATGTGGGTGTTCTTGATGTCTTGTCTTAATGGCTCTGTGTCTAAATCTGAAGTGACACAAAAGGGGGGTTAAATGAGATGACTTTTCTTCAAGATAATGTCATACAGTAGCAAGAAAAAGTATGTGAACCCTTTGGAATTATCTGGTTTTCTGGATTAATTGGTCATAAAATGTGATCTGCTCTACAGTGCTGTGAAAAAGTATTTGCCCCTTCCTGATTTCTCATATTTTTGCATATTTGTCACACTTAAATGTCTCAGATCATCAAACAAATGTTAATATTAAACAAAGATAACCTGGATAAATACAAAATGCACTTTTTAAATCATGACTTTGTAGAGGATGCCTTTCACAAACGAGACTGAGTTTATTTCTCAGGGTTGGTTTATTGAGAGGTCACATCCTCCAACAAGAACAGAATCTCAGAAAAGAGGTAGAACAATCATCCTACACAGTTCTTATACCCTCCAAAGACACAAAACCCCCAACATCAAATAACACACCCCCAACCCACAGTCCTTGAGTAAATATACAGCCCCTGAGGCTCCTTGGCGTCTCCATTGTCTCTCTCATCCTTCTAGCCTCCGGGGCTCCTGCTGGGACATTCTCTCCCACTTCCCGTCTCCTAAAAGACCAACTTCACACCTCTCGTAGGTCTCTGCAGGGTCAGGTCCTCTTTGGCCATTGAGACATGAAGCTTCCAGAATATGCACCGTCATGCCTACTAGGTATATGTGGGTGAATATGAATGCCATATATGCGCCCTAAATATGCGCCATATAACCCCCCCAAACGTCTAAATAAGGACAAAGTACACCCCAAAATGCATAGAAACATGTCATATCACACAAAACAGCAAAATGGCACAACATATCACACTTCCAACTGCTTGGGCTTCAACCTCCTGCCATATCTGCTGTAAGCAGGTTTCGATCTGCCTGTAGCTGTTTCTTGCATCTGTGGATCAGAGTCGTTAGCACATCCTTGTGAAAGCTTAGAAGAGTGTCTCCCCGGTGGCCTGCCGCGACGGGACGCCCTGGCTAACTACACTTGTTCATCAGCCAACACAAAAGCGGGTTTGAGTCTGTTAATGCAGACTAATTCCCTCCTGTCACCCAAATCGAGCAAAAAATGTTTTTCCCCAGTTTCCAACACTCTGAACGGTCCATCATAAGGCGGCCTTAAACCTGGCCTCTGAGCGTCGTATCTGACAAAGACAAATTCTGCGTTCTTTAAGGCTTTAGGCACAAAAATGCGTGGGAAACTGTGATGAACTGGGCAGGGGAGGGTGTTTGATCCCGTGTCGCTCTGCAGCAGCTGAGCGGGTGGACGATTTGGTGCGGGGTTCTCTGGAAGGAATTCGCCCGGTAACCGGAGGGGTTGGGCAAAAACTAGCTCAGCCGGAGAGGCTTGCAAATCTTCCTTAGGTGCTGAACGCAACCCTAATAAAACCCATGGAAGTTTATCAACCCAATTTGTGTCCATGAGAGCCGCTCTGAGGGCTGCTTTCAATGACCGGTGAAAGCGTTCGCACAAACCATTGGCCTGAGGGTTATAAGCGGTAGTGCGGTGAATTTTCACCCCCAGACTGAGGGCCATGGATGACCAGAGCTCGGAAACGAATTGGGGACCCCTGTCAGACGTTATGTCTGACGGGACTCCAAAATGCGCGACCCAAGCCGTTAAAAACGCGCGCGCCACATCTGCTGCTGTAGTTGACGCCAGGGGGACCGCTTCTGGCCAGCGCGTTGTGCGGTCTACCATGGTTAGAAGGTGTGTGAATCCCTACGACAGCGGGAGGGGTCCCACCAAGTCGATATGCACGTGGTCGAAGCGTTTGGCCAGGATGTGAAAAGGTTCTAAGGGGGCCCGCGTGTGCTTGTGTATCTTTGCTCTTTGACACGCTGCGCAGGCTACGGCCCACTCTTTGACCTGTTTACGCAGCCCCGGCCAAACAAATTTTTCTCCCACCATTTTGATCGATGCGCGAACTCCCGGATGTGCCAGCGAATGGATTAAATCAAAAACGCGGCGGCGCCATGCAGCTGGGACCGAGATATCACAGATTAGAGGAGGCATACCTGTCTGATGCACCCTGTGCTCCAGCCTTAGCCCTGTTGGCCCAGATTGGAGCGTGCGCACATCCGCATCGCTAACCTGCTCGGCGGCCATGGCTGCATAATCTAAGTCTACGCAGCCCAGGGCTGCGAGCGCTTCCGTGCCGCAAGCCTGGCCCGCGTCCACGGCCACCGTGTCTGCCCCCTGGGGGCCTGGCGTTGCAACTGCGCGCGAGAGGCAATCTGCCACTACATTGTGTTTGCCCGCCACATGTTGAATGTCGGTGGTAAACTCTGAAATCGCGGCCAGCTGTCTCTGCTGTCGGCCCGACCACAGCTCTGAAATCTTGGCCATTGCAAATGTTAATGGTTTGTGGTCTACAAACGCGGTGAAACGGCGCCCTTCCAGCCAGAACTGGAAGTGGCGGATGGCCAGATGCAGGGCTAAAAGCTTCCTATCGAACGCGCTGTATTTCCGCTCGTTATCGCGCAATGTTTTGCTGAAAAACGCAAGCGGTTGCCAGCTCCCTGCTACCAGTTGCTCGACAACCGCCCCCACTGCTACGTCGGAAGCGTCCGTGGTTAGTGCCATGCGAGCTGCTGGCACGGGGTGTGCCAACAGCACAGCGTTCGCCAGGGCCGACTTGACCTGGGAGAAAGCGTGCTCCCGTTCCGGGGACCACTCGACCTTATTTGCAGGTTTTTGTTTCTTTAGTGCCGCGTACAGTGGGTGCATGAGCTGTGCCGCGCTGGGAAGGAAACGGTTATAAAAACTGACCATCCCCAAAAATTCTTGCAATGCTTTAACTGTCTGCGGCTGGGGAAACTCCGTTATCGCGCATACTTTTCTTCTGGTTCCGGTTCTGCCGGACCGGCGGCGCCACACGAGTCGGCTGCCCGTTGCAACAGCCTTTTTTTTTATCTTCCTTCTTCTTTCTACACCTTTCACTCTGTATATATATCACGGACGCACGGATCGCCCCGGGGATCTCCCGGGTCGGTGGACGGAGCCACTGTTTGCAGCTGGAGACGTTGCAGCGGGGAGGAGCTGGTGTTAGCTAGCACTTGGCCGCCACCTGGTGCTAATGGGAAACTCGACATACCGGGAGCTGTAGCGAAAACGACGCGGGTGGCGGGCTGAAGTTTAGGCGGCGTGCAAGAAATATAAGACAGAATAATAAAGAGCGATGGCAAGAACCAAGCAGACCGCCCGTAACATCTACTGGAGGAAGAAGCCCCCCAGGAGGCAGCTAGCCACCAGGGCTGCTCGGAGAGGCGCTCCGGCCACCGGCGGAGTGAAGAGGCCTCGCCGTTACAGGCCCGTGGCTCTGAGAGAGATCCGTCACTACCAGAAATCCACGGAGCTGCTCATCCGTAAGCTGCCCGTCCAGCGCCTGGTGAGGGAGATCGCTCAGGACTTCAAGACCTACCTGCGCTTCCTGAGCTTCGCCGTCATGGCTCTGCAGGAGACCAGAGAGGCCTACCTGGTGGGTCTCTTCTTCGCCAAGAGGGTCACCATCATGCCCAAAGACTTCCAGCTGGCCAGCCGCGTCCGCAGAGAGAGAACTTAGACTTTCTGCTGCACATTCACCAACCATAATGCTCCGCACTGTGTGTCTATATATATATTTATAGTAATATGTACATATGTTTACTAGATGTTCTTGTTTTTTTTCTTGCCTTCTGATTATTGCTCTGAGTGTTGCTATCCCTGTGCTGTTGCAATCCTGGAATTTCCCCATTGTGGGACTAATAAAGGCTTATCTTATCTTATCTTACTTTATCGGGCAGCGGGACCGCTCCTTCTGGAGAAACGTGGTGGCCCAAAAAATCGATTTGCGCTACCCCGAATTGACATTTCGCTGGGTTAATTATCAGCCCATGCTCTGTCAGCCTTTGAAAAACCGCTGTGAGGTGGCGTTCGTGTTCGTCTTCGGATGCACTGGCTACCAAAATATCATCCAAATAGGCGAACACGAAAGGGAGGCCACGCAACACCGCATCCATCATGCGTTGGAACGTCTGTGCGGCGCCTTTGAGGCCAAAAGGCATGCGCAAAAACTCGAAAAGCCCAAAGGGGGTTATTACTGCCGTTTTGGGTATGTCTTGAGCGTGGACTGGGACTTGGTGATAACCACGCACCAAATCTATTTTGGAAAAGATGCGCGCCCCCGCCAAATGCGCCGAAAAATCCTGGATGTGCGGAATCGGGTAGCGGTCGTGTGCTGAAGCATTATTTAACCTGCGGAAATCACCGCAAGGCCGCCACAAGCCGTCAGCCTTGGGGACCATATGCAGGGGTGACGACCAAGGGCTGTTAGAGCGTCTAACAATGCCCAGTTTTTCCAAGTTGGCGAATTCCTCGCGCGCGATGGCCAGTTTAGCTGGGTCCAAGCGCCGAGCTTTTGCAAAAACAGGGGAGCCGGAGGTAGTTATGAAGTGCTCGACCCCGTGTTTAGCTATTGACGCTGAAAATGTTGGGACTGTGAGTGCTGGGAACTGATTGAGTAGTGCATGAAACTTACCACCCGCAGCTGTGACATTAGGATGTGCAGAAGGCGGGGCCACCCGAGCTGTACAGGAGATAGAGTGGAAAGACAGTGCATTAATACGTCTATTAGTAAGATCAACTAATAAACTGTTTGAGCATAAAAAATCAGCACCTAACATGTTGTTGCTAACTGCAGCTACGACGAAAATCCACTCGAAGGTGCGCCCGTGGAAGGATAGAAGGAGCGTCTTCTCCCCGTAGGTTTTGATCGTCGAGCCATTTGCCGCTAGCACCAGGGGTCCGCTGGAAGGCGCCAGCAGGTCCGCGTAGGAAGGCTTGACGAAACTCAGCTGGGAGCCTGTGTCCACCAGGAAATCCTTCCCTGAATTCGCGTCCGTCACGAAAAGCAGCTTGTTCTTCGCGCCAAGAGCAGCAGCTGCTACCGACTCTCGGTCTTGGCGTTTCCCTGGCGCTTGTATCGGCACGGTGGGATGCATCTGCGCGCCCTCTCGGCGAAACGTCGATGGTAAAAACAGAGGGTGCCATCCGCTCCGCTTCTCCTGGTCTCTGCCGCTGCTGACGTCAGTGGGTCCGGTGCTGCGGCCTCTGGTCTCCCCTCGTCTCGCGGGGGTGCGTTCAGCTCCGTTGTCGCCGTCGTGGCTGCGTGTCGTCTATGGGCGTCGACGAGCCGCTGCGCCTCCTGGCCCAGCCCGTGGTAGTCGCGGTCGTTGAGCAACTGTGAGCTGGCCAGGGTGACTCTCACTGCTGGCGGTAGTGTTCTGAGAAAGAGGTGGGCGAAGATAAAACTGTCATCATCTTCGCCTCTCAGGTTCATCATCCTCGCCATCAGATCTGCTGGCCTGTCTGCTTCCCCTTCTGTCAGCGCCAGAAGTCTCTCTGCTCGCTCTCCCTGCGAGGGAGTGAAAGCTCGAATGAGGGCGGCTTTCAGTGCGCCATACTTGTCGTCCTGGGGCGGGTGGTTGGTCAGGCTCTCCACCCGCTGCACTGTGAGGCTGTCCAGCTTCGCGACGACATGGTAGAACCTCGTTGCGTCCGCTGAGATTCCCCGAAGGTGGAACTGCGCCTCCACAGTAGTAAACCAGGAGCGTGGGTTATGTTGCCAGAAATCGGGCAGCTGTAGTGTGGTAGCTGCGTTAACCCGGTTGGCTCCTGAAGAGTCCGGTGCGGGAAGATCGTCGCCACCGGCCATAGTTTGTCGTAGGTCACCAGTGTAGAGGATGCCTTTCACAAACGAGACTGAGTTTATTTCTCAGGGTTGGTTTATTGAGAGGTCACATCCTCCAACAAGAACAGAATCTCAGAAAAGAGGTAGAACAATCATCCTTCACAGTTCTTACACCCTCCAAAGACACAAAACCCCCAACATCAAATAACACCCCCCCAACCCACAGTCCTTGAGTAAACATACAGCCCCCAAGGCTCCTTGGCGTCTCCATTGTCTCTCTCATCCTTCTAGCCTCCGGGGCTCCTGCTGGGACATTCTCTCCCACTTCCCGTCTCCTAAAAGACCAACTTCACACCTCTCGTAGGTCTCTGCAGGGTCAGGTCCTCTTTGGCCATTGAGACGTGAAGCTTCCAGAATATGCACCGTCATGCCTACTAGGTATATGTGGGTGAATATGAATGCCATATATGCACCCTAAATATGCACCATAACTTCATTTATTAATAAGGGAAAAAGCTATTTAAACCTACCTGGCCCTATGTGAAAAAGTAATTACCCACCACCCCCTTGTTACATCAAGAATTAATTGTGATTAAGCACATTTTTTGGGGAAAGCCACACCCAGGCCTGATTACTGCCAGATCTCCTGAATCAAGAAATTATCTAAATCGAACCTGCCTGACAAAGTGAAGTAGGGTAAAAGATCCCAAAAATCAGCACATCACGCCGTGATCTAAAGAAATTCAAGAACAGATGAGAAACAAAAACCCAGAAGAACATCTAAAGAACTGCAGGCCTCACTTGCCTCAGTGTGGACACTGGTCCATGATTCAACAATAAGAAATAAACTGGGCAAAAATGGCATCCATGAGAGAGTTCCAAAGCAAAAACTACTGCTGATCAAAAAGAACACAAAGGCTTGTCTCACATTTGAAAGAAAAAAAAAGTCACAATGATCGCCAAAACATTTGGGTAAATATTCTGTGGAGTGACGAGACAAAAGTTGAATTTTTTTCTTTTTACAACTGCATGGGCTGTAATGGACATGTGAAAACATATGTCCAACTCCCAGTTGTTACCTGACTTCTTTTAATGTTACTTTGTGTATACAGAACCCCTCGGTTATTGGTGTTACCATTACCATTAGCCTAGTTAGCTTCCAGTTGCCATTACGTTATTTAAAACGAAAACAAAAAAACCCACTCAGGACCCACACCCCAGCAAAACCAGGCACCTAGGCCCCCTGGACTGGAGGGCCAGACAGTTCAGGTGGTTGATTGAAGTCCCAGACCTGACAGATGGCGTGATGAAAAGAGTCAGGTGGCCTACCGGAGAATGTGGGCCACCCAACCCAGCGGCACAGTCTGTCAGGCGGTCTCCCAGAGTCCTTCAGCCACCCCAACAGACGGAGAAGTCCAGGAGGCAGCTGCCCAGCAGGGAAAAATGATGGTGAAGAAGGCTGGAGAGTTGGGGAACAGAATGGATAGGATGGCTGACCAGTGGAGACCTCAGGTGAAGGAACGGGACTCACAGTGGCCACAGGAAAATGGGAACCCATGATGGCCTTGGACGGAGAAGAAGGAACCACGATGGCCTTGGGTGTAGGAGAGGGAACCACGACGGCCTTGGGCGCAGGAGAGGGAACCACGATGGCCTCGGGCATAGGAGAGGGAACCATGATGGCCTCGGGCAGAGGAGAGGGAACCATGATGGCCTTGAGCATAGGAGAGGGGACCACAACGGCCTCGGGAGTGGAAGAAAAACCCCTGGTGGAAAAGAATGGGAACTGAGGGACCACAGTGATTTTGGACTGGCCTGTAGCACCCTCGGTGGCCCCGGACTGGGGCATGGCAGCACCCGCGGTGACCCTGGACTGGGGTGTACCAGCACCCGCGGTGTCCCTGGGCTGGGGTGAAGCTGCACCCACGGTGGCCCCAGGCTGGGGCATAGCAGTACCCGCGGTGGCCCCAGACTGGGGCGTAGCAGCACCCACGGTGGCCCCGGACTGGGGCATAGCTGCACCCACGGTGGCCATGGGCTGGGGCATAGCAGCACCCACGGTGGCCCCGGGCTGGGGCGTAGCAGCACCCACGGTGGCCCCGGACTGGGGCGTAGCTGCACCCACGGTGGCCCCCGGGCTGGAGTGTAGCACCCACGGTGAACCCAAACTAGAGCGCAGCACCCATGTTGGTCTCGGGCTGGAGCACAACACCCACGACGGCCCCCGACTGGGACACAACAACCTCGAAGACCCGGACTGAGGAGAAGAGGCACCCACGGAGGCCTCAGCCAATGGCGGAGTCACACCCATGGAGTTCCCGGGCTGGGACAAAGCACCTGCGAGGGGGAGTATCACCCATGGAGGTCCCAGGCTGGGACGGAGCACCTGCGATGACCTCAGCTGGGGGAACTGGACCCACGGAGATCTCCGGCGGTGAGGCTGGACCTACGAAGGCCTCTGGCGAAGTTGGACGATCCTTGGTGACCCTGGAGCAGAGTGAAGTGAGCTCAGGTACAGCTGACGGCTGCACTTGGCCCTCCCCACCAAGAGCCAGGCAAGAGCTCTCCAAAATAGAGACAGTGAAGACAAAGAAGAGCACTTGCCTGAGCTCAAGCTCCACAGCCGTCCAGGACTCCGTCGATCCAGGCGGTGGTGTCTTGGGCCCAGTCCTCAGGAGGTCCAGCTGCAGCTCTGCTGCGGCAGCCCCTACAGCAGGCATAGTGGTAGATGCAGTCCCGGAAACCCCCAGCAAAGTGACCCACGCAGGTGGCTCGTCCGGCGTGGAAACAGGAGGTCGACTCCCTACTGGCACTGGATCCTGCTCTGCTGAAGCCAGGGGACGGTCAATTGTCGGCGCAGGCTTCGTACCGCTGGTAGCGCTTGCCCTCCGTCTGGACACGTGGCTGTGAGGCTGGAACCAGGTCCTCCAGGGCTGCAGGCTCCTCTATCATCCAGTGGCACAATCCTGGGACCAGCGGACACTCAGGGGGCATAGGAGGAGACACGGAGAGAGCAGGTGAGGTAACTATGGCTGCAGCAGGCGGTGAGGACTGAGAGGACTGCAATGACTGAGCCTCACCACTGGGAATCAGGCAAGGTAATTCATGTGTTAATAGTAGAGAATGAAAAAGCACTTATTTGTGTTCCCGGGGCGCGATCGTTTCTGCTGCAGCTAGTCTTGAATCAGCCCTCTCCGTGGCTACAGTAGCTGTCGGCCCCTCAGAGGAATGTGGAGGAGTTGCCCCTGCTGACATGGTGACGGGCGGAGCCAGGGAGGAGACAACCGGACCCTCAGCAGTGGGAGGAAACGCCAAGGAGATGAAGGTCACAGCAGCAAAGGAGGAGAAGGAGGCTGACGAGACAGCTGGCGAAGAAGAACTGGAGGAAGGAACTGCTGCGGGGATTGCCTGGCTCCGCGTGGGAAAGACTGCTGGCTAAGAGATGGAGAAGTTCCTCCGGTGGAATTTCGCTGGACAGCAGCATCCTGGAGCAGGTGGGGTGGGAACAGGAACCAATGCCGGAGACTGGTGAGGAGCCGATAATACAGAGGCTCGGGGATGCCTCCCCTTCGGCGCAGGCCCAGGCTTCTTTGGGGAATTCCTCACCATCTCACTGTTCTCACGTTGCAAAGCCGCCACCAGGGAAATCCTCTCCACTCCCTCAGCATGCTCAGTGAGCTGAGGGCACCGGTGAGCAGCTGCCTCTGCGAGATTCAGACACCACAGGGCATCTTTTGGGGTAGTAGTAATACGAGCTGCGGAGATTAGTCCATCCATCTCCATGAGTGTTCTGCAGCACTCCCACCCCAGGCTCATCGGGTACCAGTGCCCACCTGTAGAGTCCGCGTGAGCTGGGGACATGTTGATGGCTCCAGGCAAAGCAAAAACAGGTGGGTGAAACAAAAAAAACCCCACAAACTAGCAGCAACTTGGTCACAAACTGGTCGGAGTCTACTGTCATGGATTGGCCCCTGCGGGGCAGAAAGGGAAACCCAGGAACTGGACTGCGAGTTGTGATATTTATTGAGAAAAACACAAGTTCATACAGTGCACAAAAATAAACTTACCATAGAGAGGAACAGGTAGATAGTGAGATGATCACAGGAATACATGTTGGAACAGGGGGAAGGTTCCAACGGGAATGAGTAGATTAGACTCCCAACAAGGAGTAGATGAAAAAGGGGGTCTTAAAGGTCTGATGACACGTTTTTGACTTCATCTAATTTTTCAGCACATAATACAATATGACGAAATAGGTTGGTCTGTGCAGTTCTAAGTCAAACAGGCTTTTTTCACGTGAATATCCGACGTTTTCATGAGCACCATGTCACCAATTGCGTCAGTGGCTGGAAAACCCCACTGCCATGTAGTCACATCATCGACAGAACACAGCGCTTGGCTGCCCATTGTACACACAGGATGGAAGTGGTAGAAAACATTGACGATGGTTCCAGCACATGTAATCTGGAATTGGTTTGTGTTGTCCAAGCTTCAGACGATTATAGTTCCAAAGAATGGGATGACAATGAAGAATCTGGGGGCATCAGACCATATAGGTTTGAGCCGTGCCAAGCAGGCATCGTGCCTAGTGAGTCAGACTCAGAGAGTGACAGTGGAGAGGCACACATGCCAGCAGCAGCAGCAGCGACAAACGCACGGCAGGGGAACACAGAGTGTTATTCTTTTGTTATAGATATTGCAACAAATTATTTGTTCATAAATATAATTTATTTAAACCTGATTTTTCAGTAACATCATAGCAGTGTATTCTCTGTGGCTCAGGCATCGGGTTTATTATGTATTATATTTTGAGTTCTTGTTGTTTTTGTTTTGTACATGTGTTTTATGTGCGTTTTGACCCACTTTCAGGTGGGCACTGTCCAAGATTCGCTGGTCCGACCACGCCCCCTCTCTCTTTGACAGTCAGCTGTTCATGTTTTGTGTGCATCATCTGCCGTGTTGTCAGCCAGCCAATATTGCTATCACGGCGTGTTAGCCACTCCACACAGCCGTGGTTCTGTTGCGCCCCTTCAAGCGATGTTGGCCCTGGGGAGCAACCGTGGTTAATACGTCTCCTCTCCATGTTTGCCGGGCGATGTCAGCCCCAAATGCCAACTGTAAGTGTTTCTGTTTATTTTTGTAAGTCTTCACCTTTTTGGGAACTGTTGTCATCATTCTTATGTTCAATGCATGTGCAGTGGTGAATTCTGCACATAAATCCATTAATCATGACCCTCCATGCGCTCTTACGCAGGGCACGGAGAGGGAGGATGAAATAACGAGGATTTACGTGCAGGGTTCACCACAGCACATTTAATACAGAAAGACAGACAATTCCCAAAAAGGTGAAGACGTACAAAAAACACAAACACACTTACCGATGGCGTTCGGGGGCTGGCATCGCCCAGAGAACGAATGAGAGGAGACGTGTTAGCCACAGTTGCGCCCCAGAGCCGACATTGCTTCAAGGACGCATGAGAACCATGGCAAACATGGAGTGACTAACGTCATGAGAGTGCTGAAAATACTGGCAGACTAACAGCACAGATGACAATACTATGGACCAGCAGTGTGTGACTGGCAAACGGCCACTAAGTACACGCACTGCTGGTGATGGTGGGATGAGAAGCACCTGGGCGAGGACCGGGAAACATGATCAGCGGGAGTTTGAATCAGCTGGTGATAATGAGAGAGGGGACGTGACGTGACTGGTGAGAGTCAGCATGCGATCACAGAAAGTAGGTCAAAGCTGCGCGTAAATCCATCACATCACACGCTTCAGCTACAACTGTCATAAGCCTCCTCGTGCGCTCCTCCTGTGTAAAAGCACATGAGGAGTGCACGAGGAAGCTTATGACAGTTGTAGCTGAAGCGTGTGATGTGATCTTTCACAGCCTGCTGTTTATCTAAGCCTGCGACACAACGCGAAGGCATAGCCGTAAAATTAAAACAAGAAACCAGAGAGACTGTGATCTACAAAGCTGCTGTCATTCCAGTCAATAACACTGGAGTCCGTTCTGTTGCTTACGTCATGGTGGTGCCGCCCTTCATTCGGTGGGCAGCACCACAGTCCAGTCAGCGGCTGCGGTTTTTTGATGATAACTAGTTTATACACGTGCAGTTGTAAATATTATATTGATCATCGACAACGACTTTTGGGTTTACACAACATGCTAAAAATGTCAAAATCGTGTCATTAGACCTTTAAATAAGGTAAGCAATCAATCATAACAAATGCCATCAGGTGTGGATCGCGTGAGCGGGCAGGTTGACCTAATTACTAGGCAGAGAATGCTGAGCTACACATATAAGATGATAACAAGGTGAGAGTGTCTGGAGGAAGAGGTGGGGAGCTCATGTCAAATGGAGACAAAATATAAACACTAGGAACTAGATGGGAAAAGATGCCTAAAGAACCTGACAGATTAATAATAAGAACACGGATTACATAGACAGAACAACTGACAACAAATCCTAAACCAACATAAATAAACACACAACACTGGGAAAATACAGGAAACAATCAGAAGTAATTTGAGGGCATGAGCACGGTGGAAACACCGCGCTCAGCCTCGTGACAATTGTAACATTTAATAGCCTTTGGATATGTGCTATCTGCAATGGAGGATGAGTAATGCTCAAAAGAAACAATCAGTTCTGCAGAGTTTGGTGTTCTTTTAAGATATTTAGAGCGGTGAATATAATATTTGGTCAAAATAATAATTGGATTAATAATATAAAACTCAGATCTAAGTTTCTGGTTGTCATCATTAATACCAAATAGGACATGTTTCCACAATAAGGAGAAACTAGGATATATGTTATTGATAATAAGGTGAGATAGTTTGCTCCATAGTTTTTTGACATGGGGACAGAACCAAAATAAATGCACCATTGTTTCTTTGTCTAGACCACAAAAAGAGCAAATAACATCAATGTCATTTTTGAATTTCTGCAAATAACAATTAATAGGGTAAAACCTGTGTAGCAGCTTGTCAGAAATTTCTTTGACTTTATTAGTCAGGAAGAAATTGTGTGGCAGTAACCAAACCTTTTCCCAGCAAATGTCATCTGTATAATTGGACCAAAAAGACATGGAGGATGGTATTTCTCTCCCGGCGCCACACGAGTCGGCTGCCTTTTGCAACAGCGGCTCGATTCCGAGTCTTTTTCCCTTCCTCTGTCTTTTTGATCCGTCCTTTCTTTCACTCCATTTATATCACGGACACACAGATCGTCCCAAATGTCTCCTGAGCCGGTGGACGGAGCCACTGTTTATAGCAGGATACGATACAGCAGGGAAGAGCTGCTAGCATTCAACCGCCACCCGGTCCCATTGGAAAAACTCGACATACCGAGAGAACTGAGGCGAAAACGCCGTGGCTGCCGGGCTGGAGTAAGGCGGAGGACAAAAAATATAAGGTACAGACCCTCCCTTCCATCTGTTGTCATGGGAAATGTACGCTCTATACTGGGAAAGGCAGATGAGCTAGCGGCTATCTGCCGTTATGATAGCACATATCGCGAGTGCTCTCTCCTTTTGTTTACTGAGACGTGGCTAACTGAACTAGCAGCAGATGCTAACATTGAGTTGGAGGGTTTCCACATGATACGGGCTGACCGAACACCAGACAGTGGCAAAGCTAGGGGCGGTGGAGTGATAATGTATGTTAACAACAACTGGTGCAGACCGGGACATATCACTGTTAAACAACGACACTGCAGCAAAGACATTGAGTTGCTAGCTGTTAGCATGAGGCCTACATATCTCCCGAGAGAACACTCACACGTGATCTGCATTGTTGTTTATGCAAATCCGACGGCGAACGCTGGGACAGCGCGTGACGTCATCCATTCAGTAACCAGCAGGCTGCAGACAGAACACCCAGATGCTCTTCTCCTCATCTCAGGCGATTTCAACCATGTTTCACTGTCTTCCATTCTACCCACGTTCACCCAGTATGTCACATGCCACACTAGAGACAATAAAACACTGGACTTATTCTACGCAAACACTAAGGAGGCGTACACCTCATCACAACTCCCCCCACTCGGGAGATCGGATCACAACTTGGTTCATCTCCGGCCGGTGTACAAACCCCTAGTGCACAGACAACGTCCGGCCATGTGCACAGTGGAGTTATGGTCTGAGGAGACAATGGACACTCTAAAAGGCTGTTTTGAAGCCACCGCCTGGAAGCAGCTCTGCGATCCACATGGTGAGGACATCGATGGCCTCATTCACACCTTCACGGGCTACCTCAGCTTCTGTGTGGACAAATCCGTTCCCACCAAGACCATACGGTGCTGCTCAAACAACAAACCCTGGATCAACCCTGAGATTAAAACACTTCTGAGAGAGAAGAAGAGGATCTTCAGGTCGGGGAATAGGGAGATGCTGAAGTCCGTACAGAGGGAGCTGAGGAGAAAGATCAGAGAAGGCAAGGACAACTTCAGGAAGAAGATGGAGGACAAGTTGCAACAGAGCGACATCAGCGGGGTCTGGAGAAACCCCAAAACCATCTCTGGGCTCCAGAATACCTCCCCCCAGGCCACGGGGGGCAGGGGGGCAGGGAGTGGGCGAACAACCTGAATCTGTTTTTCAATAGGTTTGACCAACCGCCCTCCCCCCTGACTGCACAACAACCACTGCTGCCTCTAAAGAAATCAAGTCCTGCTGCCCACTCCCCACTCCACCAACACCCCCCCACCCCCAACACACAGCCCCCCATCCTGACCCTGACCAGGACCCAGGTGAGGACGGAGCTGAGGAAGATCAAGGCGAGGAAGGCGTCGGGACCGGACGGCATCAGCGCAAAGCTCCTCAAGTCCTGTGCAGACCAGCTGTGTGGGATTGTGACGTACATCTTCAACCTGAGCCTGAAGCTGGGGAGGGTACCACAGCTGTGGAAAACATCTTGTGTGGTACCTGTACCAAAAACTTCCCACCCCAAAGACCTGAACAGCTACAGACCGGTGGCCTTGACGTCCCACTTGATGAAGACCCTGGAGAGACTGCTCCTTGCTCACCTCCGCCCCCTGGTGGAACCAGCGATGGATCCACTCCAGTTCGCCTACCAGCATGGCATTGGGGTGGAGGATGCGGTGATCTTCCTCCTTCACCGTTCTCTGTCCCACCTGGAGAAGCCCGGGAATATGGTGAGGATCATGTTCTTTGACTTCTCCAGTGCTTTCAACACCATCCAACCGATGATCCTGAAGGACAAGCTGCTGTGCGCAGGGGTGGACCAGCACCTGTCATCATGGATCCTGGACTACCTCACGAACCGGCCTCAGTTTGTGAGAACCCGGGACTGTGTGTCCGACACGATCATCAGTAGCACGGGGGCCCCCCAGGGAACGGTGCTGGCTCCCTTCCTGTTCACTCTTTATACTGCGGACTTCTCACACAACACAACACACTGCCATCTACAGAAGTTCTCTGATGACTCTGCGATCGTTGGCCTCATCTCCAATGGAGATGAAGCTGAATACAGAGGGCTTATCCAGGACTTCGTAGACTGGTGCCATCGGAACTGCCTCCAGATCAACGCAAGGAAAACTAAGGAGCTGGTGGTGGACTGCCGCAGGCATGGGCAGCCCCTCACAGCACCAGTAAATATACAGGGAACAGACATCGAGATGGTGACATCCTATAAGTACCTGGGTGTTCATCTGAACAATAAACTAGACTGGTCACACAATACTGACGCACTCTACAAGAAGGGACAGCGCAGGCTGTTCCTGCTGAGGAGACTCAGGTCTTTTGGTGTACAAGGGGCGCTGCTGAAGACATTCTATGACACGGTGGTGGCATCAGCCATCACTTTTGGAGTGGTCTGCTGGGGCAGTGGCATTACAGCAGCCGATAGGAAGAGACTGAACAAACTGATTAAGAAAGCTAGCTCTGTCCTGGGGCAGCGCCTTGATCCGGTGGAGGTGATAGGAGAGAGAAGGACGGTGGCTAAACTGTCATCTCTGCTGGAGTCCGAGTTCCACCCTATGCAGGATGTACTGAATGCACTGAGGAGCTCATTTAGCAGCAGACTACATCATCCCAGGTGCACAACCGAGAGGTTTCGTAGGTCCTTCCTACCAACGGCTGTCAGACTGTACAACCTAAGTAGGGCTGCTCGCAGAGATAGCAAAAAGACGTAACAAACTAATAGTTTTTAAATGCAAAAGATGCAATAGACTTACACAATGGTCCCCTCCGGCATACAACTAGGAAAATACCGGTCGCTATGGAGGGTGAGAATATGTATGGGCACATAATCATACCATGTAGGATAACTAAGTAGAGGGTTATGCTGTTTCATCCCATCTAGCAACAATGCTCTGCACTGTGTGTGTTTATATATTTACATATTTATTCCATCTAGCTACAATGCTCAGCACTGGGTGTGTTCATATTTATATATCTATATATTTATTCCATCTAGCTACAATGCTCCGCACTGTGTTTTTATATATCTACATATTATTCCATCTAGCTACAATGCTCCGCACTGTGTGTGTTTATATACTTACATATTTATTCCACCTAGCTGCAATGCTCCGTACTGTGGGTGTTTATATATTTACATATTTATTCCATCTAGCTACAATGCTCTGCACTGTGTGTTTATATATTCATATATTTATTCCATCCAGCTACAATGCTCTGCACTGTGTGTCTGTGTGTGTGTATATATATATTTTTATAGTAATATGTACATATGTATATTAGCTGCTCTTGCTTGCTTGTTTTTTTTTCTTGCCTTCTGATTGTTGCTCTGAGTGTTGCTATCCCTGTGCTGTTGCAATCCTGGAATTTCCCCGTTGTGGGACTAATAAAGGCTTATCTTATCTTATCTTATCTTATGTTTACAACATCTTGTTGAAAAAGCCTTCTGATAGCCTTGTTTGGATTTTTAACTCAAGGTGAGAAATGGGTTTCACTAGTACTAGTCTGCATTGCGTCATTCAAAACTGGACAGTTAATTTCTTTTAAACCTTTATATAGAGAGAGGACACCAGAAGGAACAGCATCAAACACAATGGAGAATACCTTAGAATTCCTGATTCTAATGAATCAGTATGATAAAGGGGGCTTAAACGTCCTGGATTTCACAAATCTAAATTATACTTTTAAAGTTAAGTATATCAAAAATTTTCAAGTGCTCAAACTCTGTGGAACTTTATTTCCCAATATGTATTTTCCCCTCTAGGTGGCCTCAACTTTCTACTTTTATGTCCTTACAATATTGAAAAACTCCCTACAAAACTGTCATCTTTCCACAATCAGATATTACTGGCTTGGTCTCTAATATGCAAGCATAACTTTAGTCCTCACAGATTTTATATATGAAATAATAAATATCTCCTTTACAAAAATAAGTCAGTCTTTTTTCAGTGATGGCTTGACAACAATATCACACTTGTAAGCCAGTTATTTAATCAAGACGGCTTTCTATTCAGTTACTCTGAGTTCATTCAGCACGTTAACACTCTACATTGTGCAAGAGGTCCATTCAAAAGGGTTGACATATTTTTCTTGCAATTGTATAATGTTATGTCTGAAAACCCAGAATGACCAACGGAGAGGAGAGCCGTGCTGGAACTCAAACTTTATTACATGCTGAACAATCAGTTATACAGTGCAGGTTACTGTGACTGTGTCCTACATCACTATAAGCTGAGAGAGCCCTAATATGGCCGGCTCTCTCCCTATATGGGCTGACGTGATGACGTTACTAGCTGGCTGCATCATCACGCTGCTCCCTGTTATTAACCCATTCATAACATATAAGAACCATATTAGTCCTGATTTTAAAACAGTGAAACAATAACCTGAACACGTGTCATTATGTGCACCCAAAATGCAGCTAAAAACAAACCCTACTGTTTAGGGCAGGAATGGGCAACTTTGGTGGTAGTGAGGACCACAAAATTACTTCCTCACTTCCTGAGGGCCAGATTTGCATGTGAACCTTCTTGGGGAAGGGGGTGGAGGTATTATTTCCTGCAAAGTCAAAAGTTTCACAATTAAAACTGAAAATACAAATGAAAATAAAAGCTACTCAGTGTTTTATCATATTAGAATTAAAATTATTGATAAAATCTTATCTGTCCTGCAATGTGTGGTGTATAAATATGGAGTCACTGGGAGTGGTACGTGGCCTGCGGCTGACGTCACCACGCCACTATATATTGGGCGTTCTGCCATCTCAGGTTAGTCTGATGGAGTGTGTGTTCGGGGATATGAGAGCGAGTTGGCATCCAGCCATACTGAGACATACCACACATGCTTTGTACGTTACTGTTTTATGTAATAAAGTTCAGTTCAACGGCAGCATCCTCGTCGGTCGTCATTGGCAGGTTTGTGGACATAACATTTGGTGACAAAAGATAGAACCGTGGACGCGTGCTTCAGACTAAAGCCGTTCCTCGAGTCCCCTAGTGAACCAGCTATTCCGTGGCCACGATGGCTGGGCATGTTCGAGACCTTCATTTCAGCGCTGGACTTGGAGGAACTGGATGAAATTAAAATGCGGATACCACTTGTCCACCACCTGGGTACAGAAGGTCAGAGAATTTTTCAAATGCTTGGTCCGACGGACTATTATGAGGATGCCATCGAGATGCTAACTAGCTACTTTGCTCAACTTGAAAACATGGCACGGCGCGTGAAAACTCGCTGCTGTCGACGAGAAGCTAAGCTAGCTAACCCCACACCCTACAGAGATGGCATAAACATTGTGGGCACCGAAGGTTGGTCAGGACTGTAGCATGTAGTGAAGTTAGACAGTGTGAGTGTGCCCATACTGGTGGTCACCGCCGCCACACAGTCCATAGTGAACAAGGCCACGGTTCGGAGGCTCACCCCCCAGATACCTGATGTGGTGGAACTACTGGACGACGGGAGCTCCAGTACCGGCAGGAATGTCACATTTGCAGTGCAGTACAGCAAAAAAGTGATTCCAGCGTTCCGATTCCAGGTGACATGCCAGGGTGAAAATGTTTTGGGGTACAGTTTATTCTGCGAGCTGGGTTTTACTCTCACAATTGGCGGGCAGACGGTCAGCGGCCCAGGCCCAGCTTACCCAGGCTTCACAGACGTGGGTGCAGCCGAAGAACACAGTGTAGACAGCGAACGTAACACAGAGAGTGGATACGGCACGGACGATGAAGACGACATGGAGAAAGAACAGAGACCGGACTTGCCTCCGTTCCTCACACAGCTGGAACCAGAGCTGGAGGAGAGGGAGCCCGGGTTTTACAAGACTAACGCTGATGAGGTAATACAGGACAGCACCAACAACACTCCATCAACCTCGTGCGCTCAGGAGGAGAGCTGCCTGGGAGGGGCCGGACTTTCCTCCGTTCCTCACTTAGCCAGAGTTGGATCTGGAGGAGAGGCAGCCTGTGCTTATAGAGAACGCTTTTACAAGACCAACACTAACGAGGTAATTCAGAATGACACCGACACCACACCAGCCACCCTGTGCTCTCAGGGGGAGCGCCGCGCGGCAAAGGGGCAGCAGTTGGACTTGTCTCCGTCCCTCGCTCAACCAGAATCGTAGCCGGAGGAGAGGGAGCCCGAGCATGCAAAGAACACCGAAGCACAGCAAAAGCAACTGGGCACAAATACAGCAAACAACGCGGCACAGCAGAGCACTTCAAACGGGAGAGAGGAGGAATCGGACTGCTTCCGTACCCACGCTCAACAAGCTATGGAGATTATGACCAAGCTGACGGATGAAGAGTCTGCTTCAACGAGTGACACCGGAGAGACACCGGACACCTTCTGTACCCACAACGAGCTTCAACCTATAGCAATGACGATGGAGACAACCGGTGAAGGGTCCGCAATGAACACGGTGACAACGGAACCACCGCAGTACAATGGAGGTCCCAAGCCAGACAAGCATGCAGAGCCACTGGGGTCACAACAATGCATAAAACCGAGTAAGGGGCTGCTCCAAGTCATGGACTGGGTTCGGGTTCGCACCGGCGAGAAACCGGGACGGCGACTGCCTGGGCCACAGCCGACGAGACAACGGGCACCGCTGAGGATCGTGGCAAAACTGGGAACAGCGTACTTTCGGCAGACAGACGGACGGTTTGGTTCGACATGCAAATCAACTACAGCATGTCCAGGTGTCTGCTCCAGACGGCGAGGCTTCACAGGAGTCAGCTACCACAGTGTGGGACCCAGGCCCCAGCATCATGAAGACTGGACCTGGCCCTGGGGGTCCGACAGCTCCAGGGATGCGGCCGCCATGGGCCCACTACAAAGCCCCTCAGGCAGAACTGCTTTCCCTGTGGAAGACTGTCAGAAAAAAAAAAAAAAAAAAGACTGTTCAGGCAGGAGTCTGAGGCTGAGACGCTGGCAGAATAACCCACCCAGCCGCGTTGGGTCCCGCGGTGGTCTACCTGCAGACCCTAGTCCTTAGGTGTGTTTTGGTGTTCTAAAAAAAAGCAACAACAAACAAGAGCATTCATCATTAAAAAAAAAGAGTGTGTGTTCTTTATAAGTGTTCTTTATAATAAAAGCAAAGTATTCTTTATGATTAATATGCATAAAAAAATAAGAGTTCTTTGAAATATAAAAGTAATTATATACAATATGGGAACAGTAAAGTTAATTGTTTGATGTGATAATACTTTAATAGTAATGTTTAACGTGTGATAAATGTTTAAGTAATGTGTGTGTGTTTAATAATGTTATAAGTGATTGCCAAGGGGAATTTGGTTTATTAAATTGGGGAGGGCGAATCTGCTAAGGCTAATATATTTTTCAATTTTGTAAGGGGGGGAAAATGTGGTGTATAAATATGGAGTCACTGGGAGTGGTTCGTGGCCTGCGGCTGACATCACCAAGCCACTATATATTGGGCGGTCCGCCATCTCAGTTTAGTCTGATGGAGAGCGTGTTAGGGGTTATGACAGTGAATTGGCAGCCGGTCATACTGACACATACCACACGTGCTTTGTACTTTATTATTTTATGGAATAAAGTTCAGTTCAACTGCAGCATCCTTGTCGGTCGTCATTCCCAGGTTTGTGGACATTGTGGTGGAACAATGGGCGGTCATACTCCACCCAGTGACTTGGGGAATAGGGGGTAAGAGAGATGGAAATGCGGGAGAAGAAAGAAGAAGTGGCAATGGTAGGCGCCAGAGCGCCAGTGGGGGGGGGGGAACTGTATGAAGATGCACCTTCACACTTGGGATGCCAGGTGAGAATGTACTGTGTTGTGTTGTGCTCTTTTGTGATGTACAGTGGGGCAAAAAAGTATTTAGTCAGCCACCAATTGTGCAAGTTCTCCCACTTAAAAGATGAGAGGGGTCTCCAATTTTCATCATAGGTATACCTCAACTATGAGAGACAAAATGAGAAAAAAAAAATCCAGAAAATCACATTGAAGGATTTTTAAGGAATTAATTGGTAAATTCCTCGGTAAAATAAGTATTTGGTCAATAACAAAAGTTCATCTCACTACTTTGTTATATACCCTTTGTTGGCAATGACAGAGGTCAAACGTTTTCTGTAAGTCTTCACAAGGTTTTCACACACTGTTGCTGGTATTTTGGCCCATTCCTCCATGCAGATCTCCTCTAGAGCAGTGATGTTTTGGGGCTGTCGCTGGGCAACACAGACTTTCAACTCCCTCCAAAGATTTTCTATGGGGTTGAGATCTGGAGACTGGCTAGGCCACTCCAGGACCTTGAAATGCTTCTTACGAAGCCACTCCTTCGTTGCGCGGGCGGTGTGTTTGGGATCATTGTCATGCTGAAAGACCCAGCCACGTTTCATCTTCAATGCCCTTGCTGATGGAAGGAGGTTTTCACTCAAAATCTCACGATACATGGCCCCATTCATTCCTTCCTTTACACGGATCAGTCGTCCTGGTCCCTTTGCAGAAAAACAGCCCCACAGTATGATGTTTCCACCCTCATGCTTCACAGTAGGTATGGTGTTCTTTTTCCTCCAAACACGACAAGTTGAGTTTTTACCAAAAAGTTCTATTTTGGTTTCATCTGACCATATGACATTCTCCCAATCCTCTTCTGGATCATTCAAATGCTCTCTAGCAAACTTCAGACGGGCCTGGACATGTACTGGCTTAAGCAGGGGGACACGTCTGGCACTGCAGGATTTGAGTCCCTGGCGGCGTAGTGTGTTACTGATGTAGCCTTTGTTACTTTGGTCCCAGCTCTCTGCAGGTCATTCACTAGGTCCCCCCGTCTGATTCTGGGATTTTTGCTCACCGTTCGTGACCATTTTGACCCCACGGGGTGAGATCTTGCGTGGAGCCCCAGATCGAGGGAGATTATCAGTGGTCTTGTATGTCTTCCATTTTCTAATAATTGCTCCCACAGTTGATTTCTTTACACCAAGCTGCTTACCTATTGCAGATTCAGTCTTCCCAGCCTGGTGCAGGTCTACAATTTTGTTTCTGGTGTCCTTTGACAGCTCTTTGGTCTTGGCCATAGTGGAGTTTGGAGTCTGACTGTTTGAGGTTGTGGACAGGTGTCTTTTATACTGATAACGAGTTCAAACAGGTGCCATTAATACAGGTAACGAGTGGAGGACAGAGGAGCCTCTTAAAGAAAAAGTTACAGGTCTGTGAGAGCCAGAAATCTTGCATGTTTGTAGGTGACCAAATACTTATTTTACTGAGGAATTTACCAATTAATTCATTAAAAATCCTTCAATGTGATTTTCTGGATTTTTTTTCTCATTTTGTCTCTCATAGTTGAGGTATACCTATGATGAAAATTAGAGACCTCTCTCATCTTTTAACTGGGAGAACTTGCACAATTGGTGGCTGACTAAATACTTTTTTGCCCCACTGTATGTTAATGTATGTACTCCAGGTGCCAAAGAAGAGAATGCAAGCTGTATAAAGGATTCACTTTGGCACCTGGAGCCGAGTCTGACTTTGAGCTAGAGGAATAAAGTCTGTGTCTGCGATGCTCCTGGCTCATCTTTTTTTTTTTTTTTTGATTTTGTACACTTTATTGATCCCCAGTGGGGAAATTGAGGGCATCCACCTGGATGGATGAAGCAGCCACATTACGGCGCTATCCCTTTAACATTCACACACACATTCACACCTAGGGCCACTTTAGAGTCTCCAATTAACCTAACTTGCATGTTTTTGGCCTGTGGGAGGAAACCGGAGAACTCCCGGAGTAAACCCATGCAGACACGGGGGGAACATGCAAACTCCACACAGATCACTGTTGGTCAAGGGCTGGGATTGAACCAGGGATTCCATGGCCAAGGGTGAGTCTTGTTCATTTCTCTACATTGGTGACCTGATGTGGAAATGGAAGATGGTCCGAGCACCTCCGTGGGAACACCCACACTTGGGGTTCCCCCACTGTGTTTACGGTGGCAGTCAAACTCCCGGACTTTTGGCTCCACGACCCGGCCGCCTGGTTCATTAACATGGAAGCCCAGTTCACTCTCCACGGAGTCTCGGCAGGTGACACAAAGTACCATTACGTGGTGGCTTCACTGGACCCACGTTCCGCTCAGTGCGCAATGAGCCTGCTTCGCGCTCCCCCAGCCCAGGGCAAGTACGACGCTCTCAAGCAGCTGCTGCTGCGGCGTTACACACTCTCCGTCGGAGAGAGAGCACTCGGAATTAGGAGACGGATCGGCTGTGGAGTTAATGGAGAGTATGCTGGCTTTGCTGGGCGCAGAAGACAGATCCTTCCTCTTCACTCCCTCTTCCCAAAGAAACTACCGGCTTTAACAAGGGCAATCCTGACCAACTTGCCACTGCTAGTGGCCAGGGACTACTGCTCGCTGGCAGAGGAAGCAGATCGCATTATCCTGACAAACAGGAGTTTCAGCCTCCAGGCAGTGAGACCAGGATCGTCGGCGGAGTCCAACGAAGTCGAGGAGTCGCAGGTGGTGGCCGGGACAGCCACTCGGAGACACAGGAATGGGATGGCATGCTTTTACCACCAGTGTTTTGGCACCGACGTGCAACGTTGTCTGCCACCATGTCGTTTCAAGAGGCTGGACAAATGGACCAACCAGCGGTCAGTGGCAGCTACAACTGCTAACAACAGGGAGAAGTTGCTCTTCATCGAGGACACACGTTCCAGGAGACGGTTTTTGGAGGACTCTTGGATCCCAAAAGAGCCTTATTTTGCCAGTTGCTGCTGACAGACTGGCAGAAGGCTGCGGCCCGTCACTAACGGCTGCCAACGGATCCCCTATCAAGACTTTTAGAGAAAGATCGGTGACTGTGTGTTTGCACGGACGTAACTACAAGTGGGACTTTGTGGTAGCTGCATCTTTGGTTCCTATCTTAGGTGCTGATTTTCTGTGTGGTTATGGTCTCCTTGGTGATGTTGCTAACAGATGTTTAGTGGATGCTGTGTCCTTTGCTTCACTACCTTGTATGGCTCGGGGAGCTGGGCCACCAACACATGCAAATTTTTTAGCCTCGGGGAATGAGTATCAGCGTTTGCTTTCCAAGTTTCCCACACTCACGGTGCCCACTTTTTTCACTACCGTAACAAAGCATGGGGTCAAGCATTTCATCACGATGAAGGGCCTACCAGTTTATGTGCGTCCGCGCCGCCTGGACATAGCTAAACTAGCCATCGCGCGCAAGGAGTTTGCTAACTTGGAACGTCTAGGGATTGTTAGGCACTCCAATAGCCCTTGAGTGTCCCTGCTGCACAGGGTGCCCAAGGCCAATGGTCCGTGGCAGCCGTGCGGTGATTTCCGTCGCCTGAACAATGTCACGGAACATGACCGTTACCAAATTCCCGCACATTCAAGATTTTTCCATGCACCTGGCTGGGATGCGCATTTTTTCAAAAGTGGACCTGGTCCGCGGTTACCATCAGGTCCCGGTTCACACCGAGGACGTCCCAAAAACGGCAGTGATAACTCCTTTTGGCCTTTTCGAGTTTTTACACATGCCATTCAGGTTAAAGGGTGCAGCCCAAACTTTTCAAAGGATGATGGACGCGGTGCTCTGTGACTTGCCGTTCGTTTTCGTCTACTTAGATGACATTCTGGTGGCTAGCGCGTCAGAGGAGGAGCACCTCGCCCATCCCAAGCAAGTTTTCTGACGGTTGGAAGCACACAGGCTGATAGTTAATCCAGCAAAGTGTCAGTTCGGGCTGCCGGTGATCGATTTCTTGGGCCACCACATCTTGTCGGAGGGCACGGTTCCACTGCCGGACAAGGTACGAGCGGTGTCAGAGTTCCCAAGTCCGCAGACAGTAAGGGCGCTGCAGGAATTTTAGGGGATGGTCAATTGTTAGAATTGTTTCCTTCCCCGGGCAGCCCAGCTGCTGCAACCGCTATAAGATAAGATAAGATAAGATAAGCCTTTATTAGTCCCACAATGGGGAAATTCCAGGATTGCAACAGCACAGGGATAGCAACACTCAGAGCAATAATTAAGAAGATACGAAAAATATAAATAAGAGCAGTGGATATACATATGTACACATAAATATATACATATATATACAAAGTGCGGAGCATTGTAGCAAGATGGAATAAACAGCATCACCGTCTACTTAGTTATCCTACATAGTATGAATATGTACCCATGCATATTGTCACCCTCCGTAGCGACTGATATCGTCCTAGTTGTATACTGGAGGGGACCATTTGTGTAAGTCTGTTGCATCTTTTGCATTCAATACTATTAGGTCGTCATGTTTTTTTTGCTATCTCTGCGAGCAGCCCTGCTTAGGTTATAGTATAACCTAAGCAGGGCTTAGGTTATACTATAACCTAAGCCCTGTATAGTATAACCTAAGCCCTTAGGTTATACTATAACCTATAATAAAACCTATATACTACGGCTGTCAGACTGTATAACCGTTATACAGTCTGACAGCCGTAGGTAGGAAGGACCTGCGAAACCGCTCGGTTGCGCACCTAGGATGATGTAGTCTACTGCCAAATGAGCTCCTCAGTGCGTTCAATATGTCCTGCATAGGGTGGGACTCGGACTCCAGCAGAGATGACAGTTTAGCCACCATCCTTCTCTCTCCTATCTCCCCCACTGGGTCAAAGCGTTGCCCCAGGACAGATCCAGCTTTCTTGATCAGTTTGTTCAGTCTCTTTCTATCGGCTGCTGTAATGCCGTTGCCCCAGCAGACCACACCAAAAGTGATGGCTGATGCCACCACCATGTTGTAGAATGACTTCAGCAGCACCCCTTGTACACCAAAAGGCCTGAGCCTCCTCAGTAGGAACAGCCTGCGCTGTCCCTTCTTGTAGAGTGCGTCGGTATTGTGTGACCAGTCTAGTTTATTGTTCAGATGAACACCCAGGTACTTGTAGGATGTCACCATCTCAATGTCTGTTCCCTGGATGTTTACTGGTGCTGTGAGGGGTTGTCCTTGCCTGCGGCAGTCCACCACCAGCTCCTTAGTTTTCCTCGTGTTGATCTGGAGGCAGTTCCGATGGCACCAGTCCACGAAGTCCTGGATAAGTCCTCTGTACTCAGCTTCATCTCCGTTGGAGATGAGGCCGATGATCGCAGAGTCGTCAGAGAACTTCTGTAGATGGCAGTGTGTTGTGTTGTGTGAGAAGTCCGCAGTATAAAGGGTGAACAGGAATGGAGCCAAAACCGTTCCCTGGGGGGCCCCCGTGCTACCGATGATCGTGTCGGACACACAATCTCGGGTTCTCACAAACTGTGGCCGGTTAGTGAGGTAGTCCAGGATCCATGATGACAGGTGCTGGTCCACCCCTGCGCACAGCAGCTTGTCCTTCAGGATCATCGGTTGAATGGTGTTGAAAGCACTGGAGAAGTCAAAGAACATGATCCTCACCGCATTCCCGGGCTTCTCCAGGTGGGACAGGGAACGGTGAAGGAGGAAGATCACTGCATCCTCCACCCCAATGCCATGCGGGTAGGCGAACTGGAGTGGATCCATCGCTGGTCCCACCAGGGGGCGGAGGTGAGCAAGGAGCAGTCTCTCCAGGGTCTTCATCATGTGAGACGTCAGGGCCACTGGTCTGTAGCTGCTCAGATCTTTGGGGTGGGATACTATACTGCGCGCTCAAGAAAAAGAAACCCGCGGATAGCGTTGACTGGACCCCTGATCGGGTCCAGGCATTTATAGGCACCAAAACGGCACTCGCCAACATGGCTTTGCTGGGCCACCCTTCCCCGTCGGTGTGGTTAGCAGTCATGACAAACGTGCATGACGTCGCGGTAGGAGCTGTGGTAGAACAGTACATCTCCAGTTTGTGGCAACCTCTCACCTTTTTCAGCCATACTTTGCGCGACAACGAGCGTAAGTATAGCGCTTTTGGCAGAGAGCTGTTGGCTCTCCCCCTGGCCACGCGTCATTTTCAGTTCTGGCTTGAGGGTTGCGAATTTACTGCATTTGTCGACTACAAGCCCCTAACTTACACAATGGCCAAAGTCTCGGAACTGTGGTCGGCCCGGCAGCAACGGCACTTGGCCGCAATTTCAGAATTCACTACCGACATTCAACATGTAGCCGGTAAACTTAACCCTCTGAGTGTGTGAATTTGCGTGCCCCTAGTGGCAGAGCGCGGTGCTGCGCCTGTCATCTCACTCTGACATGATCAGCTCCATTCAAGATTTGTACTGATTTGCCAGTTTTAGAAGGTGGCAGACATCCGTTGGAGGACTCAATGGATGACACATAATACACCAAAGAAGAAGAACTCTTCATTCCCTTTTCCTGTTTTTAGCATTTTAGCCCAGAAAGCTAATATGGCCGCGATTGGTCATCGTCACTGTGACTTTGTCGGCTTTGTACGCGGAAAATAGCCACGGGATACAAGCAAAATTTATGTGGGATAATCATAAGACTTTGTAGATGTGGTAGAGACCGTAAATGACCGGACAGAACGCAAAATAATGACCACGATGGGTGAAAACGCAGTGACCACGCCAGCCAGCCAGCCCCCCTTTGTCAAAAGTAAGTGAGGAATTTCTGTTTTTTTTAATGTACTAATTTCTTGTTCATACACTGTGACGATAAGATGATGAGGTACCTCTGTACAAAAAAACAGTGTCAAAAGACTGAACCATTCTTTGTGTAAATACGTCCAAAGTCCAGTTTTGACTGAGTTATGGAATTTAAAGAGGTGCCGCGACATTATGCAAATTAGATGCATAAATTTATTCCTATCTGAAACTTTGGATCATATTTTATATCTTTCTAATTGACAGTAAGCCATTATCTCTTAGACACTTTCAAGTTATAGCCTTGGAAATCTGAACTATTTTATTGACAAAAAATATTTACCACTCTTGACCATTAGGGGTTATGTCGTAATTCGGCGACAGACGCACTCAAAGAGTTAATGTCGTGGCTGACTGACTGCCGCGCGCGCTGGTCTCTCCGGTCTATGCGGGTATTGATTTTTCCGCCATGGCCGCCAACCAAACTGGGGACGCGGACATTTGCACACTCCGATCTGCGGGTAAATGGCATTCACTTATATAGCGCTTTTATTCTCATCACTAGATGGCCAAAGCGCTTTACAGATCCTGCTATCCACCCATTCACACACACATTCACACACTGATGGTGGCATAGCTGCCCAACATGGTGTTGTCCAGACCCACCAGGAGCAATTGGGGTAAAGTGTCTTGCCCAGGGACACAATGGCAGGATATGTGGGGAGAGCGGGATTCGAACCGCCAACCATCCAGTTATTAGACGACCTGCTCTACCTCCTGAGCCACTGCCGTCCCAGACTAAAACTGGAGAGCAGGGTGGTACAAGAAGGGTGCCCCCCCGCTCCCCGCTTTGCGATGTCTCCACCGGCCGTCCCCGCCCGGTGGTTCAGAGCTTTTGGCACCGCCGCGTTTTTGAGTCCATCCACTCTCTTTCACATCCTGGTGTACGGGCTTCGGTTAAGCTGGTGGGGTCCAAATTCGTCTGGCCTCGCTTAGCCAAGGATGTCAAGGAGTGGGCTGCAGCATGCGCCGCGTGCCAACGGGCTAAGGTTTAGAAGCACACCAAACCCCCCTCAAGCCTTTCCAAATTCCAAGCAGGAGATTCGACCACATACACGTGGATTTAGTGGGTCCCCTTCCGATGTTGCAGGGTTTCACGCACCTTTTGACAGTAGTGGACCGCACTACGCGTTGGCCAGAGGCCGTTCCGCTGGCTTCCACCACATCTGCCGATGTGGCCCATGCGTTTTTGTCATCCTGGGTCACACGTTTTGGATCCCCATCGGACATCACTTCTGACAGGGGTCTGCAGTTCGTTTCGGAACTCTGGTCCGTGATGCCCGAGAGCCTGGGGGTCAAAATCCACTGCACCACCGCATACAACCCGCAGGCTAATGGTTTGTGCAAGAGGTTTCACAGGTCACTTAAAGCAGCGCTCAGAGCCTCGTTAACGGACACAAATTGGGTTGACCGCCTGCCTTGGGTCCTACTGGGGTTGTGCGCGGCGCCTAAGGAAGATTTGGCAGCTTCCCCGGCGGAGCTCATTTTTTGTCAGCCATTACGGCTGGTACCGACTAGTCCGCAAGCCTTTTTTCCGGGGCAGAGGCTGGCTGCGTTCTGGGGCTGGCGCATCATTGTTTTCCCCACACTTTTGTTCCAAAGCATTTGGAGAATGCCAAATTTGTTTTTGTTAGACACGACACACACAGAACCCCGCTGCGGCCGTCTTACGACGGCCCGTTCAGAGTTTTAGAAACGGGGGCGGAACATTTTGTGTTAGATTTTGGGGGGCGTAAGGAAACCATCTGCATAGACAGGCTGAAGCCCGCTTGTGTGTTGGCAGATGACCAGGTGGTGCAGGCCCAGGCTCCCTGGCGTGAACGCCTACCTACAGTGGGTCCACAGGTTTGTGTTCCACCTTCAGAGAACTGTTTTCTGGAGCCCAAATCTTTCTCTTCCCCACCTTTTCCCCCTCCAGAGGACAGTCCACCAGGAACTGAGTTTTTTTCCTACCCACCTTGACAGGAAGGGACTTTGGTCGGCCCAGCGGCTCCATGTTACAGCCGTTATGGGCGTTTGCTCAAGCCCAAGGTACCGGATGTCATGGCCGCCAATCACGGCACCTGTGTGTGCACCTGCCGGTTATTGCCTGCGGCCTATTTATTCCAATCAGGACCAGTGCTGGGCGCAGAGTCATCTGATTCCTTTGGTGAATCACGCCACTATCTGCCTCTATGCTTCCCTGCACTGAATTCTCCTGCCTCCGGCTTCCAAGCCCAGTAGAACGACGTCCGGGTCTATTCCGCCCGGACCAACGACCAAGTAAGCTCAACAGCTTCTAACCTGTCCGTTTCCCCTGTGCACAGGCGGAGCCCACCACAGCGGACCTCCTTCTCCCTCCAGGCGGCGGACTTATCCCTTTCCTGCTAGTTAACCCGCAGACACTGTCTCCCTGGCTGCAGCTTCGGTGCGACCTGAAGACTCGTCTACATCTGTTGACAGTAAGCCCAGTAACATCAAACGTGCTGCATAGGTGTACTGTTGCTAACGGCCCTTGTCTCTGTTTCAGGGTTGCCAGTCTATATGGTGCTCTGCCGGCCCAGCGGGAATACACGGATTGCACAACACTACATTACACCTCATAACCGCACTCACGCATCCACGCACTCACGTTAACAAATAAAGAACGTTAATTGTGTTAATCCTGAGTCATGTCTGTCTGTTGGTCACCTGAACCGTGTCACCGGAGGGTTAAGACCCCTTCTGGGTATTCGGAGGGGTCTGTGTGGTGGCACAACAGGAGGTCTTACTCCACCCAGTGACTTGGGGAATAGGGGGTAGAGGGTGAGAGATTGAAATGCGGGAGAAGAAAGGAAAAGTGGCAACAGTAGGCGCCAGAGCACCAGGGGGGAGAAAACTGTATGAAGATGCGCCTTCACACTTGGGATGCCAGGCTTGAATGTGTTGTGTTGTGCTCCTTTGTGATGTATGTTAATGTATGTATTCCAGGTGCCAAAGAAGAGAATGTAAACTGTATAAAGGATTCACTTTGGCACCGGGAGCCGAGTCTGACTTTGAGCTAGAGGAATAAAGTCTGTGTCTGCAATGCTTGTGTCTCGTCTTGTTCATTCCTCTACAACACAACACAATGGACTGGCGATCTGTATAGCGTGTACTCTGCCTCTCACCCAGAGATGCTGGGATAGCCCCCAGCTGTGGTCTATATTACTCATATATTCCATACCTACATATGTTAGAACATGTGAGATGTTTGGTGACTGCATATGTAAGGAACTTCACACCTCTGAAAGGACAAAGGAATCTCACCCGCCGTGTGAAGAACAAAGACGTCCCAGGGCGCGACGGCGGAGACCGGAGGAGTCACCCTCACCCCCCAAGGTGAGGAGAGGAATTCCCATCACCTCCCAAGATGAGGAGAGGAAATAACAGGACAATGGGGGGGATTAAGATAACGAGGGATGTCAGCCTTTGTAATGCCTGTCTTTTGATGTGTGCCTGTATTTAATCAGCGAGCTGGCAGAATTCTGTCTCTTTTTTTACCTTCTGCCACGCTCTGCACCTGATGAGACAAGATAGGAGAGCTGATCATTAAAACGCTGCTTTTAAACAAAACCGCCTCATTATTTCCAGCTCCTCTACACAGCCCCCAGCTACTCCCCAAAGGATTAATCAGTAGAAGATGGATGGATGGATGAATAAAATTACATCATGACCTAATTTTTAAAACCCTCTCCATCAAAATGATGAGCAAATTTCGGATGATAACAAAAACACCCAAGAAGAAAAGGAGCTTGTTAATCGTGTGGCTCCCAAAAATGGGGAATAAAAAAGTTTAAGAGCCACTGGTATTAATGAACAACAAATCAGCAGATTAAAATGGCCACAGTCCCTGAATTTTTATTGCTGACATGGGACTAAAACTGTCATTGTCATGCTCTTCAGAGAAAAACCTCAAAGCTTTGAATCTTTTTCTGCACAATTAGAAGGAAAACCTCCGAGCTCCATATCACCTGCCAAACAAAAATAGCATTTATTCTTGTTTAAAAGCAGCCTACTTATGCATTTACTGCTGTTTACAGCCCATTAACGCGGGGTTAGCAGGCAACACATACTTACATTCTCCGGTGCACTGCTCCCTCACTCTCCCTCCCTTTTTTGACCACTGGTACCTAGGTTTCGATTAGCGCTCCCTCTGCTGGCGGACTCTATAATTGCATTTAAGAATGCGGTTTCAAATTTGGAAAATGTGATATAAATGAAAAACTGATTTTTGGAAATGGGCTGGCGGGCCACAGTGGATGAGGGGGCGGACCGCATGTGGCCCGCGGGTCGCCAGTTGCCCATCCCATAGGGTTTATTTTACCCCAAGAAAACGACTTTTCTTGGCAGAGGTCTGCACTGTCCAGTGCTTCCAGTTTCTTTGAGGACAAACTGTTTGTTTGAATCCATTTATTATGGTTAAAATGCATATTTGGTGGGTGAAGCTGCACAGTTTTCTTAAAGGATGAGTAATTTTGAAATCAGTAATCCTGCAACGCTGATTGGTGCATTTTGCTCTGACGTGTTTACGGGAAATGGCCAGCAAGCGATAAGAATCATAACATTCCTTTTGAAGTCTGTTTTATTCATGCTCGTTTCGATCAGCCTTAGCTGATTAAGTTCTCTTTCCCGATAACGACCGTTTGTTTTCATCGTGTAGAACCAGTATATATAGAAAACGTATAGAAATACTTATCGGGGAGTGCTATGAAAACATTAGTCTGAGCAGCGTTAGCTAGCAAATGGCTCCTCGGCTGAGATGTGTGTGAAAAGTAAGTGAACCTCTGCCACTTCATCTTCAAATCTTCGAGGCTGATTTTTAGCATGTGTTTAGGTAGCTGAACATTTATAGAAGCTGAGACCTTGGGTGCATGTTTTAATAGAACGATCGAGGTAAGAGTTGGTACAGAGTACTCTAAAATATATCAAGTTGAAAATGGTACCCCCCCAAGGCAGCGTGTGTATCCACGTTTGGTTTAATATTATGATTAATGATATTTTCGAAGGAATCGATAGTGGAATAGGGAAGGCCTTGTATGCAGATGATGGGGCCTTATGGATAAGGGGACGTAATCTTGTGTACATTCAGAGGAAAATGCAGGCAGCAATAGACCAGGTTGAACAATGGACAAACCGGGGGGCTTTTAAATTATCGGTCTCAAAGACACAAATTATTTGCTTCTCTAAAAGTCACAAAGAAAATTCTTTAAATTTTTATGGCCAAAAGTTAGAACAAGTAAAGGTGGTTCAGTATATTTATTTGGTGAAAAAATAACTTGAAAGCAGCATATTGAAAAAACTAAAGGAAAATGTAAGAAAAATAATATTTTGAGATGTCTGGCAGGATGGGACTGGGGGCCCTCTAGGGCCTCTCTTGAGGGTGTATCCGCGACTAATGAGAGCTACACTAGACTATGGATGTGTTGCGTTCATGTCGGCTGCTGATTGTCACCTGAACCAACTGGGCATAGAGCAGACAAAGGCTCTTAGGATATGTTGTGGTGCATTTAAAACTTCTCCAGTATCAGCGATCCAAGTAGAGACGGGTGAAATGCCCTAAAGATTAATTCAATTCAGTTCAGTTCAACTTTATTTATATAGCACCATTTCACAGCAACAGTCATCTCATAGCACTTTCAACTGTAGGGGGAACCCCCACAATTGCAGAAAGACCCCAGCAATCAGGCGATCCCCTGCGAGCAAGTGCTTGGCGATGGTGGAGAGGAAAAACTCCCTTTTAACAGGAAGAAACCTCCAGCAGGACCATACCTGCCAACTACTCCGGTTTTGCCGTAATGGTTACGGTTTTCAAGACCCCATTCCGGGTTACGGCTTTATTAATCAAAATTACGGTTTTTCACTAAAAATTCAGTCAAAAATTTTAAATCGTAAAAAAAAAAACAAAACACGAAAGCAATTCCAAACACGAGATCGCTAGGAATCGTATCTAAATTTAGAACATAGCAACACGTGATGGCGGCTGGGATGGTCACACTTTTTCAGTGCTGAGACGAAGTTGCTGATTTTGCCACTGAAATAACTAACCAACAGCGAATATCGGATCAACATTTGTGACGCACAGGCTGAATTTCCACCTTGGTTGAACCAGCTTTTGAAGTAGAAATACCCCTTTACTCGCCTTTCACCGGGCTCTGTGAGTAAACTGAATAGCGTTTCTTTTCATGGTTCGCTGCTACGCTTTACCTGAAGTGTTTGCTAAGCTAACGCTATCGCTATTGAGGGTATTGAGGTTTCTATTCTCGCGCGAAATCCCAGAGAGGCGTGCGCACATCGCGAGATGTAAACACGATGTAAACTGCTGCAGACGTTCACACGACTGCACTTCAACCCTGGCAAATGGACCATGGATTCGACATCTAAAGGGAGAATACATTTTATATAATACCTAAGGTTCTGAAGAACATGTGCTGTGTAATTGCAAGCCTTGTCATGCTTGGTGTATCGTGTAAACGCATAAAATATCAGAGCGATTTTGCCGTCATTTACGCGCATGTCTTATTATACAGTGCTAGTATACCCTGCTGATATTTCTAGTCTTCTAGTATTCATAATACATCACATCTGGCCTATTCGAAGTTCTATGCAGTGTTAAGATAGTCTTTTGAATACAAATTTAATGACAAGATAGTCGATTGCAGTCCATGGCATACAGGCCATCACTATGGTAACTGACTAACACAATACATTCACTCTGTGAAATTGTTTTTGCTGGCTGTTATTTGTGAAATTACAATTTTACTAGTTTTGGAGAGGGTTCAACTTCAACATCAGACTGATTGGGGACAAAACTAAGTTATGCTTAGAACTGTCTATATCGCATTCAGCTGTATGAAATCCAAGAAAGTACAGCTATAATATTAATTTACATATTTAAATAGCTGATTATACCAGGAATATGCATATATATATATATATATATATATATATTTTAAACATGAAATCAAAACATTGCAATACACATGTATTGTCTATTGACACTGTTGTCTGATACCCGATTGTAATCAGGTGGATAGCAAGCTTGCAGAAATAAATTTTACACTTAAATATTGCAGCCGATATGCTTAGAACACTGATAAAACCTTGGACAACAATACACTGTGAATTTGTAACAATGGGATAGAGTTATGATAGCACAAATTAAGCCTACTTACCAGTTCGTTTGGTGGGTTCTCCGTGTTGTTTTGATATCTTCGCCTCTCTGATGCGCAAGGGATTATGGGATACATCAATACCCCGAATAGCTAACGCCATAGCTAGTCGTAGCACCTAACACCGACACAAAGAAGCGACTCTGTCCCCGGTGATTGGGGCTCGCCGGAGGAACTAACCGAGGCAAGAGTTGGACGGGGTCTCGAGCCCCGGACCCCGCTGGGAGACTGTGTCCCCCAGACCCCCTGCTAAATTTTCAGATAATTTCCCCAACCCCAAATCACATCCCTACTGATAATAAAGAGTTACAATAATCTAATCTAGAGCTAACAAAAGCATGGATCAGTTTCTCAGCATCACTCTGAGACAAGATGCTCCTAATTCCTACCTACGGCTGTCAGACTGTATAATCTAAGCAGGGCTGCTCGCAGAGATGGCAAAAAAAACCGTGACAACCTAATAGTATTGAATGCAACAGACTTACACAAATGGTCCCCTCCTGTATACAACTAGGACAATATCAGTCACTATGCAGGGTGACAATATGTATGGGTACATATTCATACTGCTGTTTATTCCATCTAGCTACAATGCTCCGCACTGTGTATATATATTTATATATTTTTGTGTACATATGTATATTCACTGCTCTTATTTTCTTATCTTCTAAATTATTGGTCTGAGTGTTGCTATCCCTGTGCTGTTGCAATCCTGGAATTTCCCCATTGTGGGACTAATAAAGGCTTATCTTATCTTAATCTTGGCAATATAAGATGCACTAAGGTCTATAGTTAGCTAAAACTCCTGGATCTAGCGTTGGCTTTTTGAGTAAGGGTTTAATTACAGCAGTTTTAAAAGCCTGCAGTACAAGGCCCAAAGTTAATGAAGAATTGATTATTTGAAGAATAAAGCTACCAATAAATGGGAAGACTTCTTTAAATAACCTGGTAGGAATAGGGTCTAAAAGACAAGTTGAGGGCTTGGATGAGGAAATTATTTTGTCTAACTCTAAAAGGTCAGTTGGAGTAAACTCAGCCAAACCAATATCAATTGAAGGAGTTGTAGTAGTTACTGTATTTAAGTTAACAGTGGGAAGAATCTGATTGATTTTATCTCTGATAGATGAAATTTTGTTATTGAAAAAGTTCATAAAGTCCTGACTAGTAAGCTCTAAGGGAATGCTAGGATTGACAGAGTCCTGACTCTTTGTCAGCCTGGCTACAGTGCTGAAAAGAAACCTGGGATTATTCTTGTTCTCTTCTATTAATGCAGGATAATAACTAATTCTAGCTTTTCTAAGAGATTTTTTATAAATTAAAAGATGATTTCTCCAAGTTAAATAGATTTCATCTAAATTAGTGGAGTGCCATTTTCTTTCTAATTGACGAGTCATCTGTTTTAAGCTACGAGTTTCTGTGTTGGACTAAGGAGTAAGAAATCTCTGATTAGACTTTTTCTTTTTTAAAGGGGCCACCATGTGTAGAGTCTGATGCAGAGAAGCTGTAACACTATCTACCATGCTATCAATTACAGATGGAGCAAGCTGTCTATAGCTTATTTCCGTTGTGTTGACACATGACATAGAGGAAACAATCTGCATAAATTTGGTTACATCATCTGAGAGGGATCTACTGTAGTAATATTTTTCTTTAGGAGCCAAATAGTCAGAAATGGTAAAATCAAAGGTTAACAGACAATGGTCTGACAGTACAGGGTTATGAGGAGACACTACCAGATTTTCTATTTCAATGCCGTATGCTGGCATACTGGATCAACTTGAAGGGGCATAAGAGGTCACATCCTGCAAAAGCTATTCCTAATGATTGCTGGGAACCCAATGAGTCCAACATTGGTAGCTTTGGATGGATAAGTGATGCCATTGCCGAGCAGGCAGGATTAAAAGACATAGATTTTAGCCCAACGATCCTGTGGTCGGTTATTCCTCCATGGCTGTTTAAAATGCCACTGGTAGATTTTGAAATACAACAACTGACGAGGCAACATAAGCAATCAGCAACAGATTATATAATTCAATTCAACTTTGTTGTTGTGAAATGGCGCTATATAAATAGTCATCTCATAGCACTATCAACTGTAGGGGAACCCCCATAGTTGCAGAAAGACCCCAGCAATCAGGCGATTCCCTGTGAGCAAGCACTTGGCGACAGTGGAGAGGAAAAACTCCCTTTTAACAGGAAGAAACCTCCAGCAGAACCAGGCTCAGGGAGGGGAAGTCATCTGCTGCGGCTGGCTGGGGGGTGAGGGGATAGAGAAGATAAAAAGAACAGACATGTAGAGAGCAAACAGCACGATGGGGACTCAATCTATGGGAGAGAACAAACAAATGTTAATCCATCCATCCATCCATCTTCTACCGCTTTTCCGGAGGTCCGGGTCGCGGAGGCAGCAGTTCAAGCAGAGAAGCCCAGACTTCCCTCTCCCCAGCCACCTGCTCCAGCTCTTCAGAGGGGATACCAAGGCGTTCCCAGACTAGCTGGGAGACATAGTCTCTCCACCGAGTCCTGGGTCTGCCCCGGGGTCTCCTCCCAGTGGGACGTGCCTGAAACACCTCAAGTGGGAGGCGTCCAGGAGGCATCCTAATCAGATGCCCATACCACCTCAACTGACTCCTTTCAATGTGGAGGAGCAGCGGTTCTACTCTGAGCCTCTCCCGGATGACTGAGCTCCTCACCCTATCTCTGAGGGTGAGTCCAGCAATCCTACGGAGAAAGCTCATTTCAGCCGCTTGTATCCGCGATCTCGTTCTTTCGGTCATTACCCAAAGCTCGTGACCATAGGTGAGAGTAGGAACGTAGATTGACTGGTAAATCGACAGCTTTGCCTTAGAACTAAGCTCCCTCTTCACCACAACAGACCGGTACAACGTCCGCATCACTGCAGATGCTGCTCCAATCCGTCTGTCGATCTCTCGCTCCATTTTCCCCTCACTCGTGAACAAGACCCCAAGATACTTAAACTCCTCCACTTGGGGCAGGAGCCTGTCCCCAACCCGGAGAGGACAATCCACCTTTTTCCGGCTGAGGACCATGGACTCGGACTTGGAGGTGCTGATTCTCATCCCAGCCGCTTCACACTCAGCGGCAAACCGTCCCAGCAAGAGCTGTAGGTCATTGCTGGATGAAGCCAACAGGACAACATCATCTGCAAACAACAGAGATGAGATCCTGTGGTCACCAAGCATGACACCCTCCATTCCCTGGCTGCGCCTAGAAATCCTGTCCATAAAAATTATGAACAGGACCGGTGACAAAGGGCAGCCCTGGCGGAGTCCAACTCTCACTGGGAATGACTCCGACCGAGTGTTGGCAATGCGAACTAAACTCTCACAACGGTCGTACAGAGACCGAATAGCTCGTAACAACAAGCCCGATACCCCATACTCCCGAAGCACCCCCCACAAAAATCCACGAGGGACGCGGTCAAATGCCTTCTCCAAGTCCACAAAACACATGTAAACTGGTTGGGCAAACTCCCACGAACCCTCAAGAATTCTCGAGAGGGTAAAGAGCTGGTCCGATGTGCCACGGCCAGGACGAAAACCACATTGCTCCTCCTGAATCCGAGGTTCGACCAACGGCCGGACTCTCCTCTCCAGTACCTTGGCATAGACCTTCCCAGGGAGGCTGAGGAGTGTGATCCCTCTAAAGTTGGAGCACACCCTCCGGTCCCCTTTTTTGAAGAGAGGAACCACCACCCCGGTTTGCCATGCCAAAGGCACTGCCCCCGACCTCCACGCAATGTTGCAGAGGCGTGTCAACCATGACAACCCAACAACATCCAGGGCCTTGAGGTACTCGGGGCGAATCTCGTCCACCCCCGGGGCCCGGCCACCAAGGAGATTTTTAACCACCTTGGCGACCTCAGCCCCTGTGATAGGCGAGTCATCCCCCTCGTCCCCAAACCCTGCTTCCTCTGTGGAAGGCGTATCAGTGGGATTGAGGAGATCCTCAAAGTATTCCTTCCACCGCCCGACGATATCCCCAGTTGAAGTCAACAGTGTCCCATCCGCACCATACACAGTGTGGACGGGGAGCTGCTTTCCCCTCCTGAGCCGCCGAACAGTTTGCCAGAATCTCTTTGAAGCCGACCGAAAGTCTTGTTCCATGGCCTCACCGAACTCCTCCCATACCCGGGTTTTTGCTTCAGCAACCACCCGAGCTGCACTCCGCTTGGCCTGCCGGTACACCTCAGCTGCTTCGGGAGTCCCACAAGCCAACCAAGCTTGATAGGACTCCTTCTTCAGCTCAATGGCCCCCCTCACCACTGGTGTCCACCACTTGGTTCGGGGGTTGCCACCACGAGATGCACCGACCACCTTGCGGCCGCAGCTCTGGGCTGCCGCTTCAACAACAGAGGTGGAGAACATGGCCCATTCAGACTCCATGTCTCCAGACTCCCTCGGAATGTGGTTGAAGTTCTTCCGGAGGTGGGAGTTGAAGACCTCCCGGACAGGGGCCTCAGCCAGACGCTCCCAGCACACCCTCACTATACGTTTGGGTCTACCAGGTCTGAATGGCTTCCTCCCCTGCCATCGGATCCAACTCACCACCAGGTAGTGATCAGTTGACAGCTCTGCACCTCTCTTTACTCGGGTGTCCAAGACATACGGTCGCAGGTCTGATGATACGATAACAAAATCGATCATCGACCTGCGGCCTAGGGTGTCCTGGTGCCAGGTGCACATATGGACACCCTTATGCTTGAACATGGTGTTCGTTATAGACAGACTGTGGTTAGCACAGAAGTCCAATAACTGAACACCACTCGGGTTCAGATCGGGCAGGCCGTTCCTCCCAATCACCCCCCTCCAGGTTTCACTGTCGTTGCCCACATGCGCATTGAAGTCCCCCAGTAGGACAATGGAGTCTCCAGGAGGAGCACCCTCCAGCACCCCAGTCACAGACTCCAAAAAGGGTGGGTACTCTGAAACATCATTTGGTGCATAGGCACAAATGACGGTCAGGACCCGTTTCCCAACCCGAAGGCGCAGGGAAGCAACCCTTTCGTCCACCGGGGAAAACTCCAATATAGAGGCAGCAAGGTGGGGCGATACAAGAATACCTACCCCTGCTCGTCGCCTCTCGCCCAGGGCAACTCCAGAAAAGGCCAAGCTCCAGCCCCTCTCCAGGAGACTGGTTCCGGAACCGGAGCTGTGTGTTGAGGTGAGGCCGACTATATCTAGCCGGTATCGCTCAATCTCGTACACCAGCTCAGGCTCCTTCCCCACCAGAGAGGTGACATTCCACGTACCAAAAGCCAGTTTAGAAAGCTTGGGATCAGTCCGCCAAGGTCTCCGCCTTTGACTGCCACCTAATCCACATAGCACCGGACTTCCATGATCCCTCCTGCAGGTGGTGAACCTACTGGAGGGCGGACCCATGTAACTCCTTCGGGCTGAGCCCGGCCGGGTCCCATGGGTGGAAACCCGGCCACCAGACGCTAGCCTTCGAGCCCCTCCCCCAGGCCTGGCTCCAGGGTGGGGCCCCGGTAACCCCATACCGGGCGGGGTACACTGAATCCTTGATATACAATTTATCATGAGAGTCTGTTGGATCGTTCTTCGTCTGGCCCTTCACCCAGGACCAGTTTGTCTTGGGAGACCCTATCAGAGGCAAATTGCCCCGGACAACATAGCTCCTGGGATCACTGGGGCACGCAAACCCCCCCACCACGATAAGGTGACGATCCATGAGGGGGACAAATGTTAATGACCAGCAAAAAAAATATTTCATTGAGAGTGAGGCCCAGTGCATTACTGGAGGTCCCCCGGCTGACTAAACCTATTAGCAGCATAACTAAGGGAGGGTTCAGAAACACATGATCCCTCCCTAATTGTAGGCTATATCAAAAAGGTAGGTTTTAGCCCTATTCTTAAAAACAGAGATCGAGTCTGACTCCCAAATCCAGATTGGCAGCTGGTTCCACAGGAGAGGAGCTTGATAACTGAAGGCTCTGCCTCCCATTGTACTTTTGGAGATTCTAGGTATTACAAGTAATCCTGCATTTTGGGAGCGTAGTGCTCTGTTAGGATAATACGGTAGTATCAGATCTTTTAAATAAAAAGGAGCCTGATTGTTTAGAGCTTTGTAAGTAAGAAGAAGGATTTTAAACTTAATTCTGAACTCTATGGGAAGCCAATGAAGGGAGGCCAGAACCGGAGAGATATGATCTCTCTTTCTAGTACCTGTTAAAACTCTTGCTGCAGCATTTTGGATCAGCTGAAGACTTTTAAAAGATGTTTTAGGACAGCCTGATAATAAAGAATTCCAATAATCTAATCTCGAGCTAACAAAAGCGTGGATCAGTTTCTCAGCATCACTCTGAGACAAGATGCTCCTAATCTTGGCAATATTACGCAAATGATAGAAGGCAGTCTTAGAAACAAATTTAATATGTGAATTGAAGGACAGATCTTGATCAAAAATAATTACAAGGTTCCTCACAGAGCTATTAAGAGAAAGAGTAACTGCATCCAAACTGAAAGTTTGATTTGGAAAGGTATTTCTAAGGTTTTTTGGACCAACAAGAATGACTTCAGTCTTATCTGAATTTAATAGCAGGAAATTACAAGTCATCCAAGCTTTGATTTCCTTAAGACAGGCTTCTAACTTGGCTAATTGATTACTATCATCTGGCTTCATTGACAGGTATAATTGTGTGTCATCTGCATAACAATGAAAATGTATACAGTGCTTTCTAATAATGTTGCCTAACAGAAGCATATATAAACTAAAAAGAGTAGGGCCTGGCACAGATCGCTGTGGAACTCCATGACTAAGCTTTGAGTTGAAAGAAAACTCATTATTTACATGAACAAACTGGAACCTATCAGATAAATAAGATCTAAACCACTGCAACGAAGTTCCATTAAGTCCAACATAGTGTTCTAATCTATCAAGTAGAATATTATGATCGATAGTATCAAAAGCTGCACTAAGGTCTAAAAGGACAAGTACAGAAACCAGTCCATTATCAGATGCGATGAGGAGGTCATTAGTGACCTTCGCTAAGGCTGTTTCAGTACTATGATGGATTCTAAACCCAGATTGAAACTCTTCAAGTAAACCATTTCCCTGCAGGTGGTCAAATAATTGCGTAGCAACAACTCTTTCTAAGATTTTTGAAATGAAAGGGAGATTAGAGATTGGTCTATAGTTAGCTAAAGCTCCTGGATCTAGCGTTGGCTTTTTGAGTAAGGGTTTAATTACAGCCGTTTTAAAAGCCTGCGGTACATGGCCTAAAGTTAACGAAGAATTGATTATATGAAGAATAAAGCTACCAATAAGTGGGAAGACTTCTTTAAATAACCTGGTAGGAATAGGGTCTAAAAGACAAGTTGAAGGTTTGGATGAGGAAACTATTTTGTCTAACTCACAAAGGTCGATTGGAGTAAACTCATTAAGACAGACATCAATTGAAGGAGTTGTAGTAGTTACAGTATTTAAGTTAACTGTGGGAAGAATCTGATTGATTTTATCTCTGATGGATGAAATTTTATTATTGAAAAAGTTCATAAAGTCCTGACTAGTAAGCTCTAAGGGAATGCTAGGATTGACAGAGTCCTGACTCTTTGTCAACCTGGCTACAGTGCTGAAAAGAAACCTGGGATTATTCTTGTTCTCTTCTATTAATGCAGAGTAATAACTCGTTCTAGCTTTTCTAAGAGATTTTTTATAAATTAAAAGATGATTTCTCCAAGCTAAATAGATTTCACCTAAATTAGTGGAGCGCCATTTTCTTTCTAATTGACAAGTCTTCTGTTTTAAGCTACGAGTTTCTGTGTTGAACCAAGGAGTTAGAAATCTCTGATTAGACTTTTTCTTTTTTAAGGGGGCCACCGAGTCTAGAGTCTGATGCAGAGAAGCTGTAACACTATCCACCATGTTATCAATTACAGAAGGAGCAAGCTATCTATAGCTTATTTCCGTTGTGTTGACACATGGCGTAGAGGAAGCAATCTGCATAAATTTGGTAACAGCATCATCTGAGAGGCATCTACTGTAATAATATTTTTCTTTAGGAGCCAAATAGTCAGAAATAGTAAAATCAAAGGTTAACAGACAATGGTCTGACAGTACAGGGTTATGAGGAGACACTAAATATATAGTGCATATATAAATATATAGTGCATTAAATGCTCTATATATTTATATATTTTATATTTTTATATTTATAATCTATTTTTATATATTTTATGCATTAATGCACTAAATATATAGTGCATAAATATATTGAACAGAACTTCAGAAACATGCTGGTAGCATGTACTGATGGTTCCAAGGATCCTACAACTGGTTGTAGTGGAGCTTCGGTATACATTCCTCAGTATAAAATATCTATCAATAAAAGAACCAGTAATCACTTATCAGTGTACACAGTTGAGCTAGTTGTCATTATATTAGCTTTACAGTGGTTGGAGATAAATTACAGGAATAATGCAGTCATTGCTTCAGATAGCTGGGCAGCTCTCAAGAGTGTTCAGTCACTGCAGTCATGTAGGCAGGACCTAATTGTAGAAATCCACTCCTTAATTTACAACCTCTACAGTAAAGGTCAGTCAATAAACTTTCTTTGGGTTCCAGCCCATGTTGGGATAGAGGGTAATGAGGATGTGGATTTATTAGCAAAACATTCATTAAAATTTGAAAAAAATAAATCTGGAAATCTCACTCAGTAAGGCAGAAGGAAAATCAATAATTAAAAATTATATAGTGGAAAAGTGGCAAGAACATTGGGACTCAATAGATACAGGAAGACATCTTTATGACATTCAAAAGCGGGTGGACTCTGGAACGGGAGTTGGCAGAAACAGGAAAGAGGAGATACTCATCACCCGATTAAGAATAGGACATGCGACTTTGAACCAGACACTACATAGAATAGGTAAACACCCAACTGGCAGCTGTGCACATTGTGGTTCTCCGGAAACAGTTCACCACGTTTTGTTGGAATGTCAGGGATACCAGGAACAAAAGAAACATCTGATTGCAGTAATGGAAAGAGCTAATTTAAGTTTTGTTTTGGAAAACATGTTAGGAACCTCAGTCAAAGTAATATATGTAGGTCTATTTAGATATTTAAGTGCAACTGGATTAATTAAAAGAATTTAGTTTTTATTTTCCCTGCCATTCTCTTGTCCACATTCCAACCCGGTGGGTGGCGGTGGTGCACCTGTGAGCTAGTTGCCAGCCGGCAATCAGATCTAGAAGAAGAAGAAGGCGGCACTGGGAAACACTAAACACCTCAAAATCTATAGTGTTTCCCAATGCTTTTCATTGGGGAACATTATAATAAATTTTGAGATAGTAACATAGTGTTTCCCAATGCATTGGGAAACACTACATAAATTTAAAAACTGTATAATAAATACTGGTCACACAATACCGACGCACTCTACAAGAAGGGACAGCGCAGACTGTTCCTACTGAGGAGACTTAGGTCTTTTGGTGTACAAGGGGCGCTGCTGAAGACATTCTACGACACGGTGGTGGCATCAGCCATCACTTTTGGAGTGGTCTGCTGGGGCAGTGGCATTACAGCAGATGATAGGAAGAGACTGAACAAACTGATCAAGAAAGCTAGCTCTGTCCTGGGGTGGACAGAGCTAGCTTTAGCTATAGTGGCTAAACTGTCATCTCTGCTGGAGTCCGAGTCCCACCCTATGCAGGACATACTGAACGCACTGAGGAGCTCATTTAGCAGCAGACTACATCATCCTAGGTGCGCAACCGAGAGGTTTCGCAGGTCCTTCCTACCTACGGCAGTCAGACTGTATAACCTAAGCAGGGCTGCTCGCAGGGATAGCAAAAAAACGTGACGACCTAATAGTACTGAATGCAAAAGACACAATAGACTTACGCAATGGTCCCCTCCAGTATATACAACTAGGACAGTATCGGTCGCTACGGAGGGTGACGATATGTATGGGTACATATTCATACTATGTAGGATAACTAAGTAGACGGTTATGCTTTTTTTAATTCCATCTTGCTACAATGCTCCGCACTTTGTATATATATTTATATATTGATGTGTATGTATGTATATCCACTGCTCTTATTTATATCTTCTGTATCTTCTTAATTATTGCTCTGAGTGTTGCTATCCCTGTGCTGTTGCAATCCTGGAATTTCCCCATTGTGGGACTAATAAAGGCTTATCTTATCTTAAATTTTGAGATGCTAACAGTGATCTATATCTGATCACTGCTAGCATGCCAGATTCTGTGCACCCTTCCTTTTTGCAATCCAATTACCATGAAAATCAGAGGGTACAGACTTGCTGAATACCATCACACCTCACAGTCCAAGGACGGATAATTTTTTCATACGAGTTGTTCAGAACTCCTTATACAAAGGTATAGAGTGATGATAATCAAGTCAGTGGCGGTAATGTGCCTGTAAACTGGTTGGCAGCCACCAATGAAATCTAAAAGAAGAAGAAGAAACCTAAATATTTTTGTCTTTCAGATGACAAGGCAACAAGTGAAGTAGTCGTGGAGCAGTTAGGATCCCGTGACCTGTACAGTGAAAGAGTCAGCTAACAACATGTGACAGGCTCCCCCTGGCCTGAGCAGAGATGCCTCGTCTGGAAGAGTTGGCCAACGTCGCCCTGAGGGTGCCCAGCATACTGGTGCTGGACCTGCTGTACAGATGTGACATTGAAGGGTTAACTGAGCACCTCAAGGCCAAAAATGATGACATGCTCTTCAAGTATAAATATGTCCTCTGGAATATGTACTACCTTGGTAAGTAAACATGTCATGAGCTGATTTAAAAAGTGATTATACCCACACACACATAAAGCATACTTACTGGCAACTTTACTGGGTACACAAGTTTAACTGCTTGTTGATGCTTGTTAATATTTGATCAACCACTCACATGGCATTCACTTATATAGCACTTTTTCCTCATCTCTGGATGACCAAAGCACTTTACAGATCCTGCTATCCACCCATTCACACACACATTCACACACTGATGGCAGCAGAGCTGCCATGCAAGGCACTGACCTGACCCACCAGGAGCAACTTGGGGTTCAGTATGTTGCTCAAAGACACTTCAGCATGCAGACTGTAGAAAGAGCGGGGATAGAACACTGACCCCTCCGATCAGAGGTCGACCACACTATACCTGCGCCACAGCTGCCACATGGCAGCAGCTTAATATATTTAGACATGCGGACACCATGATAAAGATCAGCTCAAATTCAAACCAAGCATCAGAAAAAAGGTGACTTAAGTATTTTTTAACATGGTATTATTGCTGGGTTCCAAGGTTGTCATAGCCAGGAGCGGCACTGGGGTTAAGCTCCCAGTGCTCATAAAATGCTCCTTATGGCGTGCGTCTCGAAAAGCCTCTGGCAACTAAGTCCAACTCCTAGCCTGCCCGTGTGGTTTAGTCTCTAAGCCCGGCGGAACTGCTTTTACTAATAGGAGAAGGGGCGAGGGCGGATCTCTGGCGCCTTAAAACCAGATGCTTCGGGTAGATGGTGGCTCGTCAACCTGGGAAGGTAGCCCATCTAGGGGAAGGTAAACCCTGATTTCAAACCTCTGCTGCTTTGCGGCATACCCGGTCACGGGAAAGGCTTCGGGAGTCAACCCTGAGGAAAAATCCGGAGTCGGAGCCCCTAAGGCAGTTCTATGTTGTGCTCAACATCATTCTGGCAGCTCCTGCAACGGCGCTGGTGCCAAACTGTAGCAGCCCTGCTGTTCCTTTGGATTCATCAGTGACGTGGAGAGGGGGGGCATGCTGCATGGGCAACATCTTGTCCTCCATATCTTCCTGCCCAGGCTTGAATCCTACCAACGCTGGAAGGTAGAACACCGGATCACTGGAGAGGACACTCCAGCTTCGCCTTTGGCGTAGACAAAACACGGGGAATGACAGTTACCGGTTATAAGCCACTGCTCAATTGGCGTAGAGCGTGGCGCCAGGGGTTGTTCCCGACGGTGGGAGGGATCATCAGATCTCACTGGACAGCTACCGCCCGCCTCAAGCTGGGCAGCCCCCAGCCAATAAGGTGTTGTCCCGCCACAGCTTGCTTTCCTCATTGGGTGCATGGGGATAAGGAGAAATCCAAACAGCAGGCTGAGAACCTTCGCACCAGGCAAGACAATAAAACAAAAGAGACCAACTCTAAAACTGGGAACTTGGAACGTCCGCACTATGATGACAGGACTCGCTGCTATCCTCAAGGACATCAACGACACCAGGAAGACTGCCATCATCAATAATGAGCTGAAGAGACTGGGAGTGGATATCGCCACTCTCCAGGAAACACGGTTAGCTGATGCAGGCACACAGAGAGAAGGACTACACGTTCTACTGGCAGGGAAAGGGCAGTGACGAACACAGGGAACACGGAGTGGGCTTCGCAGTGAAGAACACTTTGCTGAAGATGGTGGAACCGAGCAGCACTGGCTCTGCACGACTCCTCACCCTCCGCCTGAACACCACTCAAGGCCCAGTCACCCTCGTCAGTGTGTATGCCCCAACACAGACGGCCACACCAGAGGCAAAAGACGAGTTCTACGAGAATCTCACAACAACTGTCAGGATCATCCCCAACTCTGAACAACTCATTCTCCTTGGAGACTTCAATGCCAGAGTGGGTGCTGACCACGACTCCTGGCCCTCCTGTCTTGGACCTTTTGGCGTGGGCAGAATGAACGACAACGGACAGCGGCTGCTCGAGTTCTGCACATATCACGATCTGTGCATCACAAACTCGTTCTTCAAGACCAAGCCCCAACACAAGGTTTCCTGGCAACATCCGCGCTCAAAGCACTGGCACCAGCTAGACTTGATCCTGACCAGGCGCACCTCACTGAAGAACGTGCTAATCACCCGTTCGTTCCAGAGTGCAGATTGCGACACAGACCATTCATTGGTGTGTTGCAAGGTCAAGCTGCAGCTGAAGAAATTCCATCGTGCTAGACAACCTGGAAAGGCACGGATTGACACCAGCAAGATGGCCCAACCAGAACTTGTTGAGCAGTTTGCCTCCACCTTTGAGAAGGAACTTGGTGTACCACAAGGAGGAGAATCTGCAAAGCAGAAGTGGGAAGAGCTGCGAAACACCATCTACCGCACAGCCTTGGCTACCTTTGGGAGGAAGACCTCAAGTCACAGGACTGGTTTGATGCCAAGTTTACCGAGGTGACCCCCGTCATTGAAACCAAGCGCTCAGCACTTGCTGAGTACAAGAAGTACCCAAACGAGAAGAATCTCCAGATTCTCAGGGCTGCGAGAAGCAAAGTTCAGTAGACTGCTCGGCGCTGTGCCAACGAGTACTGGACTCAGCTCAGCCAAGACATTCAAACCGCTGCCATAACAGGGAACATCCGTGGTATGTACGATGGCATCAAGAAAGCACTTGGTCCGGCTCAGAGCAAGACGGCCCCCCTCTAATCTTCCACTGGGGAGATGATCACAGAGAAGAACAAGCAGATGGAGAGATGGATGGAACACTACTCCGACCTCTACTCTAGACAGAACACCGTGACACCGTCAGCCCTTGATGCCATCGACTGCCTGCCATCCATGGACGAACTTGACGCCGAGCCAACCATCGACGAACTCAGTAAGGCCATTGTTAGCTTGGCCGCTGGCAAGGCACCCGGCAACGACGGCATACCCCCTGACCTGATCAAGCACTGCAAGACCGCCCTACTGCTGCCATTGCATGATGTCCTCTGCCAGTGCTGGAAGGAAGGTGCCGTACCACAGGACATGAGGGACGCCAAGATCATCACCCTCTACAAAAACAAAGGAGAGAGAAGCGACTGCAACAACTACAGGGGCATTTCCCTCCTCAGCGTTGTTGGCAAAGTCTATGCACGAGTTGTTCTCGTTCGTCTACAGAAGCTTGCCGAACGTGTCTACCCCGAGTCTCAGTGTGGCTTCCGCGCTGAGCGATCGACGGTTGACATGATATTCTCCATCCACCAACTCCAGGAGAAATGCAGAGAACAGAACATGCCTCTGTACGTCGCCTTCATCGACCTCACCAAAGCGTTTGATCTGGTCAGCAGAGAGGGCCTTTTCAAGATCCTGCCAAAGATAGGATGCCCACCAAAGTTGCAAAGCCTCATCGAATCGTTTCACACCAACATGCAGGGGATAGTGCAGCATGATGGCAACGTCTCAGAGCCATTCAACATACGCAGCGGAGTGAAACAGGGCTGTGTACTTGCGCCAACCCTCTTTGGGATTTTCTTTGCTATGCTCCTGAGGCATGCCTTCAGCACAGCAACAGAGGGAATCTACCTGCACACAAGATCTGACGGCAGGCTTTTCAACCTTGCCCGCCTGAAAGCCAGAACCAAAGTACGCGAGGCTCTAATCAGAGACATGCTGTTCGCAGACGACGCTGCAGTCGCAACCCACACACAGCAGGAGCTTCAGACCCTGATGGACCGCTTCTCCCAGGCATGCAAGGACTTCGGGCTTACCATCAGCCTGAAGAAGACTAACGTCTTGGCGCAAGGCACGGAAGCACCACCAACCATCACCATTGATGACTACAAGCTGGAGGTCGTGAATCAGTTCACGTACCTGGGGTCCACGATCAGCAACAACCTCTCCCTTGATACAGAGATCAACAATAGGATTGGAAAATCAGCCTTCACACTCGCTCGCCTCACCACACGAGTGTGGGAGAATCCCAAACTCTCTGTCAAGACGAAGATGGCAGTGTACAATGCCTGCGTCATCAGCACACTGCTCTATGGGAGTGAGACGTGGACAACATACGCCCGGCAGGAAAAGAGACTGAACTCCTTCCACTTGCGCTGCATTCGCCACATCCTGGACATATCCTGGCAGGACAAAGTGCCCAACACAGAAGTTCTGTCCCGCGCCGGCCTTCCCTCCATGTTCACTCTACTCAGGCAGCGCAGGCTCTGCTGGCTAGGCCACGTTCACCGTATGGAGGATGGCAGAATCCCCAAAGACGTCCTCTATGGAGAACTGGCAACTGGCAGGAGAGACGTTGGCCGCCCACAGCTGCGCTTTAGAGACGTCTGCAAGAGAGACATGAAGGCCCTGGATATCAACACAGAGCGCTGGGAGGACCTTGCAACGGACTGCTCCAAATGGAGAGGCACCCTGACCAGACAGCTCAAGGCGGGTGAAGAGAGACTGACTGCTGCAGCAGATGAAAAAAGGACCCGCAGGAAGAACCGGCACAGACCCAGCAGCATGGAGACCACCCACAAGTGTGACCTGTGTGACAGGGACTGTCATTCGCGCATCGGCCTGTTCAGCCACAGGCGGTGCTGTTCCAGCAGAGTAGACGTTTAGGATTCTCTTCCATGGTCATCATAGACCGACGGAGGCCGACGATTATTGCTGGGACCACATGGGTTTGTCTGAATATTTTTGAAACTGCTGATCTGCTGGGATTTTCACCCAAAACGATCTCTAAGGTTTATAGAGAATGGTGTGGAAAAAAATTGAGTGTTCAGTGAACGGCTGTTGACACTAGAGGTCAGAGTAGGATGGCCAAGCTGGTTCAAGCTAGTAGAAAGGCAACAGAAACTCCTGTAACCTCATTACAGAGGTATGCAGAAGAGCATTTCTAAACGCACAACATGTTGAACCTTGAAACAGATGTTACAGCAGCAGAACACTACACCTGGCACCACTCCTGTCGCTACACACGGCAACATTTTTACCCCCAACTGCCAAATGTTTCTTGCAGTTCAGCAGTTTGCCCATTGCACACTAGGATTTCCGAGGTGTGAAACTGTAAGTAGGCATACCCAACCAGTTGATTGTGATCTACTTGTCGATCTTGAGATGCTTATAGGTCAAATGCAAATCTGTCGGGACCCAAACGTGTGCTACATTAAGTTATGTGTGCCTTACTGTGCCCACCAACTTTGCTGCAAAGCACAGCCATCGTACACACAGACTCGTCGCACACAGCTTCCTGACAGCTGCCAAAATGTAATGGTCTGCCAGAAACTGATTGTGTCTCATTCAGCCACTTCTTCTCAGTTTGGTTTACGGCTGCTTTCCACCAATGCAAAATGTCACCATGAGACCAAGCATGGCCATCCCAAACAAAACCATGCAGAGAACACCGAGGTGAGCGCATGAAAACATACCATCACATCCAATGCATTGGCTACAAGCAAACAGTTCTGTTTCTCCCACCAATCCAAAGCACAATGCTGTGCTGCGGCTGAATGAACAGTTATGTATGGAAGTTATTTTCAGTCATAAAGCCAAGAGCATTTTCCTTTGATTTGAAAGCACAGGCTCCATAAAAAGTTGTTTCATTCACTTAGTATCTCCAACGGCACAAACAGCTTCGTCACCTGGGGCTTCATGTATAAACGGTGCGCACGCACAAAAACTTGCAGTACGCTGATTTGATGCAGCCACACTTCCTGTGGCTCCGTGGCTTCCTGTGGTCGTCACTTCCTGTGTTGCTGGCTGTGTGGCTTACTCTGTGGTTAGCTCTCCTCATTCTCCTGAGGATTTTGCCTTTAATTGTATTTTAATCACTTTTTTCCTTCTACAGTTAGCTCTCACTTCTGTTTATCAAGCCTCTTGCACCTGTGTGCACACTCAGTGTCATCTAATCACTCTCTTTAGCCTTCTGTTCACCTTTCATCTGTGTTTTTGTTAGCTTCGGGTTAGCCTCTAGCTATGGCTACTAGCTCTCCTTCCCCTTCTCTGGTGTGCTCTCTCTGTCAGATGTTTAGCTACACCTCTGCCTCTTTTAGTGATGACGGTAAATGTAATAAATGTTGTCTTTTTGAGGCGCTCGAGGCGAGGTTATCTGATTTGGAATCCCAGCACCACTGCATTGAAACACCGTCTGCGCCAGTTAATAATGACGGACTCCCCTTAGCTGAAGCGGAGCTCCCTAGCATAGGGCGGCCTGCTAGCGGTCTTCTGGTCCTCCTCAGCAGCGAGGAGACTGGGTGGGTGGTGGTGAGAAGGAAGCCTAATCGTAAGGTCCCGGTTCACCACCAACCTGTTCATGTTTCGAATCGCTTTTACCCACTCAGCGACACACCCGCTGAGGAAAAAACTCTTGATCACTGGCGACTCTGTAGTCAGAAACGTGAACCTAGAGACTCCAGTGACCATAGTCAAATGCATTCCTGGGGCCAGAGCAGGCAACATTGAGTCAAATTTGACAATGCTGGCTAAAAGTAACTGTAAATACTCCACAATTGTTATCCACGCTGGCATTAATGACATCTAACTCCAGCAGTCGGAAGTCACAAAATTTAACGTGGAATCGGTGTGTGACTTTGCCAAAACAATGTCTGCCTCTGTAGTATTCTCTGGGCCTCTCCCCAATCTGACCAGTGATGACATGTTAAGCCGCTCGTCATCCTTCAACCACTGGCTGTCTGTGTGGTGTCCTGCAAACAATGTGGGTGACCTAGACAATTGGAACTCATTTTGGGGAAAACCTGGTCTTATTAGATGAGACGGCATCCATCCCACTTTGGATGGTACATGTCATTTATCTTAACAATCTGGCATCATTTTTATCCAAATTTCTTAAACATTGACAACTCAGAGTTGGGACTAGGAAGCAGAGTCGCTGCTTAGTCTCTCTGCGGCTCCTCTTCATCCACCACGCCTCAGCTTAGCCCCCGTCTTCCCCATCAGAGAATCATTGTCTGCTCCCTCCAAAGTAAATAAAAATATAATGTATAAGCATCCCAAAGTGAGTAAACAAAAAACTGGTAAAACTCAAATTAAACATGAAGCCCCTAAATTGAATGATTTGGCCTCTGTTCCTCCTCATAATTTAAAAATTAAATGCGGTTTGTTAAATATTAGGTCTCTAACTCCCAAGTCTCTGCTAGTCCATGATCTGTTAATTGATCATCAGATTAATTTAATATCCCTGACAGAGACTTGGTTAGGGCAAGAGGATTATGTTTGTTTAAATGAATCAACTCCCTCTGGTTATTTAATCTGTCAAAATCCCAGAAGTTCTGGTCGTGGAGGAGGAGTAGCAATAATTTACCATTCCAAATTATTAGTTAATGTAAAGCAAAAAACACGTTATAATTCCTTTGAGGGCCTGGTCCTCAGTATTGGGCATTTTAGCAATTTTAGGCTAAACCCAATTTTATTTGCCATAGTTTATCGTCCTCCATCAACCTACTCAGAGTTTTTATCCGAATTTGCCGAATTCTTGGGTGATTTAGTGCTGAAATCAGATAGAATATTTATAGTAGGGGACTTTAATATACATGTAGCTGTAGATAGTGATTGCCTTAACCTCTTGCACTCCGGTGTACCGCGGGCGGGCACGTCTCTGCGTCCTAGGGCACACGAGGGCTCTGCGTCCTAGAGCGCACTGAAAAAAAAAGCTGCATTTCCGTTCTTCCACTACAGACACAGCCGCGAACAGAAAGCCAAAGGAGTGCTTTGATTGGTTTAGATGTGATTGACCTCTCATTCGACTAATAAGAGCCTTGAATTGGGTTTCTGAAACCTTGAAGAACCAATGACTGAAAACCTAGCAAGAAGGACCCGCCTACCAACGGCTGCGAATACAGCCTGCCAATTGAAGCACAGAAGTTCGAAAGCTGTTTTGTGTAAGGCTGGGTGACACACAGGCGTTTGCCAGTCTTTTTTTCTTACTACTGTTCTTATTTGTTTTGAAAAATCGTTCGCCAAAACCGCAATCATGGAAGCACAAAACTGCAATAATGGAATTATGGTTTGACCGGGTCGCGTGACCGGAACCATGAGTCCGTAACAAGCGGACCAGCTTCATGTTCATCTGACAATGAGGAAGAGAAGTTCGCCAGCTACACTGCTGTTGTGGACAGGTAAGTGTTATAAGCTAAATTATTCTTTATCCCTGAAAATTGTAATCCGAATGACTTTTGAGATCGGTAAATTACAACTGTGCGTTATCGCAACACGACGGAGGGACCCCGTCATGTCCGACGGACCCCCCGTCATGTTGTGAACGCCCCCCACCCCCCGCTACTCTTCTGTAGCGGATTACAGATATATTGCAGATATTTTAGTCCAACTGTGCGTAGTAGACCGCGGCGCACAGAGCGTGTACCGCGGCGCACGGACTGGACACGGTTCGTGCGCCGCGTCCGGACCGTGAACGCCCCCCCCCCCCCCCCCGCTACTGTTCTGTAGTGGATTGCAGATATTATTGCAGATATTTTAGTCCAACTGTGCGTAGTAGACCGTGGCGCACCGTCACCGCTTTCCGTCATGTAGCGATGGGCGATGTCCGTCCGTCCTCTGTAGCGGGGGTGGGGGGTGGGAGTTGTTATCTTCTACATTACAAATATTTTAGTATAATTTTTAGTGCACTGTAGGTTATTTTTTCTTGTAAAAAAAAAAAAGCCACATATTTTTTACGTGGCATGCTTCTTTGTGTGTGGGGGCTTGTTTGTTCATTCATTCATTCATGATTGAATAAACAACCCCCCCCCCACACACACACACACACAGCCCTTCACCTTTCATTAGAGCCCAAGATGAAGCTTCTATATTGAATCATTCAAAAGTTACAGACATTTTTCCAAACTGTGCCATTTGGCACAATTTGGCACAGTTCAAAAATGCCTGGGAACAACCTAAGAAAAAAGCTGTGTAATATATTCATTTTTTGTGGTATTGTTACAAAATTTTGACCTCAGCTGGATAACACTTGGTTCTACATTTCTGTTGCATTTTGCTGCCAGTATCTGAAGCTGTGTGTTATTTGCAAGCATTTGTATCCAAAAAAACACCCAGGCGAAATTTATTTTCTTCAAGTTCAGTATGTTTAGATGACTGTTACTCCGTGTCAGGAGCACTTAGAGAGATTATGACTGTTTTGCCAAAAAATTCAGTGTTTTCTTTTAAATGAGACCAACCCCATGAAGATGCTGCAAAGGGTTGAAGAACAGCTTTTGATTTACTTTGGGTACGTTATTTTTTGGCGTTTTTAGGGAAATTGACCAGAGTGCAAGGGGTTAATATGGCATTTAATTCAATATTAGACTCGATGGGGAATTTCTCAGAAAGTAGGAAATTCTACCCATTATCTCCACCATACGTTGGACCTTGTTCTGACATATGGCGTAGAAATAAAAAATCTGGTAGTGTCTCCTCATAACCCTCTACTGTCAGACCATTGTCTGTTAACCTTTGATTTTACCATTTCTGATTATTTGGCTCCTAAAGAAAAATATTACTACAGTAGATGCCTCTCAGATGATGTTGTTACCAAATTTATGCAGATTGTTTCTTCTATGCCATATGTCAACACAGTGGAAATAAGTTATAGACAGCTTGCTCCTTCTGTAATTGATAGCATGGTAGATAGTGTTAGAGCTTCTCTGCATCAGACTCTAGACATGGTGGCCCCTTTAAAAAAGAAAAAGTCTAATCAGAGATTTCTAACTCCTTGGTTCAACACAGAAACTCGTAGCTTAAAACAGATGACTCATCAATTAGAAAGAGAATGGCTTTCCACTAATTTAGATGAAATCTATTTGGCTTGGAAAAATCATCTTTTAATTTATAAAAAAATCTCTTAGAAAAGCTAGAATGAGTTATTATCCTACATTAATAGATGAGAACAAGAATAATTGGGCTGCACGGTGGCGTAGTGGTTAGCACTGCGGCAGCACAGTTTACCCTTGGCCGGGGGATCATGGGATCGTGGGTTCGATCCCAGCCCCCGACCAACAGTGATCTGTGTGGAGTTTGCATGTTCTCCCCGTGCTTGCGTGGGTTTACTCCGGGATTTCTCTGGTTTCCTCCCACATGCCAAAAACATGCAGATTAGGCTAATTGGAGACTCTAAAGTGGCCCTAGGTGTGAATGTGTGTGTGAGTGGTTAAGGGATAGCGCCGTATCGTGGCTGCTTCATCCATCCAGGTGGTGGATGACCCTCAATTTCTCCTCTGGGGATCAATAAAGTATACTAAATCTAAAAAAAAAAAAAAAATAATCTAAATCTAATCCCGGGTTTCTTTTCAGCACTGTAGCCAGGCTGACAAAGAGTCAGGACTCTGTCAATCCTAGCATTCCCTTTTTCAGGAACAAAATTTCATCTATCAGAGATAAAATCAATCAGATTCTTCCCACCGTTAACTTAAATACAGTAACTACTACAACTCCTTCAATTGATATCTGTTTGGCTGAGTTTACTCCAATTGACCTTTTAGAGTTAGACAAAGTAATTTCCTCATCCAAACCTTCAACTTGTCTTTTAGACCCTATTCCTACCAGGCTATTTAAAGAAGTCTTCCCATTTATTGGTAGCTTTATTCTTCAAATAATCAATTCTTCATTAACTTTAGGCCATGTATCGCAGGCTTTTAAAACTGCTGTAATTAAACCCTTATTCAAAAAGCCAATGCTAGATCCAGGAGTTTTAGCTAACTATAGACCAATCTCTAATCTCCCTTTCATTTCAAAAATCTTAGAAAGAGTTGTTGCTATGCAATTATTTGACCACTTGCAGGGAAATGGTTTATTTGAAGAGTTTCAGTCTGGGTTTAGAATCCATCATAGTACTGAAACAGCTTTCGTGAAGGTCACTAACGACCTCCTTATTGCATCTGATAATGGACTTGTTTCTGTACTTGTCCTTTTAGACCTTAGTGCAGTTTTTGATATTATCGATCATAATATTCTACTTGATAGATTAGAACACTATGTTGGACTTAATGAAACTTCATTGCAGTGGTTTAGATCTTATTAACCTGATAGGTTCCAGTTTGTTCATGTCAGTAATGAGTTTTTTCAACTCAAAGCTCAGTCATGGAGTTCCACAAGGATCTGTGCTAGGCCCTACTCTTTTTAGTTTATATATGCTTCCGTTAGGCAACATTATTAGAAAGCACTGTATACATTTTCATTGTTATGCAGATGACACACAATTATACCTGTCAATGAAGCCAGATGATGGTAATCAATTAGCCAAGTTAGAAGCCTGTCTTAAGGAAACCAAAGCTTGGATGACTTGTAATTTCCTGCTGTTAAGTTCAGATAAGACTGAAGTCATTCTTGTTGGTCCAAAAAACCTTAGAAATACCTTTCCAAATCAGACTTTTAGTTTGGATGCGGTTACTCTTTCTCTTAACAGCTCTGTGAGGAACCTTGGAGTTATTTTTGATCAAGATCTGTTTTTCAATTCACATATTAATTTTGTTTCTAAGACTGCCTTCTATCATTTGCGTAATATTGCCAAGATTAGGAGCATCTTGTCTCAAGAGTGATGCTGAGAAACTGATCCACGCTTTTGTTAGCTCTAGATTAGATTATTGTAACTCTTTATTATCAGGTTGTCCTAAAACATATTTAAAAAGTCTTCAGTTGATCCAACATACTGCAACAAGACTTAACAGGCACTAGAAAGAGAAATCATATCTCTCTTTTTCTGGTCTCCCTTCATTGGCTTTCCATAGAGTTTAGAATTAAGTTTAAAATCCTTCTTCTCACTTTTAAAGCTCTAAACAATCAGGCCCCTTTTTATTTAAAAGATCTGATATTACCCTATTATCCTATCAGAGCACTACGCTCCCAAAATGCTGGATTACTTGTAATACCTAGAATCTCCAAAAGTACAATGGGAGGCAGAGCCTTCAGTTATCAAGCTCCTCTCCTGTGGAACCAGCTGCCAATCTGGATTTGGGAGTCAGACTCGATCTTTGTTTTTAAGAATAGGGTTAAAACCTTCCTTTTTGATATAGCCTACAATTAACTCGGTTTATTGAGTGCAGTGAAATCTTGATAAATAATAACTAATTTCCCTCAGATAAAACCTGCCTCATTCATGGCCCCAAACCAGCGCCACTGTAAACTGGATCCCGTTTCTGTAAATGTGACAGAGATAATAAAATTTACCAGAGTTTATATACAGTTGACTCACGAGGTGACACACACAAATCCATCTCTCCTGGGAGGAATTCTGTTCGACAAAATGCACTCTAATCGAGTCCCAGCTCCAGTGCCATATATGTCGAGGCAGCTGGATTTCGGTTACATTTGCAGCTGTATCAGAGTGAAGAGATGCTTCCATAGTCTAAAATATATCTCTGTTTGGAGATTACAATCTGGAAATAAGACTTTTATATTGTGCAGCTCTGTGTGCTCCACCTGGTTCGTGCGTAATTTGGATTCTGACACAGATTTCATTTGTAATTAGTATACGCATAAATTCATTTGTATGATCAGAGTGGTATTCGGTGGTGTTTATTGACTTTAATTTTTTTTTGTTACATTTTTGTGATGGTCTGAGAATGCATACCTCCGCCAAGGCTTTTATCTTCTCACAGAGTGTTTGCAACAATACTCCAAAACTACTGGATAGATTTGGATGAAATTTTTACCCGAGGTGGTTCCAGGCCTACACATGAACCCATTACATTTTGGAGGTGATCCATGAGTGCATACCTCCACCAAGGCTCAATCTTCTAGCAGTGGTTTAGCAGGATTACGCAAAAACTACTGGATTGATTTTGATGAGATTTTCACCAAAGATGGTCCTTGAGCTGCAGAAGAACCCGTTAGATTTTGGAGCTGATCTATGAGCGCATACCTCTACTAAGGCCCTATCTTGTAATGTATGGTGGGATGGAGGCAGGGAGGTACGGACAGATGGATGGACAAAGGGAGGGAAGGAAGGAGCCTTAGCAGAGGTATGCAGTCTGAGTGCATTTCTAGTTTACTTACACTTACTTTACTTAATAACATCATGTCGGTCTGTGTGGATTACAGAGGGCTTTCTTTCAGCACCCCCGCCTCTGTCACAGCAACATTGTCATTGAGTAGTGATCCGTCTAGTGACTTTAACTTTAATGCCAGACTATTTTATTTTATTTCAGTTGGAGCCGGCTGCATTAACTGCCATTTTAACATAGTCCACTCGGTAAACTAAGGTTTATTGTTGATTCTGGAGGGTCAGAACAATAAAATATTTTTTCTGACCCCCACCTCCGTTATCAACACCTCAGTGTCACACTCCGTGAAGTTATTATTTTTTTATGTTGCGTTTTCCCGCAGGATTGATCATCATTGTTTGACAGAAAAGTGACAGAAGGGGCGTTTTTATTCATTTGCATAGTCATTAGTGGGAGGAGCCTTTTATGTCTGGAAATCAGGGACATCAGAGGCGGTGGCTGTGCTGAACAGTAGCTTTATTGAACAATAACTAATAGCACATGGCACATACGGAACAGGCTAATATGCTAACTAGCAGGAGTACAGGCTGTGTGTATGTATGTCTAGAGGCGGAGTGCCAAAGAGGCCGTCTCCTGTCAACAGTCCCTTCATATAGGCACGGTGTGATGACGTCACCTGTGTGTCCGTCGTCACATCTGTTTAGTCCGTTGTAAGCTGTGGCTTCCCAAAATTCATCCCCCCCCCGGGAAAGCCAAGAAAACACTATGAACATTTTAAACTCACAGCAGCTTTTGCATTCCGGGGTTTCCTCTGGTAATATTTCCAGGTGGCGGTCCACCATGCTTGAATTTTTTCTGCCACTCTATGAGGAAATGTAAATTCAAGAAAAAAATATGAAGGAATAACGATCCACAAGCACGCGAACAACGAACAATGCGCGTGACCGTCATCCGTGCGGAGTTCAGAAGCGCCCCGCCCGTGTGACCGCTCCAGTCGCCAGGCAGTGTCTCGCTAGTGTCACTGTCCAAGAGAAACATGAGTTTATTAAAGTACTTTAAACGTAGAAAAAAGCAGAAGAGATATGCAAGCAGTGGAGGCATTTATCATGGTTTTAACCCGCTGGTAACAGGAGCAATAATGGAAGAGTCGCTTAGCTAACGTGTGGTTAGGAGCTTGAGTAGGTTCATTTTGTCTTCTTTTTAATTATTAATTATTAGTTTTTTGTTTTTCTTATTTCATACGAGAATAAAAAGATGTTTTTACCTTTGCCTTAGTTAATATTAACTAATTTATGTTTATTATTATGTACTTAGCAAGTTAAGATGACCGAAATTCATGAAGTCAATGACTTTAATCTGTCAGCAGCCTTCAGACAAACTAAACGTGCCAACATTTCGATTTCAAAATAAGGGAGGTTTTTCCTGCTGTCTGGGTGGTGAGGAGATTTCTCAAAAAAACTATAAATATATAGTAATATTATAACAGAAATGACTCTCTTTGGTCATTTTAAGTTAATTTATTTCATTAAATACAGTTTTATCATTTTTTTCTTTGAAATCAGAGTTAAATTATTCTTTTTGGCTCTGCAAAATTATGGTCAAAAACTGTTTTAAGGAAAAAATTTAAAAAAAAAAATACCAGTCTCTTTCAAATTTATTAAAAAAAAACAGTAATTTTATTTTAAAAAATTGACAAAAATTAGCCATAAAATAATCCACAAATTTATGATAAAGTCTCAAATGTACAAGAAAAGTCAATTTTACAAGAGGAAATTACAAATTTGAGGAAAATGGTTTCAAATTTAGATAAATTTACAGAGAAAAGTAGAAAACTATAAGAACATTATTATAAATTTTGGAGAAAAACCTCAAACCTTCAAGACTGGTTATTACTCAAGTTTTTAAGTGGGTTCTCTTTGTACCCTAAACTCAACTAGAAATTTTTGGTTATTTACTTTTAATTATTAATTTCAAAGCACTGCTTTTACATGAGTAGAATTTCTGGGTACTATACCCACCTCTGATCATGTAATTCAAGTATGCATGAGTAAATTACTATTATGAATTTTTTTCCCTTCCCTACTCTCAATGGGGGGAAGAAAAAAAAAAGAAACGCTAGAATAAAAATACAAAAAACAAAACACATTTTTGTCATTTATGTACACCATCCATCCATCCATCTTCTTCCGCTTAATCCTTTTTCGGGTCATGGGGGGCTGGAGCCTATCCCAGCATCTTTGGGCGAGAGGCAGGGTACACCCTGGACAGATTGCCAGTCCATTGCAGGGCCAACACAGAGAGACAGACAACCATTCACTCTCACTGTCATACCCAAGGACAATTTAGAATCCCCAGTTTGATGCCAATTAATAAATCCTGCAGGACAAAGCAAGACACTTGATTTTTTCTAACCTGTTTGTATACCACCATAGACAGAGAGAGAACCTGAATTAGACAGGGCTGAGAGAGGGCAAGGTGAGACAGAAGAGAGGAGCCAAGGAGAGGAAAGTGTTCAGGCAGAGGGTCCAGGAAAGGTGAGAGCAGAGGAAGGAGAGAAGGATGACACCAGTAAAAAGTCCAAACAGAGGGCATCTGGGTGGGACTGCAACTGGCCCAATATTCCAACATTCAAGCCTCGGTTGTACAATACTTCAAATGGTCCTTAAGCCAGAGGAAACACTGCATTCACAACAGCTCCCTTTTTTTTATTAACAGCACAAAGGCAAACAGAACCTGGGGAACTGGGGAGACCGCTGGTTGACCACACATCTCTGCTTGGATTATTCTGCCACTTCTGAACCAGTCGTGCTCTGTTAAAACAGTTTCAGAACAGTCACTGCTGCAGTTCGGCTTCAGGGGACTCAGTCGAGCTGGCAGTGGGCGCACCCCTAGAGGCGGTGGCTGCAGCGGACCTGGGTGCCATCTCGCTGGAGTCATGTCTCGCTCGTCAGCAAAGTCCCAGCCCGGGTCCCACACCAGCTGGGTCGGCTCCAGTGTTGCATCTTGATCTGGTGCAGCTGCTCTTACCTTTCACAGACGGCTGGCGTGCCATCTCGAACCATTGGCCATCTGGATGGCAGCTGGCCACAACTGCGTGGTGATTCTCATCTGTAATGACGGGACCGTCTGTGGGTCTGGGCGGTCGGATCGCTGCTCTCTCTTCTCGGGTGCTGGTTGCTGTTGTGGCAGCATACCATTCATACGAGCGGCAGGACATGCCCTTGGTTGACATTGCTCTGCTGGGTCCTGCTGGGCCACAAACTCTCTATTCTGCAGTGCTGATTGTGGTCATGGCGATGTGTCGCTGTCACCGGCAACGGGACGCACTCCAGGTTGTCGTCGTTCACCGGGGTCCCTTTTGGCCAAGAACTCCCTCTCCTGCAGCTCCACGACGGCTCCGTGAGGCTTATGGTGGGTGAGGATCGGAGGCGAGTCCAGTTTGTGCTTTCTCTCCATGCTCTGTTCTTCCTGTGGTGTCAAGCTTGTAGCAGCTATACCCACGTCCAGGGAATCATGCCCTCTCTCCTGCTATGAGGCAGCGGCTCGAGAACACTTGTGTTGCATGAGGACCAGCTCCAGGTCCCGTGTGGCTGCGGACTGGGGCTCCTGTGGCTGCTCCGTTCTGCTGGGTTCTGCTCGGCATGTGGTGTGAGGCAAGGAGTGGCTGCATCCACGTCTGAGTGCAGTGGACTCGAACCATCGTCGGCCAAACTGAGTTTACCGCTGGATTGGCACACTGTGGTGCCCTGCTGTCCCACGGCGTTTACCTCAGGGCTCTCCTGAGAAGACGGGGCAACCATCTGTACCAGCAGCACTGATTGTGGGGAGTGTGGGCTGGGGCCCATTAGCTGCAATGGCACCTGGGCCACTACCTCTAGCTGAGACGCTGATTCCATCGCGTCCGCCAATGGCAGGTCATCCAACCCCATCCGCAGCAACTCCTGTAGCATGTCCACCATCTCTGCCACTGGTAGGTCGTACGGCACCAACCAAAGCATCTCCCGTATCACCGAATCCGTGGCGTACCTCTTCAGCTGTCCTCGCACCAATCTGTCCTCAAAGTGTCCAAACTCGCACGTGTTAGCCAAACAGGGAAGGGCAGCTACGTACTGTAGGACTGACTCGTCCAGTCACTGTCGGCGCTGGTAAAATGCAAATCTCTGGGCCATTACGTTCTGTGGAGCAGTGAAATGTTGGGTTAACAAGGCGGCACATTCACTGTAGGTGTCCGCAGGGCCCAGTACTTCCAACACACGCTGTCCCTCAAAGTCAAGGCTATGATATGGCAGAGCATGTAAACGATGTTTGCTAACGTTAGCTAGGCCCGTAGCCAACACAAATGTCTGAAGCTACTCAAACCAACGAGGCCATGGGATGGGTGGCTCACCCAGGGTTGTGAGGAATGGTGGTGGAGATGCCAAGAACTCTTCCAGATGCGCGTCCGTCTTCAGGAAAAACGTATTTTCCTCCAGAAGACCCATTTTTCTCCTCGTCGCCAACTGTTATGTCTGGAAATTAGGGACAGGGGAGGCGGTGGCTTTGCTGAACGGTAGCTTTATTGAACAATAACTAATAGCACATGGCACATATAGAACAGGCTAATATGCTATCTAGCAGGCGTACAGGCTGTGTGTACGTCTGGAGTCGGAGTGCCAAAGAGGCCGTCTCCCGCCAACAGTCCCTTCATATAGGGCAGTGCGGTGGTGCAGTGGTTAGCACTGTGGCAACACAGCAACTCACTCTTGGCCATGGGATCCTGGATTCAATCCCAGCCCCTGACCAACGGTGATCTGTGTGGCGTTTGCATGTTCTCCCCATGTCTGCGTGGGTTTACTCCGGGATTTCTCTGGTTTCCTCCCACAGGCCAAAAACATGCAGATTAGGTTAATTGGAGACTCTAAAGTGGCCCTAGGTGTGAATGTGTGTGTGAATGGTTAAGGGATAGCGCCGTACTGTGGCTGCTTCATCCATCTAGGTGGATGCCCTGAATTTCCCCTCTGGGGATCAATGAAGTATACAAAAAAAAAAATATATATATATATATACACTACCGTTCAAAAGTTTGGGGTCACCCAGACAGTTATTTTGTTTTCCATGAAAAGTCACACTTATTTACCACCATGAGTTGTAAAATGAATAGAAAATATAGTCAAGACATTGACAAGGTTAGAAATAATGATTTGTATTTGAAATAATAATTTTTTCCTTCAAACTTTGCTTTCGTCAAAGAATCCTCCATTTGCAGCAATTACAGCATTGCAGACCTAACATGATTGCACAAGGGTTTTCTAATCATCCATTAGCCTTCTGACGCAATGACCAAACACACTCTACCATTAGAACACTGGAGTGATAGTTGCTGGAAATGGGCCTCTATACACCTATGTAGATATTGCACCAAAAACCAGACATTTGCAGCTAGAATAGTCATTTACCACATTAGCAATGTATAGAGTGTATTTCTGATTAGTTTAAAGTTATCTTCATTGAAAAAAAGTGCTTTTCTTTCAAAAATAAGGAAATTTCTAAGTGACCCCAAACTTTTGAACGGTAGTGTATATATATATAGGCATGCATGATGATGTCACCCGTGCGTCCGTCATCACGTCCACACAGTATGTTGTAAGCTGTGGCTTCACGACAAAACCGAGGCGGAGTAAAGAGATCATGCATGTGTGCTGGTTTTCATGGTGAGGTGGGACGTATAAAGAAAAGGAGCGGAGAATCTGTCATGCACACAGTTTTATACATCAGAAAATTTCTGTGTCCACGTACTTTTGAGATTTTTTGAGTATACCCTCTTTCAGTATGAAAGCTGCACATTCCTTTATGCATGATGCCCCTGGATCCCTCTCAACATACGAAGGGGGGGCTGAAAAGTTAGTAGGCTGACTAAGAGGGAGTTATGCTTGTAGGTGCTAAGCCAGTTAGTATTTGGGCTTCAGTGGCTGAGGAACAAGAGGGCGTGAGAGAACTCTCAAGAGTATGGGTACAATAAACCATATTTGGTCAAATTTGACCACTGCATTATGGTCATCCTATGAACTTTTCAGCCCTCCCTCATACCATATGCACAAATAAAGGCGTGGGGGGATAGGAAACAAGGAAAAGGTGGTGGAGTCCTACTATATGTTAGACACCATAAAATATAATCAGATTGAATGGTCAAAAGATATGAATCTAGAAAGTGTAGGAGTTAACATTTAAGTTGTCAGCCAGTATGACCTTCTCTGTTGTTTGTTTATATCGCAAACCTAAATTTAAGAAGTCATCAGGTAACACAGTAAATGATATAATCCCAAAAATCCAACAGCAATCAATCAATCAATCAGTCAATCAATCAATCAATCTTTATTTTGGATAGATTAAAAGTACAGATTATAAGAAACAATAATATAACAAAGGGGGAAAGAAAATCCAACAAGGTCAAATTAGACATTAACTCCTCTGATTATACAGTTCAAAATAAGTTATCCGAAATGGGTGATGGCTGAAGCCACAGCTTATATTGCCCACCCATATTCCATCCAAGAATTCAAAAGAAAAACAAACAAGAGCGATTACAATTCAGAACAAAGCTAAAACAAAATGTGACAAAAAAACAAAACAAAAAACTAAGCAACAACACAACGCAGACTGGATATGACAATCCTTATGTGATTTTACATGTCATCTTGTATATATGTTTGGGTATTTCTTCCTTTAGTTTTTGTTTAAATTGTCCAAGCATTGTGCATGATTTTAATTCAGGTCCAAAATCGTTCCATAATCTGACTCCTTGCACTGAAACACAGTGTTGCTTGGTGGTAGTTCTCACTGAAGGTTTTTGAAATACACATGTTCCTCTGAAATGATATTGTTTCTCCCTTATTTGGAACAGCTTTTGGATATTTGCGGGCAGTGATAGATTCTTCACTTTAAACATTATTACTGCAGTTTTAAAGTCAGCCAGATCTTTCAACTTGAGAGCTTTTAATTTAAGAAAAAGTGGGTTTGTTGGTTTCCTGTAAGCTGCTTTGTTTATTATTCTAATAGCTCTCTTCTGAAGCATAAAGACTGGATATATGTTTGTTTTATATGTATTTCCCCATACTTCAGTACAATATGTCATGTATGGGAGTATTAATGAATGATACAAGGTATATAGTGTGGGTTGATTCAGCAAATATTTCACTCTGTGTAGTATTGCAATTGATTTGGATATTTTACCTTTAATATAATTAATATGTGACTTCCAACACAGTTTATTATCAATTATTACACCAAGAAATTTAGTTTCAGATACCCTTTCAATCTCTACACCATTTACACTGAGTTTAGATACTAAGTTGTTGTGATGGTTGTTAAAAACTATACATTTTGTCTTACTTAAATTGAGCGTTAATTTGTTTGAATCAAACCACAGTTTAAGCTTTCCTAATTCCTTTCCGAGTGTATCCAAAAGTTGTTCCAAATTGCTTCCACTGCATAATAAATTAGTGTCATCGGCAAACAATATTAAATGCATTTTTTCTGAAACTTTACATATATCATTTATATACATATTGAATAACAATGGCCCCAAAACTGAACCCTGTGGGACTCCACAAGTAACCTTCAGTAACTGTGAGTTTTTGTTACCAACACATACATGCTGATATCTGTTCTTTAAGTAACTACATAACCAGGACAGTGCTACTCCCCTAATACCACAATTTTGTAGTTTCTTTAATAATTTATGATCCACTGTATCAAATACTTTTTTAAGATCCAGGAATACCCCAACTGAATACTCTTTATTTTCAACGGCAGTTGATATTTTTTCTATAAATTCTATTAGAGCAAATGCAGTTGTCCTCTTGTGTCTGAACCCATATTGCTGCTCACACAATAAATTATTCTTCAGTATGAAGTTGTCAATTCTCTCATAGAATATATGAGAGATATATAAAATATGACAATGGCAATGAATACAATTGAATAGAAGGAAGTCACCTCCTCAAATGACATAAACCACAGCAATGAATTTTTTATAACAAAACTGAAAGAGGTTATCGCGGCATTTTCAAAAAAAGCAAATAGACGAAGAGTCAGTTTACCATGGCTCAACTCCAAATGTCTACAACTAATGAAGACCAGCGATCAGCTTCTTAAAATAGCTCTAAAATCAGGTTTAACAACAGACAGACAAAAATTTACGTCTGCTAGAAATAAGGTAAGATAAGATAAGATAAGCCTTTATTAGTCCCACAATGGGGAAATTCCAGGATTGCAACAGCACAGGGATAGCAACACTCAGAGCAGCAATCAGAAGGCAAGAAAAAACAAGAGCAGCAAGTATACATATGTACATATAAACATAAATATATAGACACATGATGCGGAGCATTGCAGCTAGATGGAATAAATATATAGATATATAAACACACAGTGCGGAGTATTGTAGCTAGATGGAATAAATATATGAACATAAACACACAGTGCGGAGCATTGTGGCTAGATGGAACAAACGTGTAAATATATAAACACACACACAGTGCGGAGCATTGTAGCTAGATGGAACAAATATGCAAACACATAAACACACACAGTGCGGCGCACTGTAGCTAGATGGAATAAATATGTAAATATATAAACCCACAGTGTGGAGCATTGTCGCTAGATGGAATAAATATATAAATATACAAACACACACAGTGCGGAGCATTGCAGCTAGATGGAATGAAATAGCATAACCGTCTACTTAGTTATCCTACATGGTATGATTATGTACCCATACATATTGTCCCCCTCCGTAGCAACCGGTATTTTCCTAGTTGTATACCGGAAGGGACCATTGTGTAAGTCTATTGCGTCTTTTGCATTCAATACTATTAGGTTGTCACGTCTTTTTGCTATCTCTGCGAGCAGCCCTGCTTAGGTTATACAGTCTGACAGCCGTTGGTAGGAAGGACCTGCGAAACCTCTCGGTTGTGCACCTAGGATGATGTAGTCTGCTGCTAAATGAGCTCCTTAGTGCATTCAGTGTGTCCTGCATAGGGTGGAACTCAGACTCCAGCAGAGATGACAGTTTAGCCACCATCCTTCTCTCTCCCATCTCCTCCACTGGGTCAAGGCGCTGCCCCAGGACAGAGCTAGCTTTCTTGATCAGTTTGTTCAGTCTCTTCCTGTCGGCTGCTGTAATGCCACTGTCCCAGCAGACCACTCCAAAAGTGATGGCTGATGCCACCACCGTGTCGTAGAATGTCTTCAGCAGCGCCCCTTGTACACCAAAAGACCTGAGTCTCCTCAGCAGGAACAGCCTGCGCTGTCCCTTCTTGTAGAGTGCGTCAGTATTGTGTGACCAGTCTAGTTTATTGTTCAGATGAACACCCAGGTACTTGTAGGATGTCACCATCTCAATGTCTGTTCCCTGGATGTTTAATGGTGCTGTGAGGGGTTGTCCTTGCCTGTGGCAGTCCACCACCAGCTCCTTAGTTTTCCTCGCGTTGATCTGGAGGCAGTTCCGATGGCACCAGTCCACAAAGTCCTGGATAAGCCCTCTGTACTCAGTTTCATCTCCGTTGGAGATGACGCCGACGATCGCAGAGTCGTCAGAGAACTTCTGTAGATGGCAGTGTGTTGTGTTGTGTGAGAAGTCCGCAGTATAAAGGATGAACAGGAAGGGAGCCAAAACCGTTCCCTGTGGGGCCCCCGTGCTACCGATGATCGTGTCGGACACACAGTCCCGGGTTCTCACAAACTGTGGCCGGTTTGTGAGGTAGTCCAGGATCCATGATGACAGGTGCTGGTCCACTCCTGCGCACAGGGGTAGGTAACACAAACTCTGAGGAAGGCGAAGGCAAACTTTTTTATAGCCACTAGTGCATACCCGTACATACCTGTGCATGCCCATAGAAAGCAAGTGTAAGCAAACATTTCTGCATGGCCGTCGAAAGTTACTGTTACCATGGCAACAGCAACCATGGTGAAACCTGCCTTGGATCTTTGACGTTACCACTCGTTCGTTGATGCCTGGCTTTGATCTGTGATGCTTGCCTTTGATCTTTGATAATGTCATAGCGAGTGCTATGATCGTGAGTGCAGCCCGCGTTTGATCTCATGGCAAGTCCTATGATGTTTTTGCCAGTCCTATGATCATGACATCGTGACTGACCAGAGATTTCTTGAATTATAGAGTGATATTCCTTGTCTCCAGGCCACGGGTCCCAGCCCACATCCTCGCTTTAAGTTTGGATTTTCTGTATTTCACCTTATTATTATTATCCTGGGTTGCTATTATTGTTGTTATTATTATTCTGTCTTGCATATTTATTTCTTCATTGGTCTTCCTCTTAGTTTATCAGCATTATTATTATTATTATTGTGAGTGATGGCTGCCTTTGATCTTTGACATGGTGCCCATGGCAACACAAAGTGCTATGCTTGTGACACACAGACATAGGCGGTCCTATGATCCTTGGCGTCATAAGGACATCATAGGTCATAATGTAGTCATAGACATATCTACTATATCAATCAATTAATCAACCTTTATTGTCATGATGCTATGCATACAACTGTAGTGCAAGCAAGATGAAATTGCGTTTCTCTAGGCATCCGTGTTGTAAAAAGAACATAATTTAAAAACACACTCACACCCCCCACCCCGACAGCCATTCACACATCCCTGAGACACATTTGGATATTATGGTAATGTTAACTTATTACGGTTCCAGTTAAAATGATAATAACTGCCTATGTGTAGCAGGACGCAGAGAGTAAGGGTCAATGGTACATTGTCTGACCTAAAGTGCTCTTCTACTGGCTCTCCTCAGGGGTGTGTGTTGCTACCACTACTCTTCATCCTGTACACAAACATGTGTCGGAGCAGACATGACAACAGACACATTATAAAGTATGCTGATGACCCAGTTATTGTCAGTCTCCTCCAGGATGGTGAGAGTGGCCACGGCCCAGTAGTTGATGATTTTGTTCACTGGTGTGAGGATTCCTACCTGCAGCTGAATACGACAAAAACTAAAGACATGATTATTGACTTTAGGAGGAAAACTCCCAGGTACAAAGTCACCGTACTAAAAGGCCAGACCACCGAATGTGTACAATCCTACAAATATCTTGGGACGATTATTGATAGTAATTTAAACTTTGAAGAGAACTGTGAAAGGGTGTGCAAAAAGGGTCAGCAACATTTGCATTGCTTGAGAAAACTTGCACGCTTCCAAATTGACCGAACCATAATGACAATGTTTTATCGAGCTTTTATTGAATCTGTTTTATCCTTTTCTTTAGTGTCATGGTTTGGCCAGATAAAACTGAAACAGAGGAAATCCTTGGATCAGGTAGTTAGATGGTCCAGTCGTTTGCTTGGTGAGCCACAGCTGAGCCTGACATCCCTGTACACCAGACAACTACAGAGGATGGCTACCTCCATTTTAAATGATGACTCCCACCCTTTGCACTGCCACTTTCAGCTTCTTCCCTCAAGACGGAGGTTTGCTGTCCCAAAAAGTAGAACCCAGCGCTACAAAAACAGCTTTGTCCCTGCTGCTGTCAAAGAGTTGAACAAGCTGTAACAATATATTGCACATAATTTAGGTACCTATTTATTAACTCCATTTTATATTTACTTATTTTTGTAGGATGTCACTTGGGTTCTAAATATTTTATTGGGTTTTAGACCTTTGAGTTTTTAACCTCTTTGACTAGTTTTTAACTTTTAATATGACCCTTCTCTCTTACCTCTGGTTTTTCTCCCATCTCTTTGTCTTTTTATACCCTGATTGATGGAGCCTTGAGTATTCTTATCATGTCATATAGTCAGCTTCATATGTGCCTGTGTTTGTGTCTTTGTTGAATGTAATTTGTGGCTTGTAAATATGGATGTCTCCAGACTGCAAAACAAATCTACCTACGGGTACAAATAAAGTAACCTGAACCTGTGTATATATAAAACAATTAAAATGGCTAAGTGAATCTAAGTAGCTAAGAGAAATAAATACTTAAACTGACAAACTATAGTATATATATAATATACATAATGTCCATAAAGTGCAGTAATATGAGTAAAGGATTCCGGATCAAATGTTCAGCATCCTAACAGCTTGTGGAAGGAAGCTGTTGATCAGTCTGGTGATTCTGCCTCTGATGCTCCAGAATCGTTTGCCAGATGGCAGCAGTTCAAAGTGTTTGTGCAGAGGGTGAGAGTGGTCCTTAACAATGTTCAGTGCCCTACTCCTACAACGGCTCTGAAAAAGTTCTTGAACAGAGGGGAGGGAAACTCCAATTACCTTCTCAGCTCCCTTAACTATCCTCTGCAGAGCTTTTTTGTCTGACATGCTGCAACTGGAGTACCATGTTGCAATGCAGTATGTCAGAACACTCTCCACCACACCTCTGTAGAAGGTCCTGAGGATGCAGATGGGGAGAGAGGCCTGTTTGAGTTTCCTCAAGAAGTGCAGTCTCTGCTGGGCCCGCTTCCTGATCCCCAAGGAATTCTTGCTCCAGGTCAGGTCCTGCGAGATCTGCACTCCGAGGAACTTAATGTTCTCCACTCTCTCCACCGAATGGCCGCTGATGCAGAGAGGGACGTGTTCAGGCCGTGACTGCCGTAAGTCGATAATCATCTCCTTCGTTTTGTCCACGTTGAGCACCAGATTGTTCTCCCTGCACCAGCCCTCCAGGTCTCTAACTTCTTCCCTATACATTGATTCCTCATCCCTCTGAATAAGTCCCACCACTGTGGTGTTATCCGCAAACTTAATAATCTGGTTCCCCTTGTGTCTGGACACGCAGTCATGTGTTAAAAGTGTAAAGAACAGTGGACTGAGTACACAGCCTTGAGGGGATCCAGTGCTCAGCGTGATGGAGTTGGAGATGTTGTTTCCAACCCGGACAGACTGAGGTCTCTCAGTCAGGAAATCCAGGATCCAGAGACATGTGGCGGTGTTCAGACCGAGAAGGAGTAATTTCTCCATCAGTCTCTGGGGAATAATGGTGTTAAATGCTGAACTGAAATCAATGTACAGGAGTCTGGCATAGGTGTCTTTCTGATCCAGGTGGGTAATGACAGAGTGCAGGGTGGTGACTATAGCGTCGTCTGTGGAGCGATTTGAACAATACGTGAACTGGAGCGGGTCATGTGATGCAGGGAGGCAGGCTGTGATGTGTGGTTTAACAAGCCATTCAAAACACTTCATCACAATTGGTGTCAGTGCGACAGGACGATAGTCATTCAGACAGGACACAACTGGTTTCTTTGCCACAGGTACTATGATAGAGGTCTTAAAGTATCTAGGGACGATGGCCTGACTCAGAGAAATGTTATATATGTCAGTCAGGACATCCGCCAACTCACTTGCGCAGACTCGGAGCACACGTCCCAGGATGTTGTCCGAACCTGCAGCTTTACGTGGGTTAACCCTGATTAGGGTCCTCCGTGTATCCGCTGCGTTGATGGTGATAGCTGGGCCCACAGATGGTGAAGATGGGCCAGCCCACCCTCTGATTGTCGGGTTTGATGCTTCAGAACGTGCAAAGAAGTTATTGAGCCTGTCTGGAAGCAAAGCATCATCATCATCGACCTCCTGCCTAGACTTATAATCCGTCAACGCCCGTACTCCCTGCCACATCCGTTTGGTGTTGTTCCCTGTGTCACAGAAATGTCCCTGGATTTTCTCCGCGTAGGCGCGTTTCGCCGTCTTAATTTCCTTTGCAAGCGCAGACCTGGCTGAGCGGAGGGCGATCCTGTTCTTCTCTCTGAAGGCTGCATCTCTGGCTGTGAGCAGCAAGCGCACCTCGGCAGTCATCCAGGGTTTATAGTTGCCCCGTGCAGTGAAGGTCTTCAATATAGTGGCATCCTCTGTGCACTTCATGATGTAGCTGGTGACCGTTTCAGCGTACTCCTCCACATCAATCCAGTCTCCCTGAGAGGCTGCTATTTTGAAAACCTCCCAGTCTGTATGCAGAAAACAGTCCTGAAGTGCCGAGGCTGCACCCTCTGGCCAAGTCCTGAATTGTTTCTCTACTGGTCTGCTGCACTTTAGTAAGGGTTTGTAGTAGGGATGGGCATAATTAACCGATTAACCGATAATTGATCATTAAGAATTTCACCGAGGAAGTTCATTTTTGTCGACAAACCGTTTTTTTTTTTAAACAATCCGAATGTAGGTTATTAGGCCTAGGGCACGGCCGTCCTCAAACAATGCAATGCATTTAACTGTGCCACTGGCAAAATTTGGGCACCAGGGGGCAACATTACACCATCACCGTACCCTGGCGTGCCTCAGTTGATACATGCGAGCTTTCCGTAGGGCAATCGCCAAATCATGAAGAGGTTGCGGCGAAGTGTTGCGTGGGACCATTTTAATTTAAAAAATGACCAGGTGTACTGCAATCACTGCAATGCAGCATACAAAAGAAAAAAGTAAAAGAAAGAAATATATGTTCCGTTATGTGTCCTGTATGTGTCTCCCGTTATTGTCTGGCTCGCAACTTGAAGCCTCCCTCGTTTGCGCAGTGCGCATGTGTTCACGTTTTACTGCAAACTTGTCTTGTTAATAAATTCATCCTCGAAGAAAAACACTCTGTATTTTTTTATTATTATTCTCTATACATAAGAGTACAGTGATCCCTCACTTGGCGATAAAGAGCAATGAATGCGGTCTTCGTTTGCTGGGTGGCCGCTCGGCAGGGAGAGAAGCTGGGTAAAACGTCTCGGCCAATCAGCTTGCGGGGTGAAACGTCTCGGCCAATCAGCTTGCGAGATTCCCGAGCCGAGCCAACACGAGAACAGCGAACAGAGAGGTGGATTTGAGTTGTGCGGGCTCTCCGTGTTGATACCTGATGTTCTAATGTAGTCTACCTGCCTTGTTACCTACCTAAAAATGTTAATGATTAACCGATTATTAATCATTAATTCTCCCGACGATCGGCGAAGAAAATTTCACCGAATGCCCATCCCTAGTTTGTAGGCAGGCACCAGCATCACGGATATGACAGCATCGCGAGTCTTATGATGCCTGAGATCATAGGATCATATAGACTTCATATCTATATGATGGCATTGCGAGTCCTATGATGCCTGAATTCATAGGATCATCATAGGTCATCATGCGGACATCATAGGCTGTCCTCTGAATGCCTGACATCATAGGATCATCATAGGTCATATCAAGTGCTATGATCATGAGTGATGCCTGCTGTTGATCACATAGTCAGACACCTGTCTGTATGTCTATATGACGTCATATAGCCATCCTATCTATAGATCATCGGAAAATCATAGGTCATAGCAAGTCCATTGATCGTTCGTGATGCCTGCCGTTGATCATATAGTCAAAGACACCCGTCTATATGTCTCTATGATGTCATGTATATGATGGCATTGCGAGTCCTATGATGTCTGAGATCATATGATCATCGTGAGTGATGCCTGCCATTGATCACATAGACAAAGACACCTGTCTATATGTCTATATGATGATATAGACATCCTATCTATAGATCATCAGAACATCATAGGTCATAGCAAGTCCTATGATTGTAAGTGATGCCTGCCGTTGATCACATAAAGACACCTGTTTATATGTCTCTATGACGTCATATAGACATCATATCTTTATGACGGCATCGTGAGTCCTATGGTGCCTGAGATCATAAGATCATCATAGGACACCATGCAGACATCATAGGCCGTCCTATGATGTCCTATGATCGTGACAGACAGACACACAGCGATTTCTTGAATTTATAGATAGAAGATAGAAGATATATTTACTAGTGCATACCCGTGCATGCCCGTAGTAACTCGTGCATGCCCGTAGAGGGGATGCATTGGAACAGAATTCTTGCCAGTTACAGGACAGTTGGTATAGCAACACAGCACTAAGTGGCAATCACATGTGATGGCTTTTGTATGGAGCAAAACATAAAAATCACACAAAATATGCCCTGCCATCTGGGGCTGTTTGCCCCTGCTTGTTACTTCTTCTTCTGCCTGTCACTGTTCTGTGCTATGTCTTGTAGGGAGTCATGTGCTCTGTCTATGTGCCATCATATAGACATCATCTGGTGGGTCTTCTTCTTCTTCGTTCAGACCACTGAAGGGTCTCCTCCTGTCTCAGACGGCTGTGTTGTTCACAAGTCATGTCTGTGGCGTACTGGTGGAACCTGAGGTGTTTTATGTTCATGGCATCCGTTACAGGCCCGGTACCGTGGCTCTGAGAGAGATCCGTCGCTACCAGAAATCCACGGAGCTGCTCATCCGTAAGCTGCCCATCCAGCACCTGGTGAGGGAGATCGCTCAGGACTTCAAAACCGACCTGCGCTTCCTGAGCTTCGCCGTCATGGCTCTGCAGGAGGTCAGCGAGGCCTACCTGGTGGGTCTCTTCTTCGCTAAGAGGGTCACCATCATGCCCAAAGACTTCCAGCTGGCCCGCCGCATCCGCGGAGAGAGAGCTTAGACTTTCTGCTGCACATTCAACATTCACCAACCACAATGCTCCGCACTGTGTGTCTATATATACAGTATATATACAGTATATATACTGTATATACAGTATATATATATATATACTGTATAGTAATATGTACATACGTATGTTTACTAGCTGTTCTTGTTTTTTCTTGCCTTCTGATTGTTGCTCTGAGTGTTGCTATCCCTGTGCTGTTGCAATCCTGGAATTTCCCCATTGTGGGACTAATAAAGGCTTATCTTATCTTATCTTATCCTTTCTGACGGGCAGCAGTTCTCCTCATTCTACTGCTCTCCATGTGGTGGGTCTTCTTCTTCTTCATTCAGACCACTGGTTGAGGGATAGGTGCATCGTAATTCCAGTTCATGGGCACGATCCTGAAAAAGTGGCTTTCGACCCTGTTCAGGAAGGCCCGTACATGCCCGCAGAAACCAAGAAACAGGAGCACCTGGAGAAAATCAGCGCTTTGCTTGGCATTTTACACATTTGTAGTGTAGACTGGCATTCATCATGGTTACACATTTGCCATCATGTAGGCATGGCGAGTCGTCCTATGATGCCTGAGTTCATAGGACGCGCTATGATGATGAGGCAGAGATCATAGGCTGTCCTATGATGTCCTAGAAACGTGCTTTAAAGTCTGTCGTACCTTACGCTGGTGAAGGGTGTCCTCTTGTCTCAGACAAGTACGATGTACTGCTGGAACCTCATGTGTTTCATCTTCATGGCATCTTTTCTGACGTGCAGCAGTTGTCGTCATTCTGTTGCTGTCCATCTGGTTCTTCTTCTTCTTCATCTTCTTCTTCTTCTTCGAGACCACTGGTTGAGGGATAGGTGTGTCGTAATTTCATTTCATGGACAGGATCATGAAAATAGATCTGAGCAAAAAGAGGCTTTCCGGCATGGACTCACTGTATATGACATAGACATGAAGGCAGCCTTGATGTATATGACATCATAAAGACATGTTGCCTGATGTCTGTCACTGTATATGACATCATAAAGACATGTTTCCTGATGTCTGTCACTGTATATGACATCATAAAGACACATTTGTCTATGTGCCGTGGGCTTGATGTATATGACCATGTGTCTTTGAACTCAGACATAGATCATAGGCCATCCTATGATGTCCTATGAACGTGACAGAGATTTCTTGCTTTTATAGATAGTGATAAGAGATTATTGAAAATGCAAAAGGAGATGGCAAAAAAAAACGAATAATATCAGCAAAATGACAAACACAACAATAAAGATGACGGAGACATGGAACTTAATATTAATAAATTAATAACAAATTGGTACAGAATCCCACAGTCATTGCCACAGAGTTTAACAACTTTTTCATGAACTCTGTGCTAGAAATATCCAACTCATTTAATCCACCTGACCATAACTCTAGTCCTATTAAGCCCTCACAGTTTTTGATATATTAGAAGTAACTGAAAATGAAGTCTCAAATATCATCAGCTCATTGAATAGCTCAAAAGCAACAGATGAAGATGGTCTTAACACCAAATTTTTCAAAGAAAATAAAGAATATCTCATTTGTCCAATTACTCATTTAATCAATTTATCAATCAAATATGTTGTCATCCCAACTGCTTGGAAGGTAGGAGTGGTCAGACCAATTTTCAAAACGGGGAGTAAAACTGATATGAACAACTACAGACCGCAGAGCTTCCTCTTGTAACATTTACCGGTGGCAGCCCACCACGCTTGTAAATTTCCCGCCATTCCTATGAAGAAATATAAATTTATGAAAAAAATATGAAGGAATTACGGTCTGCAAGTGCGCACACAAACGACACGTGTGACCGTCATCCGCACGGAGTTCAGAAGCGCTGTGCCCGCATGACCACTCCAGTCGCCAGGCAGTGTGTCTCGCTCACATCACTGTCCCAGAGAAACATGAGCTTATTAAAGTACTTTAAATGCGGAAAAAAATCAGAAGAGGTATGTAAGCACTGGAAGGCGTTTATCATGGTTTTAAACTGCTGGTAACAGGAACAATAATGGAGGAGTTGCTTAGCTAACAGATGTGGTTAAGAGCTCAAGTTGGTTCATTTTGTCTTCTTTTTAATCATTAGTTGTTGTGTTTTTCTTATTTCAGACAAGAATGAAAAGAAGCTGTTTTTACCTTTACCTTAGTTCATCATCATATAGTCTGTCGAGGGCGACAATGACTGTTTCATTTAGGTCTGATCAGATTCCTCCACACAGCTCTGTCCTTTGCCATCCTCTGCCAGGAACTCCTGACCTTGTTAACCTGAGCGACATCCAAGCCGGTATATTAATTAACTAATTTATGTTCACTATTATGTACCTGGAAAGTTAAGATGACCGAAATTCACGAAATCAATGACTTTCATCCGTCAGCAGCCTTCAGACAAATGTGCCACCATTTGAATTTCAGAATAAGGGAGCTTTTCCCGTTGTCTGGGTGGTGAGGAGATTTCTAAAAAAAAAAAAAACTATAAATGTTTAGAAATATTATAACAGAAATAACAGCATCTTTGGTCATTTAAGTTAATTTATTTAATTAAGTACAATTTTGTTATTTTTTTCTTTGAAATCAGAGTTAAATTATTGTTCTGTAGTGGCGCTGCAAAATTATGGTCAAAATGTAAATTGTTAAAAGGAGAAAGTAAAAAAAAAAAAAAAAAAATTACCACAGTCTGTTTCAAATTTATTAAAAAAACAGTAATTTTATTTTAAAATAGACAAAAATTAGCCATAAACTAATCCACAAACTTATAATAAAGTCTCAAATGTACAAGAAAAGTCAATTTGACAAGAGGAAATTGCAAATTTGACAAAAGTGGTTTCAGATAAGATAAGATAAGATAAGATAAGATAAGATAAGCCTTTATTAGTCCCACAACGGGGAAATTCCAGGATTGCAACAGCACAGGGATAGCAACACTCAGAGCAACAATCAGAAGGCAAGAAAAAACAAGCAAGCAAGAGCAGCTAATATACATATGTACATATTACTATAAAATATATATACACACACACACACACACACAGACACACAGTGCAGAGCATTGTAGCTGGATGGAATAAATATATGAATATATGAACACACAGTGCAGAGCATTGTAGCTAGATGGAATAAATATGTAAATATATAAACACCCACAGTATGGAGCATTGCAGCTAGGTGGAATAAATATGCAAGTATATAAACACACACAGTGCGGAGCAATAGATAAATATACAGAGAAAAGTAGAAAACAATAAGAAAATTGCTATAAACAACCAAAACTGTACCCATAACTAGTGGTTGCTCTGCAGCATACGCATATATATGTGCCCATGCGTCACACACATATGCCCCGCCTCTTGTTTGTTGCTGTCTGTTGTTGCTGTGAGGTGCTTGGGTATGTGTGTGTATGCATAGACAACACTTCATGTGTGTGACATTTGAATATTTACCTCCGCCAGGCCGAAAAGGCCAGGAGGAGGTTATGTTTTTGCCGGAGTTTGTGTGTTTGTCTGTCTGTCTGTCTGTTTGTCTGTCTGTCTGTTTGTCTGTTGGTTAGCAAGATAACTCAAAAAGTCTTGGACGGATTTCCATGACACTTTCAGGCGTTGTTGGAAATGGTACAAGGAAGAACTGATTAAATTTTGGGGGTGATCCGGTTCACCGTCTGGATACAGGAATTTTTTAAAGCGTTTTTCAACACTGTGACATACAGCCATTTTCAACATGTGCGCAGGCGCAATAGAGGGCGCTGGTCGACGTGTCTGATGAACACAAACTCCGCCTTCTTCAAAGTTTTAGGCACAAAAGCACACAGAAAACAGGGCTTGCCAGAGTGCCTGTGTTTGCACTATGCTGCAAAAGCTGACACGGGCAGCTGTCCGGCGTCGGATTATTTGGCAGAAATTCCCCGGCCAGCCATAGGGGCTGTGCAAAAACCAGCTCTCTGCCGGGGGAGGCTTCCAAATCCTCTTTTTTCCGCGGACCGCAAACCCAATAAAACCCACGGCAACCATTATCGCACCTTCTTTTGTCCAGCGGCTCCGGAACAGAGAGGAATCCCGGCGACAGTAATGCTGCGCCTGATATGTCTCACTCTAATGCTAAAAGTGACTGCATCAGGGATTTACCACCTTGAATGAATGAATGAATGGCCTGGGCCCGCCGCAAAACCTCACACGGGCAACTGTCCGCCGACGGATTGTTTGGCAGAAATTCCCCGGCCAGCCATAGGAGCTGCGCATTTGGCACAAATTCACCGGCCAGCCATAGGCGCTGCGCAAAAATGAGCTCTCTGCCGGCGAAGCCTCTAAATTCTCGTTTGCCGCGGAGCGCAACCCCCCAAAAAATAATATTGTAGCGAACTCAATATGAGCACCCTACTTGGCTTGCCAAGTGGCTTGACCCTATTGGCGACACAGGTACAGTGCGGGACTCCGGAGCGTGAGTTCGAACCTCCCGGTGGGACGTCGCCATGTCGAGCAGCACGTTACAATATAATATAAAACCCACGGCAACCTGTCTACCCAATTTGCATCTGTCAGTGGACGAGATGGACACAACAGCAACACTTCAGTTTATTACCTCCGCCAAGGAGGCAATGCTTTTACTACTGAACCACTAATCCTATCACTATCAGATTGATTGTCATTGATTAATTGTGTGTTTATTGCACTGTCCCTGTCAAATAAACAAATAATCATTGTGAATCCAATTGCTAGTCATATGTTTACATGCTCAAGGAATCTGAAAACATACACACAAACACTGTATGGGGGGAATTGTGGTGCTTGGCGGAGGTCTGCGCTCTCCGAGTGCTTTTCTAGTTTGTTTTGTAACACCTTAACTCTTGCACTTTGTACAGTTTCATTGCAGTTGTTCTGCTCGTGTATTATTGTTTGTGTGTTTTTGTGACCCACCGGGGGACTACAGATGCAAATTAGCAGTATTGCTAAATCTGGCATACTTACCTTTTGTGTTGATGTTCATTAGCATGTATTGTCCCTTTCAAATAAACATTAAACTAAACCTAGCAAGTGTTGAATAAGTAAGTCTTTTTTGCTTTTTCGTGTCTATTCATGACTTTCATTGGTCACCTTAAATACAAAAAATATCTGTTTTATTCTTTGTGTTGCAGGTCATCTGATAAATGCGGTGGTGTTAATTCTGCCATTGAGACACATTGTCACACTCTACCTCCATATTCTCGTGGCCCTCCTTCTATACATGGGACATCAGATTTCCAAGTAAGATATTTTAGTCCCACTACTCTTCCACTGCTAATGTCCTTTCACAACAGTTTCTTTACTTGTCTCTGTGTATACAGGTACATCTCAAAAAATTAGAATATCATGAAAAAGTTCAATATTTTTTGTCACTCATTTTGGAAAGTGAAACCTATATATTATATGGATTCATTACACATAGAGTGATATATTTCAAGTGTTGATTTATTTTAAGTTTGATGATTATGGCTTACAGCCCATGTAAACCCCAAATTCAATTTCTCAAAAAATTAAATATTACATAAAATTAATTTTAAAAAATAGTTTTTTAATAGAAATGTGAACCGACTGAAAGGTATGTCCATGTATGCACTCAATACTTGGTCGGAGCTCCTTTTGGATTAATTACTGTATTAATGTGGCGTGGCATGGAGGTGATTAACCTGTGGCACTGCTGAGGTGTTATGAAGGTCCAGGTTGCTTTGATAGTGACCTTCAGCTCGTCTGCATTGTTGGATCTGGTGTCGCTCATCTTCCTCTTGACAATACTCCATAGATTCTCTGTAGGGTTTAGGTCAGGAGAGTTTGCTGGCCAATCAAGCACAGTGGTGCCATGGTCATTAAATCAGGTTTTGACACTTTTGGCAGTGTGTGTGTGTGTGTGTGTGTGTGGGGGGGGTACCAAGTCCTACTGGAAAATGAAATCAGCTTCTCCATAAAGCTCGTCAGCAGAGGGAAGCATGAAGTGTTCTTAAATTTCCTGGTAGACGACTGCGCTGGCTTTGGTCTTGATACAACAGTGGACAAACACCAGCAGATGACATGGTTCCTCAAATCATCACTGACTGTGGAAACTTCCCACTAAACCTCAAGCAACTTAGATTCTGTGCCTCTCCACTCTTTCTCCAGACTCTGGGACTTTGATTTCCAAATGAAATGCAATATTTACTTTTATCTGAACAGAGGTCATCTGCTGGTGTTTGTTCACTGTGTTTTATCAAGACCAAAGTCAGCGCAGTCGTCTACCAGGAAATTTAAGAACACTTCATGCTTCCCTCTGCTGACGAACTTTGTGGAGAAGCTGATTTCATTTTCCAGCAGGACTTGGTACCCCCCCCCCCCCCACACTGCGAAACTTGGAATATATCAGTCTCTGTGTAATGAATCTATATAATATATGGGTTTCACTTTCTGAAATGAGTGACAAAAAATATTGAACTTTTTCATGATATTCTAATTTTTTGAGATGTACCTGTATTTAGTATTCTTCTATTATTTTATTTAAATTTAGGACTGCTGTGCTTTGAATCACGTTTTAGATGTTACTTTTGTGTTATGAATTATTTGATCTTGGTGATCCCCTCAAATGTTTTTCGATATATCACTTTGTTAGCAAAATAATTAATTCAAATGAAAGTTGAATATAGTGTTTCAGTAACTTATTGTGGTTTCTGTATGCATACAAAAATATCTCAAAAAGCATGCTATCATTAATTAAAATTGTAAGTCACTCATATTTACAATCCCCAATTCTGGTGAAGTTGGGACATTGTATAAAATGTAAATAAAAACACAATACAATGATTTAAAAATCCTTTTCAACCTGTATTCAATTGAATACACTACAAAAACAAGATATTTGATGTTCAAACTGATAAGCTTTTTTTTTTGCAAATATCCACTCATTTTGAATTTGATGCCTGCAGCACATTCCAAAAATGCTGGGACAGGAGCATGTTTACCACTGTGTTACATCACCTTTCCTTTTAACAACACTCAATAAGCATTTAGGAACTGAGGACACTAATTGTTGAAGCTTTGTAGGTGGAGTTCTTTCCCATTCTTGCTTGACGTACGACTTCAGTTGTTCAAAAGTCCAGGGTCTCCGTTGTCTTATTTTTTGCTTCATTATGCACCACACATTTTCAATGGGAGACAGGTCTGGACCACAGGCAGGTCATTCTAGCACCCGCACTGTTTTACTAAGCCACGCTGTTGTAACGTGCAGAATGTGGCTTGGCATTATCTTCCTGAAATAAACAGGGATGTCTCTGAAAAGAAGTTGCTTGGTTGGCAGCATATGAAGACCAGAAACCTGTAGGTACCCTTCAGCATTAATGGTGCCTTTACAGATGTGCAAGTTACCCATACCATGGGCACTAACACACCCCCATATCATCACAGGTGCTGGCTTTTGAACTTAACGCTGATAACAGTCTGGATGGTCATTTTCCTCTTTAGCCCGAAGGACACGACATCCATGTTTTCCAAAAACAGTTTGAAATGTGGAATCATCAGATCACAGCATTCTTTTCCACTTTGCATCAGTCCATCTCAGATGAGCTTGGGCCCAAAGTAACTGGCGATGCATCTGGGTGTGTTCCTGACCCCACATGGTAATATCCTTCACAGGATGATGTCTGTTTTTAATGCAACTACTACACACCCATGCATACCCGTCCATGCCTGTAGAAACCAAGTATAAGCAAGTATTTCTGCATGCCCGGTGCTGAAGGGTGTCCTCCTGTCTCAGACGGCTGTGTTATTCACAGTCATGCCTGTGGCGTACTGCTCGAACCTGAGGTGTTTCATCTTCACGGCATCTTTTCTGACATGCAGCAGTTCTCCTCACTGTATTGCTGTCCATGTGGTGGGTCTTCTTCTTCTTCTTCGTTCGGACCACGAGTTGAGGGATAGGTGCGTCGTATTTCCAATTCATGGAGAGGATCCTGAAAATTGATCTGAGCAAAAAGTGGCTTTGGACCATGTTCTGCCAGACCCGTACATGCCCGTAGAAACCAAGAAACTGGAGCAACCAGATAAAATCAGTGCTTTACTTGGCATTGTACAGATTTGTAGTGTAGACTGCCATTCTTCAAGGCTCCACATTTTTACTGTGTCAGCACCTGTTTTAAAACAACATTGCTCAGAAAGCGACGCTTTTGCTTAGTTTCTTCATCTTGAGCAAGAATACAAAGAGTGCTTGATCTGGCAACTCTGCTCGCGGCAAGGTAGCAATTTAATTGGTTCATGGCTGAAGCAGTGTGTTGTGCAGAAAACACCAACGCACTGTAAAGCAAGGTGAATGGCAACATGTTGTCAGATGGTGTGAGTGCGATTCGTGGAATGAGGAGAGTTCGTCCAGCATTGACATCAGTCACAGATGTTGCAACCACCAGGCGAGGCTGTATTTGTTCAATGATGTCTCTTGAGGCATTGCAGTGTCCGTTTTGTTGGTCAGAGTTTCGCAGTGGCATGATGAGCATTTGCAAGGCAGGCATCATAGGACATCATAGGACAGCATGCCTCCATCATTGGTAGCCAGTCCTATTGTGTATATGACGGCATCGTCCTATTGTCTATATGACGGCATTGCGAGTCCTGATGGTCTACACATCAAAGTTTTGCAGTAGCATGATCACCATTTTCAAGGGAGGCATCGTAGGACATCATGCGTACATCATAGGTAGCCAGTGCTATTGTGTATATGACGGCATCGTCCTATTGTCTATATGACGGCATTGGGAGTCTTGGTGGTCATCATAACGACATCAAGGCAGGCACAGGACCTCATGGTCTATATGACTTCATATAGACATGAAGGCAGCCATCACTGTATATGACATCACAAAGACATCAAGGCAGGCATGGCGTCCTATGATGGAGACGTCATAGAAACGCCATAGGAACATCATAGGCCATCATATGATGTCATATGAATGTTACAGAAACGCACACAAACTGACAGATTTCTTGAATTTATAGATAAGATATGATCATATTGGACTATGGCATGCAAAATTTACTTGAACTAAATTTACATTTTTCAATGTAAATGATCCTTATAGATACATAAAAATGGCAAGAGAAACTTATTTATGAAGAGCAGTAAATACTGTAAAACGCTAGAGAAAAATATTTGCAATATGAGAATGAAGTGCAGGTAGATTTGGGTCCATCCCAATTCTCATTTGTACCCCTATGAACTGGGACACCTTTTCATGGTTGCACAACGTCATTAGTAGTTGATGGATTTAACCTAAATGAACACTACCTGCTTTCACCAGAAAAAAGAAGAGAAAGAAGAAGAAAACTGATTAGAAAAAAAAAACACGGTGCTTATGGGAGTTGTAGTTTTGTAGTCTCACATTGCAGTAGCTTTATTATTTTAGATGCCATTTGAGAAAACTACAACTGGCCAAAGTGGCTAGTGGGTGTGACTGTCTTACTGGCCACTGCTGAAATCCACCAGCCATTGGCCGATGTTAATGTCAGGCCCTGGTTGCAGGCATCAAATTCAAAATGAGCCAGTATTTTAACAAACTAATAGTTTGTAACAAACTATTAGTAACAAACTAATAGTTTTTTTTTGTTTTGTTTTGTTTTTTTGAATGCAAAAGATGCAATAGACTTACACAATGGTCCTCTCCGGCATACAACTAGGAACATACCGGTCGCTATGGAGGGTGAGAATATGTATGGGCACATAATCATACCATGTAGGATAACTAAATAGACGGTTATGCTGTTTCATCCCACCTAGCAACAATGCTCTGCACTGTGTGTGTTTATATATTTACATATTTATTCCATCTAGCTACAATGCTCAGCACTGGGTGTGTTTATATTTATATATCTATATATTTATTCCATCTAGCTACAATGCTCCGCACTGTGTTTTTATATATCTACATATTATTCCATCTAGCTACATTGCTCCGCACTGTGTGTGTTTATATACTTGCATATTTATTCCACCTAGCTGCAATGCTCCGTACTGTGGGTGTTTATATATTTACATATTTATTCCATCTAGCTACAATGCTCTGCACTGTGTGTTCATATATTCATATATTTATTCCATCCAGCTACAATGCTCTGCACTGTGTGTCTGTGTGTGTGTGTGTGTGTGTATATATATATATTTTATAGTAATATGTACATATGTACTGTATATTAGCTGCTCTTGCTTGCTTGTTTTTTTTTTTGTTTTTTTTTTCTTGCCTTCTGATTGTTGCTCTGAGTGTTGCTATCCCTGTGCTGTTGCAATCCTGGAATTTCCCTGTTGTGGGACTAATAAAGGCTTATCTTATCTTATCTTATCTTATTTGCAAAACCAAAGTTTCAGTTTGAACATTAAATATCTTGTCTTTGTAATGTATTCAAGTTGAATGTAGGTTGAAAGGAATTTGCCAAATCATTGCATTCTGTTTTTATTTATATTTTACACAATGTCCTAACTTCATTTGAATTGGGGTTTGTAATTGAAATAAGTGAACATTTTTTTGTTTTTATTTTTCTTTAATAGGGATTATGTTCGTGAGGAGCTACTGTATGGTTATAAAGGAGCTGTATACCGTGATTCTTTGGCCTTCAACAGATTCATTTCTGCTATGACTAGTGAGTACCAAACTCAGTTTTACATTCTGATGCAACAGTTAAGCTTTTGTGCTGTACTCATAAAAAAGATCCCAGTAAAAATTAGATTTTCTTTTGTTTGTCAAAGGTTTACAGTTAAACCTTTTGATTTTAAAATATCCCAGTTTTCCTACTTTTCAAGCTTCCAATTATATTTAGTGAGGGAAAACATTGTATTGTAATGTGATTGTTTTAGTTTGGTCTTCACTCTGCTGTTAAAAGCCTATTGTGTGGATAAGGTACTCACTCTCTTTTGTGTGTCCATATTCTGACTTTGCAATAAATGAAAGTATGGTTACCAAACATAACACACGTTTGCATCAGGACTGGCACTTGAAGCTATGCTTTTAGGGTCAAAGATCAAGGTCACAGGGGTACCAGATGGGTGTCTGTATTTCCAGACTCTAAAACAAGAACAACTCCAGATATCAATGCCAGACTTGGTGCAGGAATATTGCAGGCAAAGTTCTAGACATGCCTTCATTTTGAGGTCAAGTGATATACTAGTTGTATATTGTAGGGATGCACCAATTGTTAAAGTTTGGTCTAAAACTGGGCTGACAGTCAATACGATTGTTTCTGTTGTTGTTGATATAATTGATTCCCCAGGGGAACCAAAGAAATATGCTTTATAAAAAAATAGCAACCTTTTTTAAAGTTTTTAAGCCTTTCATCACACCATATTTAAATAACCTACATATCTGGGACACACCAGATAAACATCAGCTGCTGGTGAATATTATCTTATTTCCTGATGGGCTGGTATCAGTCAGCAAGTTGTTTTTGAAAACTGAAAACTTTTACTGTTGCATGGTTGTACCAGAATGATTTAATATTGACCATCCCATCTGTGAAATGAAAGGCAGATTTCTAACTAAACTGTCTGCATTGTTTGGATTATGATTCAAGATATCAGTGATATGAACTCATTCGCCACCAACTGTCTTAGTACTGCATTTTACTTTTTCCCCTGCTTCTTATTCTTGAATGAATCAAATGCTTTACAGTTAACAAGTTGTAATATCCTTTGCTGTCAGGTCAGATTATTCTCAGCACCCTGTGTGCCTTTCTGATGAAGACCAGAAAGGTGTGGTTGTTCTCTGCTCACATGCTCCCCCTGCTGGCCCGACTCTGCACTGCTCCCCACGCCACGCTGCTAACCGTCAATACTTTCTCCATGGGCCTGACAGGAGCCGGAATCGCCGTGTTCCTCCTCTCTAATATCTTCGTGCCATATCGCCTTGCAAGGGCTGCCTACACAGAGCTGCTTCACCTGGAGGTTCTCTTACTTTTTTTTTTTTTTTTTTTTTGTCTGAAGAGATTTTTGATGTTTGTTTTTTTTTTTTTTTTTAAGAGTTTCAGACATAAAATTGCTTGATTCTACAAATTGTGTTTTCATTCATTAAAATACATAACACTTACAGGGTGGGTGGAAAGTGACAAACCTTTCAGTTATTGAATGCACAGACTTCTTAATAGTTTTTTGTGAACTAGCAGTATCAAAAATGTTTGAAAAAGATATAATCTACTGTGTGACGAAAGCAGTCAAACTTAAATGAGATTTTATCACTTTTCAAGTGACTTTCAAACAGTTCTCTATATGAAGTGTTTATGTTTACTATATTGCAACTTGGAATGATGTTAACTTAGATCTTTTGTCCCATTTCCTGACCCTCAGGTGGCTGAGCTCTACAGGTTTCTTGCAGTTGGAATCTCTCTATGGAACCAGCTTGCCGTCCCAGTGCTCTTCACCGCCTTCTGGTTTGTTCTGTTCGTTGTCCAGTTATGCTCAGACATCTTTACCGGCAGAGCCTCAGCAACCCATCAGGGAATCATGTTCTTCCTGCTATCAAGGTGTGATGTTTTATGGATTATACGTTTTCTCCCTTTATGCTCCTGTTATATACACTGCATTTCCAAGATGGCATCATCCTCCTAATAGTGTTGGTTGTAATCCTGTGTTTTCATCAGCAGTAGGCCTGCAGCGATAACAAATTTTGATGGACAATAAAGACATTGTGAAGATCATTTTATGCTCAGGATGTAGTATAATGATAAATCTATGGACAACTTTTCGAAGAACTTTGAACTTTAATTGATGAACAATGTTAAAGAATGGAATAGAAATGTGGAAAAATATTTTAAATATCCTCAGTAAATAAAACGGTAAAATAATCCAAAATGATAAATTGTTTTGACCACTACTGATTACCATGGACGACCGTTATCCATACGGCTTTCTGTCATCGGTAAGCACTGTTTATTTGTTTACAGTGTGTGCCTCTCGGAGATGGCACAGTTGAGAACTATATAGTGAACACTTCGACTTCATGAACCTTACTGTCTATTTTGAGTTTTTTTTTTCCCAGTAGTGCTCAATAATACATATGGTAATGATGGTAAGAACACTCACACATGATCATAAGAACGTAGCATAATCTTAGGTGTTATACGAGTAACCGAGCCAGAGTTGAAGTCGACCTCTGCAATCGGGCAAAAACTGTGTGAAGCTTTCACGTTGTTAAATAGGAGCAGACTTGTAGGCTCAGTCGGGACAAATTTTAAATTTTGAGCGGACCCTTCAGCTCGTGCTTCACTTTTTTCCCCCGCTGTGTGAGCATAAGCCTTGCCTCCCACGGGGAGTGTGCAGAGGGACAGAACGAGTGGGTGAAATGTTGGTGGATTATGTAAAGAAACACGCACACGCAAACAGCAACTTACTATGGCAAGAAAACTTATCGTGGCCGGGTTTTTTTTGTTATCGTACAATTAATCGTGTTAGGCGTTATTGTTACAGGCCTAATCAGCAGGTATGAATTGCTCTTATAAGACAGCAACAGTAAACATGTGTATAGTTGACAGTTTTTTGTTACACATCGGAAGATTGAGTATCATCAATATGCATATCGGGCCACAAAGTTCACTGAAGTGGTTTTCACTGCCCTGCACCTGGCACTACAAACTGAGGGGAAAAAAGAAACATGTCAGAATGCTTTTTTTTGATTCCAGGTCTACTTTCAATGCTGTCATTCCATAACAACTGATAGGAAAGCTGAGCACACTGGGCTTCATTACACCGCTCTGAAATAGGACACTGGGCTTTCTTACCTACAGACCACAGACAGTCAGAATAAAATAGAAAATCTCTTACACCCAGGGCTTGACATTAACCTTTTTGCTCACCAGCCACTGTGGCTAGTGATTTTTCAGAGTTACTAGCTACTCAGTCTTTTCACTAGACACAATTTTGTGGTTGGAAACCTCTTACCATTCCAGTGTCCCACCCGTGGGACATTTTACATTGGCTGGACAGTGGCTAGAATGAAATGGGTTTTAAATGTCGAGCTGTAAATCATATACAGTGGTGTGAAAAAGTGTTTGCCCCCTTCCTGGTTTCTCATTTTTTTTGTATGTTTGTGACACTTAAATGTTTCAGCTCATCAAACAAATTTAAATATTAGTCAAAGATAACACAAGTAAACACAAAATGCAATTTTAAAATAAAGGTGTTTATTATTAATGGTAAAAAAACAAACAAATCCAAACCTACATGGCCCTGTGTGAAAAAGTGATTGCCCCCCTACTAAAACCTAAATTAACTTTAATTTGTCAGGTCTTTGAAAGCTCAGTTCAATTTTCCAGCCATTTCTAAAGCTTTGGGACTCCAGCGAACAACACTGAGAGCCATTATCCACAAATGGCAAAAACATGGAACAGTGGTGAACCTTTCCAGGAGTGGCCGACTGACCAAAATTACCCCAAGAGCGCAGCGACAACTCATCCAAGAGGTCACAAAAGACCCCACAACAACATCCAAAGAACTGCAGGCCTCACTTGCCTCAGTTAAGGTCAGTGCTCATAACTCCACCATGAGAAAGAGACTGGGCAAAAATGGCCTGCATGGCAGAGTTCCAAGATGAAAACCACTGCTGAGCAGAAAGAACATAAAGGCTTGTCTCAGTTTTGCCAGAAAACCTCTTTTTTTTTTTTAAACAAAGAAAAACAGTACATAAACAAGTGCAGTCTGGGAAATAGTACTAAAAAGATAAATATATACATACACGTATACACACGCACACACACACAGCGCAAGTACAGTGTTATCTTAAATCTCTGAATAATTACTAGAGTCCCATTTTTCCCAATATTTCTCCCCTTTGTCTTGTTGAAGCCAAAGTCTGAAGGTCATCTTCTCCATTAGTTCTGTAGCGTTTATTTTAATGAAAAGAACAATGGTTGGGGAGCTTCTCTGGAGCCAACATTTTGTAATGGCTTTTTTAACTTGCTGCAAGAAATATCTTCACCAAGTATCTGTCTTTTTAAGGAATGTAATTTGGAATTATTCCCAGGTAGAGGTAGGAGAAAGAAAAATCAGGTTTGAGTCCCACAGTCTCCGAAATAAGGTGTCCCACATCCCCCCAGAAAGATTGAATATGTGGACATAACCAGAAAATACAAACATGGTCTGCCAAAGTAGATCCACACTCCTTCCAGCAGGACTGCAAAGACCTGCTGAGTTTTGATTTTTGATGGGGTGGGGTTATAAAAAAATGAATCGGAGACTTCCAGCAGAACTCTCTCCAAACTAAAGAGTTGGTGGTGGAGCGCTGAGTCTCCCAGACTTGGTACCACTCCTCCTCTGCTATGACCACATCAACCGTTTCCTCCCAGCGTTGCTTAATGTATGCTGTAGAAATTTTATTCATTACAGTAAGGGCCCTATACAGATTTTCCATAATACCTTTAATAGTACCTGAATTATATGCATTGATAAATATTTGTGTAATTCTTGAGGGCTCAACTGAACCAGTACTTCCTATTTCTTTAAGAAAGTAGTGTCGAACTTGCAAGTAACAGTAAAAGTCATCGTTCCCCAATTCATAGCGTCGACAAAGAGCTTCACAACTATAGAATTTATCCTTTTCCATTTTTCGACACAGAGCAGTAAGGCCTCGCTGGACCCATAGGCGAAACCTATGGTCCTGCAATGCCGGGGGGAAATGTAGGTCATATGTTGGCCAACTTAACAAGTTGATCTCCTTCTCTGTATGGAGTTTCTTAATAACTTGTGACCAGATTTTTATAGAGAAAATCATGTACTGGTTTTGCAGCTGAGGAGTATTGTTAATTTTATTAGGACATCCCAAAACTGACTGAGTAGGAAAACTCATTAAAGACAACTCAATGTCCTTCCATTTTGCTTCATATACTGGGTTGCACCAACATACCAGAGGCCTCAGCTGTGCTGATACGTAATAATCCCTCAAACACGGCAGGGACAAGCCTCCCCTCTCCAGAGTCGACTGTCTTACCCTAGGTTTCTTGTTATTCCAAATGAACGTTGATAAACGTTTATCCCATTCCCTAAACTGAGTTATGGGTATTTCTATTGGAAGTGCTGCGAACAAGTATAATAATCTCGGGAGGACACTCATTTTTATTATCCAAATTCTGCTGCCGAGGTCAAGGGGAAGGAAGTCACACCCATTCAGATCATCGTATATGTTCTTATTAATATTCTTACAATTGACATCATACAGTTTTGAGAGGTTGCTTGTCAAAAAGACCCCCAAATATTTGATGCTGGGTTTGTCCCAGTTAAATGGATATTTTCTTTTCAATTCTTGTGACGGGGTAAAGTTAAGAGTCGGAACCTGGGTTTTTTTGAACATTAAGAACATAACCAGAAAAACTCCCATATATGCTCAGTATTTTCATTAAAGATGGGATGCCAAAGTCAGGTTGTTGCAGTGTTACCAGAACATCATCTGCACATAAACATATTTTATGTTTCACTCTACCTACAGTGGGGCAAAAAAAGTATTTAGTCAGCCACCAATTGTGCAAGTTCTCCCACTTAAAAGATGAGAGAGGTCTCCAATTTTCATCATAGGTATACCTCAACTATGACAGACAAAATGAGAAAAAAAAATCCAGAAAATCACATTGAAGGATTTTTAATGAATTAATTGGTAAATTCCTCAGTAAAGTAAGTATTTGGTCACCTACAAACAAGCAAGATTTCTGGCTCTCACAGACCTGTAACAACTTCTTTAAGAGGCTCCTCTGTCCTCCACTCGTTACCTGTATTAATGGCACATGCTTGAACTCGTTATCAGTATAAAAGACACCTGTCCACAACCTCAAACAGTCAGACTCCAAACTCCACTATGGCCAAGACCAAAGAGCTGTCAAAGGACACCAGAAACAAAATTGTAGACCTGCACCAGGCTGGGAAGACTGAATCTGCAATAGGTAAGCAGCTTGGTGTGAAGAAATCAACTGTGGGAGCAATTATTAGAAAATGGAAGACATACAAGACCACTGATAATCTCCCTCGATCTGGGGCTCCACGCAAGATCTCACCCCGTGGGGTCAAAATTATCACGAGAACGGTGAGCAAAAATCCCAGAACCACATGGGGGGACCTAGTGAATGACCTGCAGAGAGCTGGGACCAAAGTAACAAAGGCTACATCAGTAACGCACTACGCCGCCAGGGACTTAAATCCTGCAGTGCCAGACGTGTCCCCCTGCTTAAGCCAGTACATGTCCAGGCCCGTCTGAAGTTTGCTAGAGAGCATTTGGATGATCCAGAAGAGGATTGGGAGAATGTCATATGATCAGATGAAACCAAAATAGAACTTTTTGGTAAAAACTCAACTTGTCGTGTTTGGAGGAGAAAGAACACCATACCTACTGTGAAACATGGGGGTGGAAACCTCATACTTTGGGGCTGTTTTTCTGCAAAGGGACCAGGACGACTGATCCGTGTAAAGGAAAGAATGAATGGGGCCATGTATCATGAGATTTTGAGTGAAAACCTCCTTCCACCAGCAAGGGCATTGAAGATGAAACGTGGCTGGGTCTTTCAGCATGACAATGATCCAAAACACACCGTCCGGGCAACGAAGGAGCGGCTTCGTAAGAAGCATTTCTTTTTTTTTCAATTATATCTTTATTGGTGATCTTGGTCAAATTATTTACATTGAGAGCAGTACTTTATTACAAGGGAATAAACATTAGTAAAAGCTTAGAATTTGCCATCATTCAAATAGGATAAAAGAGGTTAATAAGAGGTAACACACAAGAAAATGCCCTCGATTAATCTTCCCATAAGTTTTTTTGGTTTTTTTTGTAGAATAAAGATAACATGTAGACAAATAAACTGAACAGTGGACAAGTGGTATTAAATTCTTGCAGTTCTGCTCTTTTCTTCCCTTCAATGGGATAATTTACTTAAACCAAGTCTCTCCTTTGATTTCCTGTATATTGGGTCCATTTAAGCCAGTATTTATCAAATTTATCTCTTTGTAGTCGTAAAGACATGGTAATCCTTTCCATCACAAATATCTGGTATACCGTATCATGTAAATCCTGAATTCTTGGTATGTCTGTTTGGAGCCATTTTCTCGTTAAAACTTTCTTTGCTGACAATAGTACAATTCTCATTAAGTATTTATCTGCAAACGAGGCTATGTTAGGAATTTCCAGACCTAAGAACATGTACAGGAAGTCAAAGGGGACATGGGTAGAGAAAACCTTTTCCAGGCATTTATGTGTCTTTCCAAAATGGGGTAACTTTTGGGCAGGCCCAAAACACATGGTAATGATTGGCCTCTTCATTTCCACATAGTCTCCAACAACCGGTACCTAGACTTTGATGTTTTTTTTGGACTGGGGTAATAAAGAAGTGGATTAAATTTTTCCATCCAAATTCCCTCCAGATAGTTGAATAAGTAGTTTTCCATTGCGCTGTACATAATGATTCCCAGTCACTATCATCTACTGTTAATCCTGTTTCTTTTTCCCATTTCTTCTTAATATATAGGGTATTGATGGATTTGTTTGCTTGAAATCCCTGATAAAATCTTGTTATAATTTTCTGAACAGTAATAGTGCTAAAGGCCATTTGGAATATATTTAGAATTTTATTATCCTTCTTATCAGTCTTGGTCCTTATAATTTCATTATGTCTCAACTGTAGGTACCTAAAAAAGTCCATCCATCCATCCATCCATCCATCTTCTACCGCTTAATCTTGGTTGTTTAACCCATTTTTTGATTTAAGGGTTTGGAAATCTGCTAGCTCCCCCTTGTGGTTAAATGTGAAGTATGAAGTGAGCCCCATTGACGTCCATTTTTGAAATCTTGTGTCATTACGGTTTGGTAAAAATTCTGTGTCGAAAGCGCACCATCTTAACATCATTTCAGTCTTGGTTAGTTTGTTCTCTCTACTTACGTCGTTCCAAATCTTAAAAGTGAATTTTAGCCAGGGATTATCCGGGTCTTTCAAATGTGATTGCAATTTCCTGTCTGCTATCATTGCTTGTATAGGAGGGCCCTTAGTGGCTTTTTCCTCTATATCTTTCCACCTAGATTTGAACATTGGATCACATAAGCAAACCAATGGTCTTAATTGTGCAGAGTAGTAGTAGTCCTTCATACATGGCAAAGATAAGCCACCTCTGTCCTTTGGCAGTTGTAATGTACTGTATCTTATTCGAGGTTTTTTCCCGAGCCATATATAGCGAGAAATCAACTTGTCCCATTCTACAAATTGTTGTTTTGAAACTTCAATTGGGAGAGTTTGAAAGAGGTAAAGTAATCAGGGTAAAATGTTTATTTTTAAGATAAGATAAGATAAGATAAGATAAGCCTTTTAGTCCCACAACGGGGAAATTCCAGGATTGCAACAGCACAGGGATAGCAACACTCAGAGCAACAATCAGAAGGCAAGAAAAAAAACAAAAAACAAAAACAAGCAAGCAAGAGCAGCTAATATACATATGTACATATTACTATAAAATATATATATACACACACACACACACACAGACACACAGTGCAGAGCATTGTAGCTGGATGGAATAAATATATGAATATATGAACACACAGTGCAGAGCATTGTAGCTAGATGGAATAAATATGTAAATATATAAACACCCACAGTACGGAGCATTGCAGCTAGGTGGAATAAATATGCAAGTATATAAACACACACAGTGCGGAGCAATGTAGCTAGATGGAATAATATGTAGATATATAAAAACACAGTGCGGAGCATTGTAGCTAGATGGAATAAATATATAGATATATAAATATAAACACACCCAGTGCTGAGCATTGTAGCTAGATGGAATAAATATATAGATATATTTCTAATATATATTTATTGATTCTATTCTATTAATTAGTCCTAAAGTTGGTATTAGACTCCATTTTCTTAAATCCGATTTTATTTTGGAATTTAATGGGCCATAATTCTTTTCAAACAACTTTCCAGTGTCTCTACTTAGTATCACGCCAAGATATTTCATGGAGTCTTTGTCCCATTTAAAATTGTATTTACTTTTTAACTCCATTGAGGGTTGGTAATTTAAGGTCATAATTTGTGTTTTCCCAATATTTAATTTGTAACCTGAAAGTGATCCAAACTTCTCTAATATCTCCATCTATCTAGGTAGAGATTTATTTGGTTGACCTAAATAAATTAGGACATCGTCTGCAAAGAGTGATATCTTCTGAATGTCCCCATATATATTAATTCCCTCAATTAAATTATCTTGTCTAATGTATTGGCTAAGCGGTTCAATAAATAAAGTGAATAAAATTGGTGAAAGGGGGCAGCTCTGGCGACATGATCTTTCAAGTGAGACTGGTTTTGAAAGACTACCATTTATTTTTATTTTGGCTGTTGGTTTGTGGTAAATTGCCTGGATGGCCTTAATGATTATATGGTGAAATCCAAATTTATTCAAAACTTTATAAAGAAATGACCATCTCACTGAGTCAAATGCTTTTTCAGCATCTAAACCCATAAGCAATGCCTCAATCTTATTTTTTTTAATATGATGTATAACGTGGAGGGTCCTTCTAATACTGTCTTGGGTCTGCCTCTGGCAGATAAAACCAGTTTGATCATGATTAATAAGTCTGGGAATGATATTGTCAAGTCGTTTTGCTATTATGGACGTGTATATTTTGTAGTCTAGGTTTAAAACTGATATTGGTCGATACTGGCTACAATTCAATTTATCTTTTCCCTCTTTTGGGATGACAGTGATAATCGCTTCTTTCCATGAGGGAGGTAGTACCCCTCCCTTCAACACCCAGTTACACACTTCCCTCAGTCTTGGAATTAATTCCTCCCTGTAGGTCTTATACCATTCACCAGAGTAGCCGTCTGGGCCAGGGCTTTTATGTGGTTTTAGTCTTGTAATTGCATCATTGATTTCTTTATTTGTAATTTCTTTTATTAGGTTACTGTTCTCCTGTTCAGTGACACCAGGGAGATTTAGTGAACTTAAAAAATTTTCAATGTAATCACAATTGTTTAATTTAGGCTGTAAGTAAAGGTCTTTATAGTAGGTTACAAAACTCTCTTGAATTTCTGTAATGTCATCATGTGTAATCCCAGTTTGGGGTTTTTTTATTCTATAGATTGTGTTATCAGCCTGTTGTTTTCTTAGTTTAAAAGCTAGCCATTTTGTTGACTTCCCTCCAGCCTCATAATAGTTTTGTTTAAGATAGATAAGCTTTTTTTGCGTTTCATCAGAATATATGTTATCAACTTCTTTTTGTAATCTTTTTATTTCATATTGTTTGTCATTGTTTAAAGTAATTTTGTGTTGTCTTTGTAATTCCTTAAGATCCATTTGTAATTTTTCGAGTTTTTCTTTTTTTTGCTTTTTAATGAAAGAGGTGCTGGCAATAATTTTACCTCTTATAACTGCTTTAAAAGCATCCCATAAAATGGATGGTGACACTTCCCCATTATTATTTTCCTTAAAGTATTCTTCAATTTCTTCTTTTAATTTCTCCTTCATTTTTGAATCATTCAAAATGTTAGAATTAAGTTTCCAAGTTGTGGTTTTGCGAGTATCATTCATACAGATAGATAAATATATTGGAGAATGATCTGACAGATCAATTGTGCCAATATCACTTGTTTTAATCTTATATCTGTCTTTATTAAATGTGAAGAAGTAATCAGTTCTCGAATATGTAGAATGGAGGGCAGAAAAATGTGTATAATCGCGTCCAGAAGGGTTAAAATCTCTCCAGATATCGATAATTCCAGTTTCACTCATGATACTGTTTATTTTCTTTATTATTGATTTTTTTTGTGCTAGATCATTCTTAGAACTATCCAGTTTTGACAACCGTATATTCATGTCCCCTCCACATATCAACATTCCTTCAGTTTCAGATACCATCATTTCAAACATCTGTTTATAAAAATTCCAATTACTTCCTGGTGGTGCGTATATGTTGAGGATAGTTACTAATGAGCCATCAATTTTTCCTTTTACCAATATATATCGCCCCTCTTTATCCTTCTTATCAGATAAATATTCAAAACAAATCTGTCGTGAAATCAGAATCAGAATGAGATTTATTGCCATTGTTCATGTAGTACACAAACTAGGAATCTGTCTTGGTGCAATGCTGCAACATTAAACATGGAGTAGCACTAAAGATAAAAATAAAAAACTATGCATGCAATTAAAGGTAGAATATGAATAAGTAATACTAATCTATGCAATTTTTAAATATATTAACAAGCAGCAGATATTGTGGAGTTCCACATAGTGCAGTCGGTAGTGCAAAAAGAAAACAGTGATAATTGTCATGAGTCCGGTTGTGCTGCTGTACGTAATGCACGAGAGTCTAATAAGTCACTTAGTGTTCAGCAGTCTGATGGCAGAGGGGAAGAAGCTGTTCATGTAGTGGGAGGTTTTAGTCTGAATGGACCGAAGTCTTCTGCCTGAGGGGAGGGGGGCAAACAGTGCGTGTCCAGGGTGTGAAGGGTCGGCTATGATCCAACCTGCACGCCTCCGGGTCCTGGAGATGTACAGGTCCTGGAGGGATGGGAGCTTGCAGCCGATCACCTTCTCAGCAGTGCGCACAATGCGCTGCAGTCTTAGTCTGTCCCTGGCGGTGGCTCCTGCGTACCACACGGTGATGGAGGTGGTGAGGATGGACTCGATGATGGCCGTGTAGAACTGCACCAACATCTTGGTGGGTAGCTTGAGCTTCCTCAGCTGCCGCAGGAAGAACATCCTCTGCTGGGCCTTTTTGATGAGGGAGCTGATGGTCGGCTCCCACTTGAGGTCCCGGGTGATGGTGGTGCCCAGGAAGCGGAAGGAATCCGCAGTGGTGATGGGAGAGTCTGTGAGGGTAAGGGGGGGCAGAGGGGCTGTGACTTTTCTGAAGTCCACGATCATCTCCACTGTCTTCAGAGCGTTCAGCTGCAGGTTGTTGTGGCTGCACCAGGACGCCAGCTGGGCCACCTCTCTCCTGTAGACGGACTCGTCGCCGTTGGAGATGAGCCCGATGAGGGTGGTGTCGTCCGCAAACTTGATTAGCTTGACAGACTGGTCAGCTTGTGGACTTCAGCTCTGCATTCAATACCATCTGCCCCGCTCTGCTCCAGGACAAGCTGTCCCTGCTCAACGTGCCTGACTCCCTCTGCAGGTGGATCACCGACTTCCTCACGGACCGGAGGCAGCAGGTGATGGTCTTGAGGTGGGGCAGGACCAGGCGCTCAAAGGACTTCATGACT